>OV816024.1:136359757-136530393 GCA_929113105.1 Agrypnus murinus
CAAGCGGAGAACGCCGAAAAGTGGCAAATGAACAGGCCGCATAAAGGCGTCAAACGTCGGTGTCAAATCGAGGAGGTCGTGATCCTTAGTAAATTATTTTGAGGAAGAACGTAATAATGGTGCCCCAATCTTACCACTAACTGCAGTAAGAGAGGCAAGTACGTTTAAGAATGTTATACAATGGATATGTGTATCCATGTAATTCAATTATAATTTAAATGATTGTTTACAGAGCTGCAAATGCTCTTAACATCAACATTTGCACAATAAGTGGTATTTCTAAAGCATCAAGAAACAATCAGCTTGTGAGAAGTCCTAAACGGAAAAGAATACGCATGAATCCTGTTAGAAACATAAACAATTTTGACCAAGTAGCTATCTGTAATGCTGTTTATGAGATGCATCAGAAACGTTCGTATAAATAATTTGACTGTTCTCCAGTTCAAGTTCGCCACCCGCAGCCGTACATGCTTATATTTCACTCGATGCGTCTCATAGAGCTGAAGAATAGTGTTCATAGTAAAGTTGCAAGGGGGGGAACAGTAGTTCTCGAGATAATCGCCAAAGACTTCTTTGGAAGATGAGCTAGGTATGTCGATTGTCATGGTGAAATTAACAAAAATAACTTCTTGAAGTGGTTTAAGCACCAACTGCTAAAGAATTTAGAAGAGCTTTTAATAATTACTTTAGACAACACCAGTTATAACCGATGTATTGAAAACAAGTCGCCCAATAAGGACAATAAAAAAGCAGAGATACAAGAATGGCTACAGAAGATGAATATACCATTCGATGACCATCTTACATAACGCAGAATTGCTTCATATAATGGAACGGTAGCTTTAAGTTTATGTTTTTGTTAATTATATCTAATACATAATATTAATCTTCGCTGCAAAAAGGCTGACTTTGCAGTATGGTCACAGAGTACTCTTTCTTCCACCATATCACTGCATCTATAAACCAATCGAAAACAATATATTAACAAAGACGAACAAACAATAAACAAGCAATGGGAGAAGGAAGTTCGATTTGATATTGATACCCAACCCCTTATAATACATGTCGGCGATTCGAACGATGACAGCAGCTGCTACGGCGATGGTGGTGAAGACAGTTAGAATTTAAATGTATTTTTGTATATTTTAGAATAAATGTATATTTCTGTATATTGTTTGTTCATTATTATACTGTATCTCATTTGTCTTTTTAGAAATTAAATAAAATTATGTAGTTGTGTTATTTTAAGTATTTTCACAATATGCTATATACCTACTTACTTCAGTTACTTATGTTCAAAAAATCTTTTTATTTTGTTTTAATCGCTTTATTTTATCGGTTTACAAACTTTAAACACATCTGGCGTTTTGTTAGTTCATGGTAAGGTACGTACTTCAGCAAAACAGACAAATAATTCTTGGAAATGCCTATTTAATCTTAACCTATCCTAATTCCAGTGACACCCAATAAACTTTTGTAAATTATACAAAAAGCCTTTTTCGCGTTTATTATTCATTTTTCTCTCTTGTATAATGAAAATGGCTTATTTTTCTTTGCACTATTTGCCATTTCAATTAATGATCCAAGTTCCATAACATCCTATATACATGTGCTAAATTGGTTGCATACACATAAGTAGTCATTCCACTCATGCAAATAATGTAAACATACTAATTTAATGACGTCATTTGAGGTTATGACGTAGGATGTGACGTGCATTACAGGATCTGGAGTATATATTGTTAGTAATAAGTCACTATTGTAGTTATTGCAAAACCGCTTTCACTTGCCAAAATATATTAAAATAAAATATATAATAATGTTTTCATCTCATTTTCATTTTGACTCTCAAGAAGAAGAGTCAAAATACAAGTTAGTACTCTTTTATTATCGAGATATTAACACGGTTTGTGTATATCAAGAATAGAGAACGCCGAGTATTTCCTGAAGATAACAAAACTGCAGTTAAAAAGCATGTATGTGAAGCTACTGGATTGCCTTTGCGAACATGAGAAGGATTTCTCAAAGAAGCACAACGTTTACACTTGCAAAGCCCAATAACAAAAGCAACAGTGACAAATATTCCGGATTACGAAAAACAGGATATTAGAAGTCTGACATATAAGTTTCATATAAGTAAAGGATGCCGCATTACAATAAAATATATTCAGTAAATGCACTGAGAATGTGAGCATTATCTTAACGAACTCCACTTTGATTGACAGGTCTAACGTATTGTGCATACGATTTTAGAGACGAAATAACGGGTTATATAGGGTGTAACTAATATTATTCGCAGCCTCGTAATAGAGGGTAGCTGTAATGATTTAGAACATATTTTCCTTATCAACATGTGGCCAACATCTGATATTTAACGCATTCGTTATTTAACTAAAGTAAAAATCCATTCCATCCATAACAGCCTTGGTAGTGTAATGTCTGGCGTGCCGGACTTTCACCCAAGCGGCCCGGGTTCGACTCCCGGCGCTGGCAGATCTGGTTAAGGTTTTCTGCAGTTTCCCTTAGCTGTAACACAAATGTGGGATTTGCGCTGTTCCATCTATAAGTTGGCTGCAGCCGCACATTGGGCCTACATAATAATAATAATCGCTCCCTCCCTCCCGCACAAGCTTATAGCTTCTGGGGCCTTGGTTAAGGTTATGGGTTGTAGTAATTATTATTATTATTATTATTATTATTATTCGTTAGATATCAGTTCATATTATCAACAAAATTATAGTTAACGACACAATGGATGTTGGAAGAACATCTAATCAGTTTTCCAAATGTTAAACATTTGCAATTGTCAGAAGATGGCGTTTAAGTTGAAACTTAATACTTAAAGTTTTACTGTTTCGAGCATTACTTTATGAAACTCCATAATCATGAAATAACGAAAGATTAATAAAAAGTTTCGCAATATTTATTAACATATAACCTGACACTTGTTTCAACAGTTAAGCTGTCACTGTCAGAGGTAATATGAATATAAACAAATAAGTCACTAAGGTAAATACAAAAAATAGATAACTAGATAACGATGAACTAGATAAAGAAAAAAATAATAAAAATTGAATATCTATGACTTCCAATAACGGAGAATTACTGAGCTCAATCTGTTCATTTATTAAAGGTATCCTAAGCTTGTGTTTGTATATCTCGAAATTCTCGAAAGGTTCTAAAAGGTCTAATTTGCGTTTGTTATTACAAAAATGTAGGAAGTTGATATTATTTTGGGGAGTCACTGTGTGATACTGTCCTAAAAGGTGTTTGGTGTAATTAGATTTTTCGGGATATTTATTTCTGTAACAACGCACGTGCTCTTTATAACTTATTTTTTTAATCTTTTCATATAGCTATCTATTTTTCATTTACTTTAGCGACGTGTTTGTTTATATTTATATTATATTTGATGGTGACAGCTTAGTTGTCAAAACAATTATAAGGTATATTTTAATAAATATTGTGAAACTTTTTATTAATCTTTCTTTATTTCATACCTAAAGTGTTGTTTTATGGAATGTTAGTACATATATCGAACAAGACGAAATCGAAATTAAAAAAGTGAAACAGTCCAAGCGGTGACCGCAAGATTTTGACTGACTAACTATCCCGAAGAGGCTGTTTTACAGTGTCTCGATTCCGCGATGAAACTTTCTCAGTATTTTAAAAAAGAGACAAAAAACATGATTTTGACATCGAAAATAGCAATTGAGACCGAGACATTTTAGTTGATAATTGCAAAATAGTATATTGTACAACTAGCTATGAAAGTCATACTATGCAAATGAATGAAAAAAAGATACTTTCATAACGTGTTGTATACGACTTTTTTTGCATATTGTAACTTGAGAATGTTGTTCTAAAATTTATGCATTTATCCAAATTTAGAAAAATCAGAAAAACATAGTATTCTTTACACAATTAGAAAAAGTACTACTTTCATTACGATTTTTCGTTAAAAAAGTCAACTTTCATAATCAGTATACAAACAATAATATTTGACTGAAATTTATTTACTTTAGCGGTCAGAAAGGAGCTTCAAAGCACCCTATCCTTTCGTCGCAGCTTGATGAGCTAAGTCGAATGTAAACGAGCTCCGAGGTGCAAAAATTCCCCGCAAAGGTCGTTTGTGAGCATTCTTTGCATTGAGATGAGGTCTCTTTTCCTTTTTTTTCAACGTTTTTTGTAATTTGCGT
Organism: Agrypnus murinus; assembly: GCA_929113105.1. Lineage (NCBI taxonomy): Eukaryota > Metazoa > Arthropoda > Insecta > Coleoptera > Elateridae > Agrypnus > Agrypnus murinus. Next base: position 136,363,957 of record OV816024.1, read on the forward strand.
TATGTCTGAGATTTGGTTAGGTTAGGTTATGTTAGGCTAATAGAGAACGAGTTTTTGAAACTAACTGTACCGTTTAGTAATTCGGACGCGCCAATAAATATTAATGGCGTTGTACAACATCAAAATGTTTTCGATATGCGGTAGTTGATGACCTAGTTTTAGCGATTGTTTTTGCTGCGTTGTATTTTAATGGTGATTGTAATTTTGACCGCTTAAATTTAATATTCGTGTTAACATTTATGATAATTTTAAGTACGATATTTAGATTTTACAATTTCTGAAATATCAGTAAAATGGAATTTTGCAACAGAGCTACCTCATAATTTCTTTTAACAAAATACCACGAGAGTGTAGATCAATCTTTGACGCATCCCAATACTCACCAAAAAGAGACCAATGAAGATTGTTAGGTTAGGTTGTTGAGTTGCGGAGCGTCATTAAATATATTGCGCTAATAAATTTAAGTGAAAAAACTCTTGTAGACAACATAGAGAAAGAAAGTGCCGCAATCTTTTAATAGGCCGTTTTCGCACTTTGGCACCGGCACTGTTCCACTCCCCTCGCTAAGCACTGTCGATTGACGTCAACCCGCATCTTTTGGGCGTGCTCACTAAAAAAAATGTTACCCATTCTGTTAATGAAGTGTTGCAAGTGTATTTGCAATTTGTTCTTGTTTGGTGATTAACTTCTATTTTTAATTTTTCTTGGTTAGCATGCTTTCTGTATTGCCAAAGACAGAAACCCATTCACATAATTTCTCAGAATGAATGCAACAGTAAGATAATGATCGATAAATTCAAACATAATTTCACTCAAGAGATACCATATTAAAACTGTATTATTATTTTATTCTAATTTTGGGCTTGCTTTTTGTAAATAAATATGCGAGCCCTAACAAATAAATATTCGGACAGTTGCAATTTTGAAATAAAAAATCAGCCATTTCAATCTGTCAGCACTTCTATGTTTATTTTTCCAACTAGTATTCCAAATTGCATCATTTTCAAGCAATAACCATTAACTTTTATAAAGAATAAGATCCGCGGAAAACAATTTTCAAAACGTCAACAAAAATCGCATGACAACTAAATATGCGGACAGCATTTTATAACGACAATTTAATACGAAATAACATCTCCCTTTGCTTCATTCACTGCTTGAATTTTGGCTGACATACTTAATACTTGAATCTAAGTTGGAGATTACAATATTCTAAAGTGAATGATGCCCCAATTTTTGGGAATTGTTCTTTGAGGGCTGTTTCTCAGGTGTTGCTTCATCTTCTGCCACAAGCTTTCATTAACACAGATCCGGACTGCTTGAGGACCATTGTAAAACTCTGAAATTATGATTTTCAAACTATTTTTTGGCCGTTTTCAATGTGTGACAAAAAGCACCATCCTATGGAATAATGAAATCGCGGTCAAGATAGAGGGTTTTAACAACTGGTACCAAGTTAGCGTTAAAAATTTGCTACTGCTTTTCAGCATTAACTGTGCCGTCTATGAACTCAAATCTTCCTAATCCTCCAGCTGACATATGGCTCTAAATCATTACGCCTTGAAGAAACATAACGGTACTTTTTAAGCAGTCTTTATGGAATACTTCATGTTTAGCTCCGATCACTCTTTTGCGAGATCAACTAACGAAAACACCAGACTTTGACTAGTCGCTTAATATGACCTTATTCCAGTCATTTTATGTCCAGGCAACTTAGATTTAGCTCATGCCACTCTTCGTTGTTCTTGTTTCTCGGTTAGAAGAATGCATCAAAGTCTAAACATAACTAACTACCTTATAAAAAACTCGGGACAGATTTGTGTATCAACTTCTTATAGCATTCCCGTGACAGCCCCAAATATATTTCTTCATTCCAAAGTAGTGTAATATCTACTGTTTTCCGTTGAGTAAAAGGATTGTTCTTTAAAAGCCTTATTATTTTAATGTTAAAGAGGAGCAAGTGAATGTTTTTTTGCTTCGTTAATAGACTGATGTCTGACTCTTGTTTACATTTGTTGCCTTGGATACCAAATCTTCTCCAAGGCATGGTGATCATCACAATACTCTAATATCTCTTAAAGTAACAGCAAGAACTTTTCACATCAAGATTTTAGTTCACAGACAGGACAGTTAACGCTGAAAAGTATCAGCAAATTCTTAACGCCAACTTTACTAGCAAGCATGAAAGCCCTTTGTCCTGACCACGATTTCATCTTCCAATAGGATGGTGCGTCTTGTTACACAGCAAAAACGACCAAAAGGTGGAGAAATCATTATGTCACAGTTTTAAGTAGCTCTCAAGCATTCCGGATTCTACATATCTAATGCTATGTTGAAACCGTGTAGATATGATCAACACCCGAGAAAGAGTCCTCAAAGCCCAACTCCTGCGTTGAAAGTGAAGTTATCGGAAATTGGGGCATCATTCACTTCAGGATGTTGTAATTCCCACGTTAAAAGTATGCCAGCCAGAATAAAGGAAGATGTTGTTACTTCTTATTAAATTGTGTTTATAAAATGCTGTCCGAATATTTAGTTGTCAGAGATTTTTGTTGAATTTTTGAAAATTGTTTTCTGCGGATCTTGTTTTTTTTACAAAAGTTAATGGTTATTATATGAATAGCCTCAATAGGTCATGGTTCAAACCCGGAAATTGTTCTTTGTCATTTAACTCGATAATTCTATGCTGATTTTAAAAGGTTCTCTGTCAATAACCGCAATTTTTGTAATATTTGAGCTACATTTAAAAACTTAGATTTAGTTTTGTGCTATTAGGTGTTGAATTTTTCTAAGTGAACGCATTCTCTAATAAGCTCACGACTCTCCCGTAGAGTACAGAACGCCACGAAAATAAGGGCTTACTTTTCGCAAATTTACTGATTCATTTCATTATGTAGAACGGGTCATAAACTGTCAAAATATATTCACTTTCTTACTACATACAATAAAAAAATCCTGAAATAGTATCAACATGTCTCCAAGCGTATTTAGGGTTGTATTAAGAATTATAAGAACGTAAAAATTTGATGAAGAGTTATGACTAGATAATTATTTAGTTATGAATACAGAGAACGAAACTTTTCTACACAAAGCTTCCAGGATAGTGTACAAAATAATTTCACCGTTAAACGTGAAATTCTATTCTATTCTGCTTTTCGCAACCTGCTTTATCGGCGTGTCAGTTTAACATAGCGACACGCCGATAAAGCAGGCCATGCAGATCTTTTCTTAATTGTGGCATTTGTGATAAAACAAGTTAGTGTTAAATCAAATTTTCAAACTTTAAGAAGCGACGGCTTGATCAGACAACACAATTAGAATCCAATGATGCCAAGATCTGAGATGCGTTATTGGAACGTTAAATTGTCTTGCGCTCTAGCAGAGTTCTATTAAAAATAGTTGACTAGGAGAAATGTCATATTCGAATATTTGAAGGTTATGTTACAGTTAGAAAATGCATCTCATTGGCCACAGACATCATCAGCTACCACATATCACGTCATCACTTTATTGTTTAACAACGCCATCTATATTTACAAACGTAATAATTTAACATTTTAATAATTGCGTCGTTAAATAGATAAAAAATATCGATATTTCAAGAATGTTTATTACAATATATATTGGTATCATTTTTAAAAGAAAAACAAGCATAAATTATTTTTAGAGACATCAGATTCAGGTTAAATAAAAGCACAATATTTTAATATTTAATACTGTTAACATTTTCTCTTAATTATTACATTCTAGACAAACATCAAGCTTGCAGCCAAACCAATACTATCCTAACAGCCCTAAGAATTTTCTTAATTCTTATACACCAAAACTTATTCGAAATCACGAGTCTAGAAATCAAGAATTTCATCTTTCAACTTTAAAACTATTCTCTAACGCATTAGATGAAGATAGCGTAGAAATTACCAAAAAAAATCAAACGTCAAATTACTAAGCGATTGTTGACAAAACAGGTGAGATTACCAACAATAATTATAATCAAAACAAAATTATATTTACAAAATAAAGTAATAAACATTTTAAAAATGTGATGTGTGATATTTGTGCGAAAAATACTACAGAAATTAACAGGTCAAGCAAAACTGCAAGTATTTTGTGTATGTTAAGAGTTGGATACAAACCTGGTACTGGAGGTAATTCGTGAATTCGATAGTTTAGCAACCACGAGAGATTTCCATCTGTGCAATCACCCTCGATACCACTATCCGAACCTCTCGGACTTGGAGTAACACAGTGCCCCATGTCTAATTTTGAAGAATCTGCTAACTTGGTACCCCAACTATTTTGAAGTGCTTGGAGTTCTTCAATGTTTACGTTATGCATTTCAGCGATAATGTTGGGAATTTTATTGGAAGTATCCCAACTACCATTTAAAAGAACTACCTATGAACCAAAAGAATTTTCTACTACATATCTAATGTACCTATTTATGAATTCAATTGGGTTTAAAATTTAAAAAAGTTATATATTTCTAGGTTATTGCAAACTACCTCGGTATTCATGCTACTTGGAGAATCATTATTTTTCCTCTTGATGGCAATTTGGGGTAAGCTGCATCCATTATTTTGGGTAAAAACTTTTCTAAATTTCATCCCGTTAGTTAATGCTGAAGTAGCATCTCCGCCTCCACCAATATCTACGTTATGCCACTTCGGAGGGCCATTAATTTTGGTTTTGTCGATTTGTTCAGTCAACGCAGATTCATTTCGGATGATTAAATGATTATTTTTACTCATGTAAGTACCAGTTCTTTAAACTAATTAAATGGAAACCGAATTTAACGTACTTGACAGATAAAAAATGAACCACGACGTTGCGGAAATAGTCTACTTTTTATATAGTAGAGATTTTCAAATTAAAAACCGGGAATCCATTATTGAAGAAATTTTTGAAAATATTTTTAAAAAACACTCACCTAGAAAATCTTGTTTATTAGTGAAGTGCACTTGTTAGTAATCACATAAGAAATTAACAAATATTTCTAAAAAATAATATTTTAAAAAGTTTGTAGGGCACAAATTTGAACTATACCAAGCATGGTTGAGGATTGAAATGTTTGCTTCACTAAGAATACCCTTATTTGAAGGAAAATCCGTTTCCCACGCAAGCGCAACCATCCAATGAATACACAATTTCACCCCATTATATTGTGGATGGGTAATGGTGGCATATTAAATTTAATTATAAATAAGAAAAATGATTAGCACAGAAATAAAATTGCGTTTTGAATAATTTGGTTCAAAAAATGCACCTGTACAAGCTTTTTAAAATTTTACAATATTGATATTAATTAATACAAATAAACTATTTAACATATTAATCAAAGTATATAGATAACTTTATTTTAATTTAAAATACGTAGTACCATAAGCCATTATTTAAGGGCAATCGTTTATGAGATTATTGAGATTTAAGCATTTCTTAAGTATTTCTAATAAGTCACGAATTTACTTATATGCAGAGATAGAGAATGTACAAGAATCATTAGATAATTACCTTGCTTAGAAACTTTAATCGCTTTTGGATAAATAAACGTATCAGAAGAATCACATGCACATTAAATGAAGATAACCTGAAAGTTATTTATAATTAATAATACTAATAAGCCTCCATATTTATGTTTAATTTTTTTCAGTTACAGAGAACAATCAACTTTGGGAAGACTTCCTGAAACAAAACTTAACTTATGTTAGTATCAAATTGTATCATGGTCGACCAATTATTCGCGGAAAGACACGATATGTAAATGTTTTGTTGTTAGGAGGACTCTGTTCACAATGTATATGACGAATTTAAAATTTATAAGACTTAGGCTGATTTTGAACCAGTTGTTCAATTCCCGCTTTCCACGAAAATTTGGTCGATCTGTAAAAAATAAAAGTGTTTCAATTTTGCAATTTTTCAGTATTGCGTTTTCAATCAAGGTGATCAAAGTATACTTTGCGAACATGCTTGTGGGACCTTCTTTCTCTTCGATTTAAGACTAGGCGCTACACCAAAATTGCTGCAATTGACCTTCAACTGCGGTTTTGCCACCCAGCAAGCACAATTAAAAAACAATCGCCAAATATCATAGTTAGCTGATTAAAAATGCTTTTGGAATAATTCAATATTATATTTTAAAATAGGAAACCAGTACCCAGTAGATCTAAACAAGTGATCACGAGTCCATAACTAAAAGGCCATCCATATAGTTTCTCAGCGTAGATGCGTGCTTGCTCTTCGAATGTTACATTACAACACGCATTATCTTGTAGCTTAACGAAGTGAAGATAACCATCAAAAGCCAAAAGCTTAAACAGTTCATGTTTATTGGTGGTTTCACAAAGAAACTCTTGAGTGCCATTATTTATTTACATATGAACACCCTCATGTCTCTTGTCTTTAGCGGATTGTTTATTTATTAATGTTTTGATAATACCCGTCCCAAACCACCCAAACTATATCTATATCGAAGGGTATAGAATCCTTAACTGATTATAACGATTATAACTGATTATAATTTGCTTCATAATCCAAAGATCGCAGGTTCGATCCCCGGCCGAACTGGTAATTTTTCATAGCGGAGAAAAATTTAAAACATGCCTTCTTTTCGGATAGGAAGTAAAACTGTAGATCCCGTGTCAATGCGATGTTTGGCACGATAAAGATCCCTACTAGGGGTGGAATTCCCCCAGATTCGGTTAAATTCTAGTAGGGTCGGCCAAATGATCATAGCAATCGGTGCCATGGGGTACGACGGATGCTCCGCCATCCTGATTCGTCGCCCAAACACAAACAAACAAACAAACTGATTATAACATAAAACTGGCTGTCTTCTACCTGGGCAATGGATGAAGCTGTCAGATTAAGTGTGTGGTAGAGAAATTCGTAAGAATTCTCGACGGTTACTCATACCGATCAAGGGGAGCCCTGGTATATGAAACCGGTGTGGGCGGATTCGAATCTCGCCTTGGATAAGGTCATTTATGGTCACCGACGGAACTCGCTGCTTGACCGTGGTCATTTATGGTCACCGACGGAACCCGCTGCTTGACCGAGGTCATTTATGGTCACCAAAGGAACCCGCTGTTTGACTGAATCTTAAGTGCGGAGAAGCGAAGTGAGGTTTATCCCGCTTTTTGGTATGGGAAACTGCAGGCCGCCAGGTAAATGTGCTTAGGAGCTATCCCGACCTCCCTACGATCCGGACTGCAGCCAGGTACAGTGATTGGGAGAAGCTCTGAAAGCCATTACACTTAAGGATAGTTGAAGCGAATACATAGCCTCTCACAATCAAGACAACTTCACCTTAACGGGTACACACTGGGAGTCTATAACGTGTAGACTTAAACGAAGCTCTGTCGAGGGCCCACCAAGTCTATATATTGGTAGATCGGGGTGGCAAAACCATTAAAAAACCAAGTCCCGCCACATTTGAGGTTGGATTCGATCGGGCAGTGGCCCCAAACCCTGTCTCGGGGAGGAGCTTATGAAGGTATGAAAGAGGACTGGAGGGCTCTCTCTATACAACTGAGTTAAGTTGGGGGAATAGTCCTATTGCCGGACGAAGTACTTAGCCCCGTATGAAAGAGGACGGGAGGGTGCCGGCGGGTGAGCACGTGTTAAGTCAATCGCTCCGGTACTAGCCTGGTTAGCTAGTAGAGGGTGGATAGGCAACCTCGCTCCGACCAGTGAGCAGACTGGGAGCAATTGCGGTGCTGCCTGCTATGCAATTTGCGCGCTGATTGGGCGTATCCCAATCACTTCCTTCTGGAAGGGAACGTGGGGGTATGTTCACACAGGTACCCCACGTAAAACACACAGACAATCTTGATTATAACGAGTTGAAATATCTGCTCAGCAGAAGATTTGGAAGCTTTAGCTTATCCAAGAAACATCATACTATCAAATACTTTGCACTCGCTCTTGAAAAAATATTCTCAGGTAGACAAGTGCTGGGTTCGTTATTTCAACTCTTTTTGCTCTAAAAGCTCAATTGCTATAGTTACAATTATTTACAACAATGGATACCATAGATATCGAGTTCTTCGAATAAACAGATCTGAAATACCGAACGCGTCTAAGGATAATTTCATTTGTTAAATATTTTATAGGGCTCAACTTTGTGCAAAAACGAATCTGGCTGTTTACCGACGGAGATGGAGGAGAAAGCTGATTTGCATGAGAAAATAACTTCTCAAGATCTCCGATTCTAACTTGACATGCTATAAAATGACAGTTAAACTGTCAGTTTAAAAGTTCATCATGTCTCAAGCTAAAAGCTTTGCTTTCGTCCTATGTCCATAGGCAACGCTAGATATTTTTATTAGGATGTATAACAATTAAACAAGTAAATACAACAATTTGGAGTTTATACTTAAACATGCACTAAGTTAACGGGTTAAAATAGTTATTTATGTATCAAGTTACAATAAGAGCGTGTTTTTTGCACGAGACGCGGAAATTGAACCACGAGCGTTAGCAAATATATTGTGAGCGCCATATTGCAAAGCCTTGCATACATAACTTTTTGGCAATTTGTATACAAAAATTAGAAAATTGCATGTATTTATCATTACTAGTAGGCGGGTGGTGCTAACTTGGTTCTAAAAGAAATTCTACATAAAGGATTCTGCAGAATTCTTATAGAAAATGACTTTCATTAGATTGCTCTGAAACTTTGCTAAAAGATAGTTTTCGATGTGTAGATCAAAAATGTCAACGGTACAAAATCCAAAAATATAGTTTTGGAATTACAGCCCTTTGAAGTTCACATTTTTTGCACCCCGCACAATCCTTACGAGAAATGGCTCCCGGCCAAAATTTTTGAAACTTTGGCAAATGATAGTCCCTAATGTTGAATAATGCAAAAATTGTTAACTTCAAATGGTTGTAATTTGAGAGAGAAATTTTTTTAGAGTTTGTTCTCGTTGACCCTTTCGATCTATACATCAAAAACTACAGAATAGTTTTAGAGTTATCTGGTGAAAGTCATTTTTCACAAGGACTTTGAGGGATCCTTTGCTTTAACCTAAAAAATTAATCTAATTCTTCATATTACCTAACACTAAGAATAGTTGTAATACGAAAGGTCATGTCTGTTATTAGTAGGTACTTGTGTAAACACCACAATTATTTCGGCCTTTAAAATGACAACAAAAAGTCAGTATGATAAATCAAAATTACAAAAATACAATAAAATTAGGTTTCAATTTTCAATCGTTAACATATGAATAAAATCGAGTCCCATTATTTAAATACACGAATTCTTTGCAGACTGAAAATTATGAAATTTGATTAAGGGGTGCACCAGCATACCCCGTAGTGTCGTGTATGCCTTTAACGCTAAAAACTTTTCGCTAAAAAGCGCTAAAAGCGTTTCCAAACAAAAGAAGATGATTCAGCTTGACTTTGTAATTTACAGATCTTCAAATTTGTACATAGTATGAAGTACCATTAGTTTGATCTTAATGTTGTACAATCCGATGTTTCCTCTTCAAAGAAGTTGTCCAGGTTTTTACAAGCCTTCACTAAATCTTTGACATGCGAACGAATTTTTTCTGATGAGACTCAGTTTCTGTATTTAGGCAAACAAAACTGTCAGCATAGCCTTCGTGTAAGGAGTCTTCAAATGTTTCAACAATGAGGGGAAATTGAGGACCAGGTAATGTGAGTCTTGGCAGATCATTCTTATTTTGACTCAGCCCAATCATACCTAAGATAAATATGTAAATTAAGCCTCAGAATACCTCATTACTTATCAATTATTGCGAAGAGAATCGAAGAAATCTTAAGAATATGTGCTCATTACAGTCACCTTTTAATCTAGCATTAACCTGCTCGTGAGCTTGGTCCACGGTCGTCAGAAAGAAAATCCCCATAGATTTATAACTATTAACTTCTGGTATTCGTTTCTCTAAAACGTCACTTGATTCCCAAAGATGAGAATTAAAAGCTGATAAGGAAATGAATGTAAAATAATGCAATGTCTTTTCATGCAATGTACATTTAGATAATCGTTCAAACAATTTTATATGTTCATGTTCATTTAATCAGCTAAATAAGCTTTAATAAGCTAAAGTATTAAATAAAATTAAGACAGTGGCGTGGAGCTTTTATATAACTCAGTCATTACTAGAATTAGATTAGAAAGATCAAGTATTATTTTCGTGAAAAGTTATCACATTCGGTCCTCCATATTTCAAAAAATACTAATTTTAAATACCACATATTGCTGAACTCAGAAAAAAATATACTTTTCATTTCTAGCAAAAAAATAAGGGGGTTTCATTTAAAAAAAAAGTCGATGACGTCATAGGCCCCACAGTAGTAAACTAAAAAATTAAAATTGACGTCCATAAAATCCGCAGGAAAACAATAAAATTGACGTGTCCGAGCTTTTTTCCCTAACACAAGTGATAATACAAAAAATATGAATTTTATTCCTTACTTTATTTACACACTGTATATTGAATTGCTTGTAGGTGGTCCATAAGTTTCACATAAAATTTCACAAAAATTGACAATTTTCTGTTTGCAACGAATATCAATTTTAATGCTAATGGCCGGTTTCACAAAGCTTGATTAGCTTAATTGTGAGTAAATTCGGAATTCAGAAATTTCATTGGCTGAGATCTAACAGACCTGAGATTTTAACCAATTATATTTCTAGATTTCAAATTTAATCACAATTAAGTTAATCAGAACTTAATTAAGCTTTTGAAACCGGCCATTTATTCGCCAATCGCGTATGCGTATTAACGTATTTTTTTTAGTGTTATTTGTGATTGCAGTGTTTGTTATTTTATTATAACGAAGAGTAGTCCAGTCAATAGAGATATGAAGAGTGTATTTTCGTGTTAACAGGTATTTTATTGTACAAATCTATTCAGAATAGTGTGTAGAATAATATATGTACAGTTCTTCCACTCGATCTTTACCCACACGTCATCAATTATGTGTAGCTAGTAAAGACAATTCATATGTTCACATCCTTATTACTTACGTGAGATAATAAAGGATATAGATTAAAGTACATTTTTTAAGTGGTAATGCAATGCTTTCTCGAGAGATGGCGCTAAAAGCAATATGAATATTTTAAAACCGAAATAATTTTTATTTGTAATTACAAATTTATTCTATAAAATCTTGCTGTTTAACAGTTCTAAAAATTGAAAGGTTGCACAAAAAGCAATATGAAGTGAGAGAGGTAATTTAAAATTTTCGAAAAATTTAATTTTAGTTCTGCTTTTTTAAAAAAACTAAAAAGTGCGGGAAGGAGTGAGAACTTGATTCATTTAATAATTTTTGTGTGGTAACTGTCATTTTTATTTTATTCATACAACATACATACCAATTAAAATTGACGTCCATAAAATCCGCAGGAAAACAATAAAATTAACGTGTCCGAGCTTTTTTCCCTAACACAAGTAATAATACAAAAAATATGAATTTTATTCCTTACTTTATTTACACACTGTATATTGAATTGCTTGTAGGTAGTCCATAAGTTTCACATAAAATTTCACAAAAATTGACAATGTTCTGTTTGCAACGAATCTCAATTTTAATGCTAATGGCCGGTTTCACAAAGCTTGATTAACTTAATTGTGAGTAAATTCGGAATTCAGAAATTTCATTGGCTGAGATCTAACAGACCTGAGATTTTAACCAATTATATTTCTAGATTTCAAATTTAATCACAATTAAGTTAATCAGAACTTAATTAAGCTTTTGAAACCGGCCATTTATTCGCCAATCGCGTATGCGTATTAACGTATTTTTTTTAGTGTTATTTGTGATTGCAGTGTTTGTTATTTTATTATAACGAAGAGTAGTCCAGTCAATAGAGATATGAAGAGTGTATTTTCGTGTTAACAGGTATTTTATTGTACAAATCTATTCAGAATAGTGTGTAGAATAATATATGTACAGTTCTTCCACTCGATCTTTACCCACACGTCATCAATTATGTGTAGCTAGTAAAGACAATTCATATATTCACATCCTTATTACTTACGTGAGATAATAAAGGATATAGATTAAAGTACATTTTTTAAGTGGTAATGCAATGCTTTCTCGAGATATGGCGCTAAAAGCAATATGAATATTTTAAAACCGAAATAATTTTTATTTGTAATTACAAATTTATTCTATAAAATCTTGCTGTTTAACAGTTCTAAAAATTGAAAGGTTGCACAAAAAGCAATATGAAGTGAGAGAGGTAATTTAAAATTTTCGAAAAATTTAATTTTAGTTCTGCTTTTTTAAAAAAACTAAAAAGTGCGGGAAGGAGTGAGAACTTGATTCATTTAATAATTTTTGTGTGGTAACTGTCATTTTTATTTTATTCATACATTTTATTCACTCTTAAAACAGCTTTACTAAATATGTAGTTTGAAGATCATCACACATTTTTTGTAATTAGAAAAAGTAAAAAGTAAAAAATAAAACTATTTTTTGGAACAACTAACTTATTAAAAATTGTAGGTTATCCGAAAGCTTACGACTCTTAATGGTTGTGAACTTGGCTAAAATGTCAAAAATATGAAACTAGTCGTTGATTTTATTAGAAATTCTTGTTTATTAATTCGTACGCATAAAATCTGTGACGTGTGGGTAAAGATCGAGTGGAAGAACTGTAGTTGCGTACTAAATCGTAGTGACAGCAGAAAAGTCATTAACAATTTAAGACGCGTACAACCGTTTTCGAGGAGTTTTTCTTCCGTAGCTCATCAGGTTGACTTCCTATGAAAAAATTACTTCGAAATGGCACCGGTCCGATTGTTATAACTACAAAAGTTAAGTTACAAAATCAAGAAAACTACCAAAATTGCGTGTTTTTTAAGTTGCCATAAAAATTTAAATAATCAACCAATATTGATGAAACTTACGTTAAGTATAGTTTAAATTACATACAATAAGCACTCAAAACCCGTATGCCAGGTGTACAAAACCTTTTGTTTAAATAAGGTTTTATACGTCTACTACGCTTAAAACTTTGGAAGTTTGTAAAAGTTGTTTGATGCTTTGAATCTATTGCAAGTGTGCATATATATAATGTAAGTCATTAGAAATCGAGTGCAATTTGTAAAATTCGATTACGTTCATTTCTGTAATTTTGGTGACGTTTTACACCTGCTTATAGCTCTTTACGTTTATAAATAATTAGTTTTTCGGTACGTAGACGTGGTCATTTATGAAATATTCGATTGGGTTCGAATGGACGGCAAAAACACGCAATTTCAAAAAAGTTTAAGTTTCGATGCTCGGATTCTGCGATTTGCGAAGTATATATTAGACTAAGTAGGCGATTGTCCGATTTTCGAGCGCGTCTTTTGCCCCACGATGTCGCTACTATTTGAAATAGAGGGGCTATAGGTGTGCAAATAAACGTGACATTTCTAAAATATTTGGAAATTAATTTAAAAATCATCATTATAATAAAAGATTGAATAATTAGATAAATTGTAAAAGTTTATATATTTTAGCATAACAGTAATAAACCATCGTTTAGCAAAAATAGTGCTATTTTTTAATTAGATGCAGGTCTCTCACCGAAAAATCATTTGTTAGTTGCACACCCATCTGCAAAGATGGCGCCTCAAAAATGTCCACTATAGAGTTCCTGTATAATAATAATAGGTTACAAAGGATAAGAGTTAGGACATGTGGATCCAATATCAGGAACGACTTGATTTTTCATAAAGTATTTTCACTTATCAATTTTCAGTTGTTTGATTTGACAAATTGTTTCTTGACAAACTATATGTACATAGATGTCAATAAATCTTTCGATTCAACATTATAATAATAATTTATATACTTATAAAAAATACATATATTATATTAAGAAAATTTAATTTCATAAAGAAAATGTGTATTAGGATGTAAAGTAATGTAAATGTTGTTAAGACTATTAAGATCATGTACTCCTTGACATTGGATCCAGCCAATTAAAATCTGGCATCGTACACTGCCGCCCATTTGAAAGTGCACGATAGACCAGAGTTTCCTCAGTTATATTTTCTATAACTTACTCTAAGCTGACAAATAAATTATTTTAAACAAGTATTTGAAAATAATAATAAACCTTTCATTCCGCTGTAGCTGTTATAAACACGTAGCCCATGGAATCCTGACTTAAACGATGTCATTTTGGAATCTTACATATAAAGAGTCGTGCACTTTCAAATGGGTGGCACTGTACATTTCCCAACTCTTATTCTTATTATTTAATATTATTATAGAGGAACTCTAGTCCCCTACTATAGTCCCCTATTTTCATATGGTAAAGTATATGGCGTTTCCGATATTAAAATATTAAAGTATTTAATACTAGTGAAGACGAAATATCAGCAGCAGCAGCAGCTGCATATACGTTACTGAACATGGAACATGCTATTAGTAAAGAAGGGAAAAAAACAAGATAAGCCAAAAATGTATACGATCTGAAGTTAGGCATGGTGCAGTGCGCACGTTTACGCGCAATTTTACTCGCAGATTGCAACAAGATCTAAATAATTTTACAAAAAATGTAGTAATTTTCTTACCTTCATTTCGTGTTTGTAACCTGCCAGAAATTTATGAAAAAATTTAGTATCATGTCAAACGGGCTTATAAAGTTAAAAACAATAATAGCTATTTATGCAACAAGTACATAATGTAGGACTTTATAGACAAGCCCAGTTTATGGCCGAGAGAGCGAAGCGAGCAAGGCCTATAAAAAGGGCGAGTCTATAAGGTCCGATTATGTAAGAGTTGCATACAAAGCTTTATGTTCGATTCCTAAAATTGGCTAATTATTAAAAAAAAATCAGTTTATAAATTTGACATCTATTCTTGACAGAAGAAAATTTGACATGTAATAGACAGTTGTCATACTTTATTTTACTACTATATACTTTATTTTACTACTACCACTTTATTTTACGAGTACAATAATAAGCCAGTTTACTGCCGCAAAACAATACAATAAAGAGTACTTTATAATGCAATCGGACATAAATATAATTTATGTTAGTTATAATTATATACTACTTACATACAAAGATAATTTTAAAAACTAATAGTTGCGCGTCCTTTATATTCTAAATTAAGAAAAAGTCTTTTATGTTATTTATATGTATACCTAAATAAAAAATAAATTAATAAAACTGTTTTATAAATGGGCTGTTTTATTGGTGTGTTTATATTACTTTTCGATTTTTTTTTATTTTAAAAAATTAAGCTATACAGGGTTAGTTAAAAGTATGGAGACGGTGATTTATTATCGTTAATATTCATTTTAGGAAATAATGTTCTATACAAAAGCTTTTTAAGAAATTTTTATCCACATTTGAGATTACTTGAAAATTCTTTTTCTTCAATTGTTTTTGAGTTACGACTTTCCGAGAATTCTTTTTAAATGGGAACCTGTTAATTTTACGCTACCATTCGATAGAACATTCTTTTGTCTTATTTTAACATTTAACATTTTATTTTAATAACATTTTTTCAAGGAAATGCCGGTTCAAGTATTTACGAATAATATGTATATCTAAGATTAAACTCGCCATTGCTAACTAATTTTAACAGCAAAAAATTGCGTACATTTATCGCATACAATTATTGTATGCAATTTTTTGCTGTTAATATTAGCAATGGCGAGTTTAATTTTAGATGTGCATTCTATTCGTAAATACTTCAACCGGCGTTTTTTGGAAAAAATGTTATTAAAATGAAATAAAATTAAAAAAAAGTTTAATCCTATTGTAAAGAGAAAAAAATGTCCCTTCGAATGGTAGCGAAAAATTAACAGGTTCCTATTTAAAAAATTTTTTCGGAAAGGCGTAACTCAAAAACAAATGAAGAAAAAAAATTTCAAGTATTCTCAAATGTAGATAAAAATTTCCTAAAAAACTTTTGTATAGAACATTATTTCCTAATATGAATATTAACGATAATAAATCACCGTCTCCATACTTTTAACTAACCCTGTATATTAAATAATAAGAAAATATGTCCTAAAAAGTCCCGTTTCTTCTCCGAACAAGTCCCGCTAAACGCCAATTAGGACTTGTCAATCCTAGTGGACAGATTCTAGTCAGACATCTTAATTTTTTTTGCCCGATCGGGCGTTTTGGCTCACTTACAAGCTCTGCTCTCAGGGCGGTAAGTTCAACTTACCGCCCAAGGCTCGGTAATAAAGTACCTCGTCATTTAAGTCGAAAAACACTCACTATCATTCTAAAATACGTCCGGATTGAGACAAAAACTGTTTTTGTTTATTTAACTTCATAACCAGGCATCATTAACCGACTTGATAAAATTCACATTTTCAGTGTGATGTGTTTAATGTTTAATCTATATATTTAAAATTCACTCATATATTCGATCGGGCAAATAATAGTGTAAGCATTACGGGCGTTAGGTACGCTTTACCAGTCTCGGCTAATATAGAGACCTCCGCTACGCGTCGGTCTCCACACTATTAGCCTCGACTGGTAAAGCGTACCTACCGCCCTTAATACTTAAATAACTATTATGTCCGGTCGGGCGATTTTGACAATTTTATGGGTCTGTTTTTAGAGCGTAAGTTGCTCGATTAGAGCTTAAGGGCTGTAATATTTTTTAGAGCCCGCTCAAGAGTGTTTACAGCTAAAAAAACGGCTATCCTTGTTTACGCCGCGCCGTATCCATAGTAATAATAGTAACTAAGACCACTGCACGTACCTACTTGTAGTTTTGTACTTTTCAAATTATTTTTATTTTAAAGTTAAATGTTAATTTAAACTTAGACCGGACATAAACTAACGTATGCATTTCGGGCTTAATTAGTGTTTTAGAGCCCTTTATCGTCTAACTGACTCTGCGGGCTCGAACACACTCAATTAAGCCCTTAATACCAGTGTTGTAACAGATACATTATTTTGTGTATCTAGATACAGATACAGATACTATCAGAAAAAAGTACCTAGATACAGATACAGATACTTTTGCTGTGAAGTATCTAGATCCAAATACAAAGCCTAACATAATGTATCTAGATACTTCTTTTACTGTAATCACCCCGAAAATAAAAACTTTCTACTATCAAATGCAGAAGTTCTGAGCTCTGAATTTAAATTGGCATACCTAATACAAAAACTCCAACAGCTCAAATTAATTCAAACGAAACAGTTAGATAGAAAATTTATTTTTGTATAAAATAGTCCTTCTGTCGTACGTATTTCTAATACTTTCGTCTCTCTCTAGCATACCAACATAATAAAGCTTTGAAAAACTACAAAATACTAATATATATTAAGAATATTGTTAAATATTTTTGTTTTACCAATATTTACATATACTATTTTAAAGCAAACAAAATTTTATTATAATAATGAGTCATATCTGAATTGCTATAGTCATGAGTCATATTTTATTTTTTCTAGGAGAAGTAATTTACCAAGACTTCATTTTAATTACGTAAAATGAAAGCTTAACGATTAATCTTTAAGTGTTGTAAATCTTAAGAATATTACTTCAACGATAAAAGAGTTATTAATATTTGAAATTAAGTATTCTTGTGAACACCCTAAATAGATGCACTTTTTTCAGTGTTCTTATAATTATAGCTTTTAAAAATTCTAATTGATAAATTTCATTTTTTTGTATGTAATTGAGCCTGCAATTGTTTATCAAAAACATATTCTACTGCTGTTTAGTGCGTTCAGAGCTCAAAACTTCTGCATTTGATAGTAGTCAATGTTTCGTACTGAAAATAGTCATTGAACTAAGCATCAACAATTCATTTATCTACAAGTCCAGTAAAACATTCCAGACTTGTTACGTAAATATTAAATAACTATTACGTGTAATAATGGACTCCATATTTGAAATTATGGTACATTTTTATCTAGTTGTGGTACGTTGGTACAAGCTGTAAATTATGGTACAAGTACCATAATTATAGTACAGGCAACACTACCCTGGACGGACAAGAATGCACCTCACCTCGCCTCACACAATCGATAATATCATCATTCCGTAATACCAAATACTTTAATATTATTAATACCGGAAACTTATTTTCAAAAGTGGGAGACAAAATTTAATAGCGCCTCTTGCGGTGTGGTGTGCATCTAAACGTGACATTTCAAAAATATTTGAAGTGTAATTAAAAAATAATTATTATGATAAAAGATTGAGTAGTTTAGATAGATTGTAATAGTTTATATATACTAACAGAATAGTAATAAACAACTATTTAACAGAAATAGTGTTAATTTTTAATTAGATGTAGGTTACTATAAAAAGTTAATCAAAAAATCAGCGTTTAGTTGCACACACATCTGCGAAGATAGCGCCACAAAAATGTCGCCTGTTTTCATCTGGTAAAGTATATGGAGTTTCCAGTATTAATAATATTAAAGTATTTGGTAATACTATCCGTTGTTTATAGAATCACTACATCTAGTCGGCCAGGCCATGCTGGCGCAGCAGAGTACCGCAAACGACGCCATTTTGGGGCGAGAAAAGCCCAAAATTGTTAATTATTATTATCCCCTTTGCATTTAATTAAATCCACGTTTAGTTTAAAAGGTTTTTCTACATAGTTTATATTCTGATAGCCCCAAATTGTAATATGTCAAATACGTAAGATGCGATTTTAATTTACGAATTACTAGATTTCACACTTTCTTTGCTCCAATATGGCGTCGATTGAGGTAGTTTGTACGCCAACTTGGCCTGGTTCACTAGAAGTAGTGAGTTCAATCGTTTAACGAGATGACTAGGATCTAGTAGATTTAAAAGCAATTCTATAATCAAAAAATTAGTTTTAGCATGTGCGGCGGTTTATTTCAAATTTAAAATTCTACACATCATTTAAAATAAAAATATGTTAATAGTATCTGCACAATACAGATACACAGATACTACAGAAAATGTACCTAGATCCAAATACAGTTACATTTTAAAAGTATCTAGATATGGATCTAGGTACCATAGAAGTATCTAGATACTTGTATCTATAGAGAGATTACAAGCTGTCGACATCTCGGTTACTGTGAAAAATAGAATATATGAACTTTATACACCTTGTCCAAGATAAGAATGCACAGCATGGGGATCTTGAAAACGGTAAAAGATACAGGTTGGCTTAAATTAGGAAAAAGTTGCACTATTTAGAGTATGTTTACATGCCGATCGCAGAAATCCATGATTGTTTATCGTTTTCGAAATTTTCTAAAAAATGCAATTTTTCGGATTTTCGATTTTTCCAATTTTTGTATTTATTTTAAAAGATATTAAGAAACTAATGACACTTTGTCATTGTCACTTTTTAAGCTCTACAAAATGGCGTCTTCAAATTTTTTATTCGATGTTTTATCTTCGAGAAATCATCATCAACTTAATTTTTTTATATGGCCACAAAAGTAGAACCACCTTGTATACGGTAGCATTTTTTATTACAAATTCAACGATGTATCACACATTATGTTTCTAAAGCCAAAAAACAGAGAAAAATGAATTTTAATACTTTTTTAGATTCTTAATCTAGTAGGCATTGGAAAAAGAATTCAAAGATTATTGCAAGTGTTCAAATAAGTTCCCATTATTTTCTAGACACAAGTACAGCCTAGAAAAAACAGCTGAATTTAAAACATGGTCTAACACTTCTGCCGAGAATGTAATTAAGTATTGTTTTTTTTACTTTTTAAATAGTAGGCATTGGAACAATTCCAATATTTCTATTTGATCTGTCACATTATTGTTAAAAGCGTTCTAACGTATTTTGAAGTTGTTTGTTTTGTTTATAAGAAGTTAAAGTGTTTTAATTTATTTGTGTTACGATGGAAAGAGGAAATTTCACAAACGAAGAAAAATTTGATATGTTGACGTGTTACATCTTGTGCCACAAAAATTGTGTAGCTGCTGAGCAGATGTATTCTGATAATTATCCTGAACGAAGACAACCTGAGAAATCCATGTTTAGACGTTTGGTATCTAATTTAAAGGAATTTGGTTCATTCAAAAAACCACTTTCATCTCGTAAAAAACAATCCAACGAAGAAAAAGCGAATACTGTTCTACTAGCCGTTGTTGAAAATCCTGAAATATCCACAAGACTAATTGAGCGTCAGACTGGGGTAGCTAGATCTACAGCCCACTTCATTTTACAAAAGAATAAATTTCATCCATATAAATTTAGAATTTGTCAGGGTCTTAGACCTGGTGACGAGAGAAGGCGAGCAAGTTTTTGTGAATGGTATACCAGAAAATGTCAAGAAAATCAAACTTTTCCTTTTCAAGTAATTTGGTCTGATGAAAGCATGATAACCAACAATGGCATTTTCAACAGGTGTAACAAACATTATTGGGCAACAGACAATCCTCATTTAAAAAAAGATGCAAGGCATCAACACCGATTTGGATTTAATATGTGGATAGATATTTTAGCTAGCAGAATAATAGGACCCTTTATTTATCACAACAATTTAAATTCCGAGCGGTATCTTGACCTGCTGCAGACTGATTTGGAAGACGCCTTGGATGGATTACCTCTAGCAATAATTAACAACTGCTGGTTTCAGCAAGATGGTGCCCCAGCACATTACTCAAGAAATGTACGGGAGTATTTGTCGCAGAGGTTTCCTGAAAAATGGATTGGAACTCACAGTGAAGTAGCTTGGCCAGCCCAATCACCAGATTTGAGCCCGTTAGACTTTTTCCTGTGGGGTTATGTAAAAAATCAAGTGTATGACTCAACTTTTGAAACTGAAGAACAATTATTGGCATCGGTTATAGCAGCAGTTAACACAATCTCCTCAGAAATGTTATAGTAGAGTAAATCTGAAAGCGGATTTTGTTGTCCGTGGTACATTGAAAGGTAAAAAGGTATCGAGTACGTTATCGGATGTTATTTAGGGTGTATATCAAGATATATAGACGTCTGGTAGAACAGCTTGCCTATGTTTCAATGTAAATAATTGTGTCAAAAATGAGAGCTAGTAAGCCGTTTACTTTGTGGAAAATAGATGGCGCAACCTTACCAAGGTACTTCAAAAATTGACACAAATTTTAATTTTAGGTTATGTATCTATCATTTGCCACGAATGCCACGTGTTTAGAAATACATTAGTGTAGTTAATTATTATTATTATTTATTTATTTCTGTTTTAATGTGAATTGTGTTTTAAAATTCATCACTTGCAATTATTGCGAATCATCATTTGACCAATCCTGTTGTTGTGATTGTGTGCGTTTAAAAGAAAAATTCTAAAACGGATAATATGTGGACCAGTGGAGGATGATCAAGGTGTAAATAGAATAAGATATAATCATGAACTGGCCAGATTATACCAATTACCAAGAGACAGACATCTTGGACAGACATAATGGGGATGACAAGGAAGGCAGTACTTCGATGGGCTGAACATGTTTCCTGAATGTCCGGAGACCGGAGAGAGAGTAATTTAGAAAATAATTGAGGGCGACTTAGAAGGAACTGGAAACTCCCTCAATTCATCCTAGCTAGGTGATCTAGAATAAGATAGGAAGATGCAGTGTTGGAAGTCTTAAGGAAATTGAATAAGGAACAGTGGAAGAGGCTTATAAAGGAGGCTAAATACACTAAAACCCTAGTGGGTTGTAGGTGCCAGACCATGAATGAATCATTTAAGAAACGCTGCCAGTGGTAAATGTAAATATAACGAAAGTTTTTATCCACAACAAAAACAGTAAGTAGTTTGGTTAAAAGTTATTTATTAAAGAATTGTAATTTAAACCAGTTTTGCCAATTTGCTATATTTTTTAGAGTTTGTAGATTCTGAAGACCTCTTTCGTGCCTCTTTTTGGCATGAAAATGAAAGTCTAGTTATTAAAAATGAAAACAGGATTTTTTTCGTCATTTCCGACTTATGATTTGGACATCCTACAAAATGATGAATTTTTTGTATTCCGATTGAAGCAAGAATTTCAAGGAAAGTATTTTTCTTAATGTCTTGCTGAAGTTTCTCAGCAATAATATGTTCAATTTCTTCAAGAAGAATAACGAGGGCGATTGAAGGAAATGTTAAATGCCCTCTGCTTCTCAATATTATGAAAGTATTATATGATTCCAATCCTTCCCCCACAATTGTTTTAACACAATTTTGACAATTGTCAGTTTTGTGCCTTCGAGCGATGAAACCACAAACATAGGCAAATGCTTCTCTATTATCTTCAAAATGAACGTATGCACCACATGTGATATTTTCTTCTAAGGCCTGATCGAGTTGTAAGTCAATGTCTTTTTTTGTTATTTGTTTATTGTCTGCTCTGTTGTAGCTCAAGAAATCTGATGTGTTATCAACTAGGGCAGCAAGCATATTTCCACCAGTTACATTGCTTCCTTTTGGAGGTTTAATTAAAGAATATAGTGACATCAGCCTAAAGATCTGTGCAATCTGTAGTGACTCTCCACTAGTATTAGCACCACCGCTTGCTCTCATTAATCCAAAGAAGTGTTCAAGTGGATCTTGATTGATACGTGATGTCATCAGGTACTTATACCCTAACTCTTGGGTGCAATATTTTAATAAATCAAGAGTAGTGTTGATGGTGGCTTTTAACCCATCACTTGTAGACTTTGTTAAATAAAAGTCAGGATGTGCACAAGATTCCCATAAATCAATGTAAATTAAAAAATCTTCTAATGCTTGTTGCTCGGCAGAATTTGTTTTTAGTCCATTAAAATAACTCGAATTCAAAATATCACACAGTTGATTTATTCGTCTGCAAAACTGTATTGTAGGTTCGCAGTCAGCAAACTCGGATATACCTTTTTCTTTTAGTACCGTCAAAGCATCTGCTACTGTCCCACTAAACAATTGAAAGGCATATTTTGTCCTCATTTCCTCGTGGTTTTCTGGATTCACGTGCTTTCGGGTCAATTTATAAGCCAGTTTAAATTCGTTTTTTGCATCGTATTCTATAAGATTTTCAAAATGGCGCAATTGCACTCTCCCTTCAGGCACATGAAATTCTCTTTTTGCAACAAGCCTGTTTCGCATACATTTCAATAAATGTGGAAAATCTGAACACATCCTTAATTTTCTTTTTACATTGCAGGGATGAACACTCCAAGGCTTTTCTGGATTTCCTGCACCAAAGGCTTTCCACATGGACCTATTCCAGGTGGCACCATCTGATGTGACCACGTCAATAAACAGCCCAGCCGCTTCACTCAAAAGAATGGCTTCCAGTATTAATTTGGCTAGGATGGTTCCAGTAACATTGCCTCTGGACAGAAAACATGCAAGCGCTTGCATATTTTTCCCAGCGAAAGACTGGAACATTATTACCAGAATATGATCCCCAAGTTGGTTTCTTTGGTTGTCTGGCGTATATTCGCCTAAATCAACAAATCCCATCACTTCCAATCGATTTTTGTCGAAGTGTTTGCAGGGAGTTATTTTGCACTCATGCCGTTCAAATTCTTGCATGTTTTTTGTTTTCTCTTTCAGAAGTTCAAATAATTTATTTTGAAATCCGTAAGAGCTGTCGATATGCCTAATGTAAGTTGATAGTGTACTCGGTGCAGGTAGTGGAAGTAACTCCCTAGTTCGTAAATGTTTGTATAATTTAGGGCTTTTTATTTTCAGAAGGATGCATGTGTAAATCCATTCTTTGGTGTATCTTTTGCCGTACGAAAGTCGACTTGCAGTTTCAAAACAAGTTCGAACTACAAGCTTTTGATTGTCTGGCAATTTTGAAATTAAGTGGTCGATATTGGATAGTTTTGTCATTGATTTTCTTAAAGTCTCTATGGTTTTTGTTTGTATGTTTTGTTTTCGCAACAAATTTGAATATGATTTTTTGGTTTTTGGAATAATATTTTTTTTCTTTAGGAGGTTTTTTCTCAAGATCGCACATGAACGACATCTTGTTGTCTTTCCTTGGAAATTTCCGCCATTACAGGAAGGGCTAATTTTCCCATCAACTCCAGACCCATTACATAGCCTGATAGTATATACCGTTTGCACTAATTGTAAAAAAGTCTCTAAAGTTGTTGCAGTATAGGTGGTATGAAAAATTCCATTAAGATACACCTTTATGTCACTATCGTTGACTACAATAGCCCGATCGATTTTGGGAATACTCCCTTTAACATGGCTTACTGTAACTGAACGAGACCTTTTATGAATCCCCCATCCTGATGGTAGCAATGTATATAACTGCATTAGGTTTTCTTGTAGAAAATGTAACAGCGTGTTAGTTTCTGGTGATTCGCATTTAGTCTCTGGTGAATCGCATTCATTTATGACAGGAGGGCTTTCAGTGACAGGTAAACGAAGGTTTTCTAGGGTCGTTGAAGGAGTAGGAGAACTTTGACTGGACTGTAGTGAAGGATCTTTGGCAGGTCTACAACAAAATACAGGATTACAAATCCCGCAATAAAAACTATTGTCTAGATTTATTATTGTTAACGTTGTGTACAGAATACAGATACATATCGATTTTTTGTCTATTAATTTTCTCTTCACAACTACAAGGATAACAATAGTAGATTGTTCTACAAGTAAAGAAAAGTGATAGTTTTCCAGTGAGTGTAAATGTTTAATTCATGAGCGAGCGAAGCGAGCGAATGGATTAAAATTTACACGAACATGGAAAACTCACTTTTCTTTAAGTGTAGAACATGCTACTTTTTCGTATTTGGAATGAGACATACTAAAATCTAGGAAAAAATTACGTCAAAGTTTGGCAGAAGAGTGGAGAAAAGTTGTTGCTAACGAGAAAAGACGCACATTTCTTTACGATTTTGACTGAGAGTGAAGAAAAGTGTTGCTAACGAACAAACACTCACATTTCTTTACGATTTTGGGTTGAACAATGTACCACATTTCTATTCCAAATACGAAAAAATTAATTTCCTCAAAACGTTACGTTGGTTAATACAGGAGTGCGATTATGTATGGAATCGTGTTCGTCCTGCTAAAACGGTTTGCGCTAGAATCCTGAAATTTTAAGGAGACTTAGGGCGAGTTGTATAAAGCAAGATTATGAATAGTTATAATAAACAAGAATGTTAATGAAGACGATTAATAATCAAGACATCAACTCATGCCCATGGTACAGTAGCGGCCAAAATAAACTAGGACACATTGTAGTGTAAAACGGGTCACTATGACATTCATTTTACGTTTGATCGTGATTCGTGTTACGCTAAACCTAGTTTATTTCGGCCGCCAGTATACAATTATGCAATAAATAAATCACAGCTAGAGTGGTGTTAATTTTCTCCATGAACCCATTTTGCTACCATTTGGACTGACCTTAAAATAAATAAAAAGATACCCACCGCTTTTTTGTCTGGGAATAATTTTTCAAAGGGATAAGCAGGGCAGGATCTTCAGATGGAAAATTCAAAACAGAGGAAGAATGGGAACTACCCAAATAAAGGGTAGGGATTGCATCTGGTGCTAATGTCCTTCTGTTAATTATTCCACTTTCATCTGCAAATTCCCTCACAAACCTCTTTTCAAAATGCTTCATGCAGACGAAGTCATTTTTGTTTAAAATTGTGCCCGTAGACATAGTCCATTTGTTACGCTTATTCGTATCCTATAAAATAATGTTACAAATATAAACCCTGTTTGAAATCGAATATTAATTTACATTTTACCTTTGGTACGTGAAAGAGGGCCAAATCTTCCTTTAAAAGTTTCACGAAGCCGCAAAATTTACACTTCTTCATTTTTCACAGTGGTAATAAATGCCACTTAAAATGAAAAAAAACACAGCAACAAGCTAACACTAAAGTCAAAATAACGCAACAAGCTAACACTAAAGTTAAAATAAGACAAATAACTTGCACAAGAAATTCGAATTTTAAAAAAACTTCAGAATTGTCAGATTGATGACAATTTATTGACAGATCTTGATATGATGCTGCAATCTAGTGTTTTTTTTTTAAACTAGCAATTAGCTCCAACAAAATGGCGGCGAGCTGCTCTACCAGACCTGTATATATCTTGGTGTATATCAATCCCCTAAATTCGTCTGGCGATATCGGTGTCCAACACCCCCCGGGGGGGGGGGGGAGAGACTGGAAAAACAGCAAATCTAGAATACTTTATTTGGTATCCGGCTATATTAAAATTAATACGATCTCTAAAGTATTAAGCGAGTTAGAGCTAGTTTTCACTCAAGAATTATCATTAAATAAACGGAAGGATACTCGCTAGATTAGCTTCTAACTCCCTTATTATGCGTATTTCAATTTCTGCAAACATAGAAAGATGTTTATATCGTGATAACTTTTGGACGACACAAGATATCAAAAAAGTTAAAAAAATAATTGTTGTTAGTTCGAGATTTTACAATCCAACGCTTTTAGAAACTTTGAAATTGGCTAGACAGTAACGAAGATATGACCAATTTATTCCGACAATGTATAAATTACTGCTAAGCAGCGATCGTTCTATCTCTATTTTCACTGTTTTTGTAAATACGACATTAACCTTAACACGGAGAGTTCTTCAAGTTATTCTATAATAGACGAGGAACTATTACATACATTTAAATTTCTTTAAATTTATAAAAAAAGAAACAGATACGCAGTTATAAAAAATGTGTTGTGTAAAACGGGCGGGAAACTTCGGAAATCCACTGCAAGATCTGTGGAAACATTCAAAGGTCAGTGAAAATGAGATTAGATATGCAATAAAGTCATAATAGAGAATTAAGAGAGTTTCTTGATATAACACACAATTCAAGTTTACCGCATATATAAAATATTTCCACTATGAACTTAAATGTACATAGTAGTCAAAATATATAACAACAAAACCGAATACAAAGGTTATTCTGAGAACCACTATGTTATAGTAATACAATACTTGGACAAACGTAATTACTGTATATTTTAGACTATTCAGATGTGCAGTGATATCTCGACACCTAAGCATGGCTGTCCACAATGTAGTATTGTCTGAATTGTCAGTTATTTTGTTGAAACCAGTCCATTGAGGTACAATCTGAGAAATACAATAATTTTGAACTCTACTTAAAATCCACACCAAATTATTTGTATCAGTAGGTATTGACTATTCTTGATTTTTCGGCAAATAACTAATTTTGCGTTTCGTTCGCAATGTGGCAAAGGTATTCTAGTCTTGGTATACTGAGAGTTTGACAAGGAATGGAAGTTTTGAGGCACAAGTAGTCGCCTTGTCGCTTTTTATTGGAATTCCTACAGATAATTCGTTTTCTGGACATTGCTGAAAAGCTACCATCTGAGTTGCGTGAAAGGTATTGCAACCGTTGATAGTTTCCTTTAGCACGTCTACATTGTCTGCTGCAAATTGTAAAAAATAATGTCCTGAGCAATGCTTCAACTTCTGATTTCTTTAATCACACAAAAGCAAACTTAGCAAATTCAATAGCGATGATGGAATTTTTTGTTTCATGTTATCTTCATTGAAAACAGCTAAAATATCAGCATCTCGAAGGTTTTTTTTTAATTTGCGAGGCTACTAAATAAAGTACACTTTGCACCATAGGTCGATATTCAAAATTCAAATCTTTAAGCATTTTCACCTCGTTATAAATATTGTTTTGTAGTTGTGGGTATATTAAAGTAGCTTCATTATTTTTATAAGATCTGAAAAATACAACGTATTTTCAGTATCCGTAGAAAATACTACGAGTTCAAGTTACCACCCAGTAGGACATATTGGTCGTAAATTGTAACTAAATTATACACTTTTCTTTGGCTCTGTCATGTTTTATTTCCCCAACAATCTTTTCCCAAACCTCGCCACAATTTATCCCTTTGGTTTTCAGAATAACCTTAGTGTTCAGTTTTGTTATTATATATTTTGACTACACTCTAAAAAATTCCCCTTCAATTTACCCTAAAAAATGGATGCAACTATGTTACCTCCATTTTTCGGGGTAAATTTACTTCATTTACTTCAAGTGTAATTTTCATAGGAAGTGGGAAATTTCAATATTAGGTTAAATTTGCATTGTCATGTTTCCTTTTTAAAAAAATTTACAGATTAAAATTACCATCTCAATGCAATCTTACATTTTAACATCAAAACACCTGCGTAAAGTTATAACTTTACCTAATATTGACCTAATATTGAAATTTCCCACTTCCTACGAAAATTACACTTGGAAGTAAATTTACCCCAAAAAATTGAGGCAACATAGTTGCCTCCTTTTTCTAGGGTATAATTCACCGGTAATTTCTTAGAGTGTACTATGTACATTTAATTTCATAGTAGAATTATTTTATATATGCGCGTAAACGAGGAATAACAGTTTTTCCACATTAATTTACTTGAATTGTGTGTTATATCAGAGGCTCTATTAATTCTCTATTATGACTTTGCATATCTAATCTCATTTTCACTGACCTTTGAATAGTTTCCGCAGTTCTTGCAGTGGACTCCTGAAGTTTCCCGCCCGTTTTACACAACACATTTTTTATAACTCTCCGTGTTAAGGTTAATGTCGTGTTTACAAAAACAGTAAGAATTTTATAATTTTTTTCAACAAAATATTAAATCACCTGCATTTGTAACTTCAATATTGTGGTAATAGTTGTATGTACTGACGAACCTGGTAAGAGCAGTGCGTTAGAATGAGACGGAAGACGGGTGAAAATATAGATAGAACGATCGCTGCTTAACAGCAATTTATACATTGTCGGAATAAATTAGTCATATCATCGTTACTGTCTAGCCAATTTCAAAGTTTCAAAAAGCCTTGTAAGAGCCCCCGAGATTGTAAAATCTCGAACAATTATTTTTTTAACTTTTTTGATATCTTGTGTCGTCCAAAAGTTATCACGATATAAACATCTTTCTATGTTTGCAGAAATTGAAATACGCATAATAAGGGAGTTAGAAGCTAATCTAGTGAGTATCCTTCCGTTTATCTAATGATAATTCTTGAGTGAAAACTAGCTCTAACTCGCTTAATACTTTTGAGATCGTATTTATTTTAATATAACCGGATAGCAAATAAAGTATTGTAGATTTGCTGTTTTTCCAGTTTTCCCCCCCGGGGGGGTGTTGGACACCGATATCACCAGACGAATTTAGGGGATTGATATACACCCCAAATAGCATCCGATAACGTACTCGATAGCTTTTTACCTTTCAATGTACCACTTGATTTCTGGATGCGTTTTTTAAGTTTGCGAACTCTACTATTAGCCAAAGTTTTAAATTCAACTGTACAAGAGCATACTTGTGTCTAGAAAATAATGGGAACTTATTTGAACACTTGCAATAATCTTTGAATTATTTTTCCAATGCCTACTAGATTAAGAATCTAAAAAAATATTAAAATTCATTTTTCTCTGTTTTTTGGCTTTAGAAACATAATGTGTGCATCGTTGAATTTGTAATAAAAAATGCTACCGTATACAAGGTGTTTCTACTTTTGTGGCCATATAAAAAAATTAAGTTGATGATGATTTCTCGAAGATGAAACATCGAATAAAAAATTTGAAGACGCCATTTTGTAGAGCTTAAAAAGTAACAACGACAAAGTGTCATTAGTTTCTTAATATCTGTTAAAATAAATACAAAAATTGGAAAAATCGAAAATCCGAAAAATTGCATTTTTTAGAAAATTTCGAAAACGATAAACAATCATGGATTTCTGCGATCGGCATGTAAACATACTCTAAATAGTGCAACTATTTCCTAATTTAAGCCAACCTGTATCTTTTACCGTTTTCAAGATCCCCATGCTGTGCATTCTTATCTTGGACACGGTGTATAGTATGCCAGCACGCTATACTGACATTATTGACAATTAATATGAAATTTCACAGCAACTGAGATGTCGAGAGTTTGTAATCTCTCGATAGATACATTACAACACTGCTTAATACATAATATACTATTTGTTAAATTTTGCGTTAGTTTTAAATTTTACAGGCTTACGTTTTCTATTATATCATTCATCATAATCAGCTTAAAATCTTCAATCCATAGTACCCAAATATCTCATATTTTTCAGTTATATGAAGTTGGCACTACACTTTTAGAATTTATAGAATTACAACAATAATAAAGTAACCAATTAATAGTATAATCTTGACAACAAGAATAAATACAAGTGGAGCCTTGTGAAAAAGATCAGTGCATTTTATTGTTTTCTGTTGGGTTTTCTTTTGTTTGTAATTCTTTTGTTGCAGTTGTGGCTAACGTGCCCTCTTCGGTTAAACTCGTATGTGCACGTCATGCACGAACGAAACTGTCAGTTTACCTGCTGATATGTGAACTGTAAATGATAATAAAACTTTTGTTTAGGATAATTTAAATTTCTATATGTGGTTTATTATTTTGATTTCTACTAGAGCAATTTAGATAATACTTAGAAATTAAAGTGCGGTATTTGCCACAAACGTTGCGTTGTCAATAAACTAAAAAAAATTAAAAGAAAGGTCAGTTGTGAAATATAGGTTAGTAGCTGACATTGAAATCAAATAATGCTTATTTATGATGATATTTGAAAAACATCAGATAATTTAATTGTTTGTTGAACTAATTATCATAACTAAATTAGTTAACTTTAATAAGTTAATGGTAATGAACTTTCCACTTTAAAACCTAATTGACATAAATACAAACAAAGAAAATTTATTGTTATTATGTTCTTAATTACCAAGGTGAGGAATAATTGTAACAATGGATGTGGATAATGGACAACCGGATGGCCCAGGCGGTGGGAACATGGACATAGAACAGTCTCTTCTTCACCAATTTAGTTGCATGGGTACGACAGATAAAGACGAACTAGTACAACAATTACAAAAGCTTTTAGGAAGTCAACTAAATTATTCCACTGCAGCATTTTTCCTCGATATGAATAATTGGTGCGATTTGTAATTATTTCATGGTTTTCTTAATTTTAAATTTAACTTCTTTCTAGGAATCTTCAAGCTGCAATTTGTTCATATTTTGATATAGAATCCCCTGCGAAATTACCTTCTATGGCACTAATTTCCGATCCTAAAGCTAGTGAATGTGAGAGTATAGAACCTTCAGTAAGGTATGTGTTGATTAATATCAATATTCCAACAACTAATAAATATAAATTTTAGTTTTACGAAAACTTGGCAAGTTATGAATAATGGAACTGAACCCTGGCCTTCGGGCTGTTTTCTTCAGTGTGCTGGTGGTGATAATCTAGGTGCAATTCGTATTGAAGTTCCTTCCTTAAAACCAGGAGATCATGCTTTCCTTAATCTTCAAATGATTAGTCCGATACAACCTGGTATATATCAGAGTAAGTGGAGGATGTGTACTCCTAGTGGCTCGTATTTTGGGGGTAAGTTATATGAGTAATACATAATATAAAATAAGAGAGGTACTGTCAGTGGTAGTGAAGTTTCAGTTCTTATTAATTAGCTGGGGGGGGGGGTTGATGGTTGTTGGGATTATTGCAAGCAATATTTCAGCAAGGCAACGTGTACTGACTGGCAACATCCTAACTGTGGACTAGTAATCATGCTTTTGTTTCAGGAGTGTAACGCTCTTAGGACTTGAGTTAGCTGAAAGCAATCTTGAAAGAAACATAAAGGTGTGGGTTCAAAACCTAGATAAATTTGAAGAACGAATGACTTTTTTACTATTGAATTTATAGTACAGTAAAATAACAATTTATAAAGAAATAATTAGTTTGAAGCTGAAAATTGGCGCAGATGTTGACATATACGTATTGTTTATGAAACCGATGAGTGCCGCTTTGAGGAAGACGTGCTCGAGCTGCCATCTTGGAAAAGATGGCGGCTAAAATGGATATTTTTAAATAATTCTATTTTGGCAGGTTTTATGAAAAGAATGGGAAAGATCTTTTTTATTGCTTGTACAATCTTCAGAATTTCGTTTTTAACTTATTTAGCTATGACTTGTAGTTTCGGATAGATAGCATCTAGAATGTGGGCTGTATTTTTCATAAGAAACGAGTTATTCTACGTCAAATCGAACACTTAAAACCTACATTTTTATAAAAGGTTTGAACTTTTTTAATATATTTGTTATAATAAACAGCCTAAGGGTTTTGTAGAATTTTACGCTGGATTTTCTTCTCTCTTGATTGATGGTTAATTAAAACAAAATAATATCATAACGTACATTTTATACGTTTATTAACAAAAACACTAATTTTATATACAAACAGGTACACAGTCCACAAATATGTAAATTAATTGATAAAGAAAACAACACTACACTAAATAGGTACTCAAAATTGAAAGGCGCTTTACTTGAATTTTAGTTGAACTTTACTTGAAGAGATTCTTTTTCGTACTGCTAAAAATGACACCCTTGAGGGCGCTCTTACAACGCCAACTCCTACGCAGAGGACCGAGTTGGTACCTGGAAAATTATACCCTTGACCCAATGGTCGAATTCATATTACAATTATTATTCTTAACTTTAAATATTAAACAGGTTTTATTTTTCATCTAACATCATTTCTTTCAAAACTATTCGCAGTTAAATTTAAAGAAATTGACTGGTTAAGGTGTTATATGAATGCTTGTTTCTGCTAACTTTTTCATCATACATATTTAATCCATACCTCTTTTTAAAGCTTAAAAAGTAAGCTTTCTCCCTGTATAACTTGTTATGCAATTAAAATTTAAAAAAATTCAATTTTATGTAGTTTTAACAATAATTCTATCTTGGAAAAATATTCACTAAACACGGATACTACCGGATCCATGATTCGTGGATCGTGATCTATAGTCAGTAAATAAAAATGTATCAGTAAACATAATGGTCGAATTCATATTACAATTATTATTCTTAACTTTAAATATTAAACATAATCCCCCCCTTGAAATTGGTAACTTTCAAGACTTAAATCTAAATAACTAAATTAAGCACAACCGCTAATCATTAATAGGAAGCATACACACTTTAGCAACAGCCCGTTTTATAATAGCGTTTGGAGTCTTTATGGTCACCACTCTCACTACACCGTCTGCTCCAGGGTGCACACTAAGCACTCTCCCGAGTGCCCATTTGGTGGGTGGTAGATTTTGCTCCTTCACCACTAGCAAGTCGCCTTGTTTGATGTTGGGCGTTTTGTTGGTCCATTTTTGTCGCTGCTGCATTTCGGATAAGTACTCCTTTGACCATCTACTCCAGAAATTTTGAAGGATTTGCTGAATGCGTTGAAACTGTGATAATCGGTTTGTCGGCAACCCTTTAATGTCAGGGTCTGGTATTGAAGTCAGAGTTCTGCCCACCAGAAAGTGAGCCGGAGTGAGGGGCAACGGATCATTAGGGTCGGAAGTTAATGATGATAGAGGGCGAGAATTCAAGATTGCCTCTATTTGTACAAGCAAGGTATACATCTGCTCATAAGTTAACAACGCGTTTCCGACTACTCTTTTCAAATGGTGTTTGACTGATTTGACTCCACTCTCCCAAATACCTCCGAAATGTGGTGATTGGGCAGGAATGAAGTGCCACGTTATTTGTTCATTTTGAAAAACCTCCCTTAAGGGGTCTCCGCTATCTACCAGAAATTTCCCTAAGTCGTGTAACATGTTTCTCGCGCCGATAAAATTGGTCCCGTTATCCGAATATACGTTTTCCGGTTTACCACGTCGTGATATAAAACGTCGAAAAGCGAGAATAGAGGCATCAGTAGTGAGGTCAGTCACTAACTCCAAGTGAACTGCCTTGGTAGCAAAACAAACGAAAAGGCTGATGTATGATTTTGACGTCTTACAACCGCGACCATTTCTATCTTTAATGAATATCGGACCTGCGTAGTCCACACCCACGTTTACAAAGGGAAACGAGGAAGTAATACGCGAGACAGGTAAACTACCCATTAACGGGTTAGAAACTTTCGGGTTTGTTCTGAAACACCGTACACAATCATGTACTATTTTCTTTGCCGCATTTCGGCCGGCTATAGGCCAGAATCGTTCACGAAGGCTGGACAAAATAAGTTGAGGACCGGCGTGTAACAATATTTTGTGCTCGTTCCTTAATATAAGCTTTGTAAGATAGCTGCGCCCATCCAAAACTATAGGATGTTTTTTGTTAAAATCGTAATTTGAATTGCTTAGCCTCCCACCTATTCTAATAACACCTTGTGCGTCTAAAAACGGATTTAAACGTAACAGCCTACTTTTGGGTGACACTTCTTTATCGCGATGAAGTTCAACTAGTTCTGTGAAGAAAGACGTCAGCTGGTGAAGTTTTACTAAACTGATTAAAGCCGCTTGCAACTCGCTTACTATTAGCGGTCCCAGATTTCTTTGATCGCGAGGTAATCGACAATTTTTGGCGAATCTTAAACAATACGCGACTGTCCGTTGCAGCCTTGATAAATTTGAAAAATTCTCAGCCAATATAAATTTTGCCTTGGCTACTACCAAAGAACTAACATTATTACATACTTCTGGCAAGTCTTCGATTCGAGGAATAGTATTAGGCCAATGATCTCGACATTCTGACAACCAATTAGGGCCATGCCACCAAATATCTAGATTTTGTAATTGAGATGGACAAACTCCACGAGATAACAAATCCGCTGGGTTGTCTTTTGTTGGGACATGGTTCCAAATAGCTTTAGTCGTTAGGGTTTGTATCTTAGCGACTCTGTTCCCGACGAACGTTTTTAATAAATTGGGCGAAGTATTTAGCCATCCAAGGACGATAGTTGAGTCACACCATAGTACAATTAAATCGTATTCGATGTGTAGCGAGGCAGTTACTTTGTTTAAGAGTCTGGCCAGAACTAGACTGCCGCATAGCTCCAAACGTGGAATCGTAGCTTTCTTAAGGGGAGCCACCTTGGTTTTTGCACATAAGAGTTCTACACGTACGTTACCTTCAGAGTTAATAGACCGTAGGTATATACAAGCCCCGTACGCTTCCTCGGACGCATCGGAGAACCCATGAATTTCTACACGCGCCCTTTGTTTACAAATGGCATGCCGAGGGATCCTTAACTCGTTTAAAGTTGGGAGCTTGTCTTTAAATCTGAGCCATTTGCTGTGTATATGAGGAGGGACAGATTGATCCCATGAAAGTTTTTCTTCCCATAATTTTTGCAATATGATTTTAGCTGTTATTATGCACGGACTAAGCAAACCAAGGGGGTCAAAAATCTGAGCTATGGCTGAAAGTATTGTTCGCTTGGTGACTGAATTGCTATCGAAGGATGCGTTAATTTTATATAAAAGGAGACCAGGATAGCCCTAATGTGTTATTGTGGTCACGGCTAACTAATTCGCGCACCGCGGCATGGGTATCAGAATTGCTTACTAGTTCCAAAGCTTGGGGATTGTTAGACACCCATTTTCGTAACGTAAAACATCCGTTTTGCAGTACATCTACGATTTGCTTGCATGATCCCCCGAGCTCTTGGACCGTTTCAGCACCCGTTATTAGGTCATCAACATAAAAATCGTTCTTGATTATTTGCGCTACCTTTGGTAAAGTAGCTTCACACTCTAGTGCTAGCTGAAATAAGCAGCGAATGGCCAAAAACGAGGCACAGGCCGTCCCGTATGTAACGGTGTTTAATTCAAATATTTCTAAGGGGTCTTGAGGATCCGACCTCCAAAGGATGCGCTGAAGCGGTCGTTGAGTGGGCTTGATTAACACTTGACGGTACATTTTTTCTATGTCCGATGAAACAACATACGAATGTTTTCGAAATCTCAAAATTATGGACAAGAGATCGTTTTGTATAACTGGCCCTACCATCTGCAAATCGTTTATTGAAAGACCACTGTTACTTCGCGCAGATCCGTCGAAAACAACCCTGAGTTTTGTCGTTGTACTACTTGCACGTATGACGCCGTGATGTGGCATGTAAAAGGAGGACGGAGATACAGAAGTATTTTCAGTGATTTTCCCCATATGCCCTAATGCTTCATATTCATTGATAAATTCTACGTATTCGCGCTTGAGATCGGGGTTAGCTTGCAGCCGTTTTTCTAGAGAATAAAAGCGGCGTTTTGCTTGAGAGAGAGATTCACCTAGATTTGAAATTGAACGATTAAATGGTATGGTAACCACGAATCTACCATTTTCATCGCGCGTAGTGGTTTCAGTGAAATGTCTTTCGAACGCGATTTCCTCTTGAGACTGCGGTTTTTCGTCTGGAAATTCTTCTAGCTCCCAAAACTTTGTTATTTGAGCTTCTATATGCCTACTTAGGTTACACTGGGCGTTGTTGGTGAGATTAACGCCAATCGGACCGGAAATTACCCACCCTAATTTTGTTTTTTGTAGTATGGGCCCGGTTGGTCCTGATTTAATTTGTCCTACGCCGATTAATTCCCAAAATAGATCGGCCCCTATCAACAGATCAATGGGCCCTGGCACGTTAAACTCTGGATCAGCTAAAGTAATGTTTTGTGGAATGTGAAGATTGATCGCATTAAATTCAAAATTGGGTAAATCTCCAGTTATCTTGGGAAGCACGTAACAGGTTAATTTTGAAACAAATACGCCCCGGTTGCTCGAAATCCTTATTGTGCATTTGTTCTCGCTGTGCGATATTATATCACTAAGACCTGACACCGCGAGATTTGCTCTTTCAACCTTTAATTGTAGCATTTGCCAGGTTTTAATTGTTACGAAACTAGATTGTGACCCACAATCTAGCAACGCTCTAATTTTATGAGGTTTGTTGTTTATATCGTGTACTAAAATACATGCGGTGGATAGCAATACTTGTTCCCTTGGAACATTTACTGTTAACGAGACGCTTTCGGCTACCGGTAAGTTTTGAGTCGCTTCGCTATTGCTACCACTCGCGAGGTTATCATGATGTAGTAAAGTATGATGCCTACTACGGCATTTTTTACAGCAGCCTCTGGCTCTGCAATAAGATGCAAAATGACTTTTTTTAAGGCAATTTAAACATAGCTTGGCAGCCTTCGCCTTAGTACTGCGTTCACCAACTGATAGTTTCCCAAATTCTTTACAATCACCAATCAGGTGCTCCCCACTACAAATGTAGCAACTATCTCTTGTACTAACTAACGACCTCGCGTTTGATTTCGTTTTACTGTCCGCAACCTTGTCGGTGTGACCGACTTCTAGCGTCTCCAAAAGATCGGCCCGAGCTCGTAAAAATTGAAACATATTTTCTAAAGAAGGGATTTCATTATCTGCTTTGTATTCTTCCCACTCCCTTACTGTAATTTTGTCTAATTTAGTAGCAATTAAATATATAATAAGCGTGTCCCAACAGTCGCTTTTTTGTCCTAGCTGTTTTAGCGCGCGCAAATGTTTCAAAACCGAGTCAATCAGCTTGCGAATTTTTCCAGATGATTCTTTATTTATCACTTCTAAGTTAAATAGCGCTTTAACATGATTGTGTACTAGTAGCCGGGAGTTATCAAATCTTTTACACAACAAATCCCAAGCTATTGTGTAATTAGCTGACGTGAATTCTAAAGATTGTATTACCTGGGTCGCGCTTCCTGTGAGTGAGGACCGCAAGTAATGAAATTTCTGAACGTCACTGATGTCTTCATTCTCGTGTATCAACGAACGAAACGTATCACGATACTCTAACCAAGATTCATAATTGCCCGTGAATTTTCCTAATTCAATTACTGGGAGTTTAATTCCGTTCGATTTTGAATTTGAATTCGTGGAATTTGACTGATTGGGAAGTTTATTAGAGTTCACTACCAATTTTTTAGCAGCGGCTAGCGTCGCGTAATAAATCTTATCGAATTCTTGGCGCTGCTCGAATTCAGAATTCGCGTTATTTAATAAATCGTCGATTTTTCCTTGAATCTCATCGAATTCGTCTATTAAACGTTTAAATTTCGCAATGCGTTCCTCGATTTCGATTGTGTCGTCCTCGTCTAACGTTTTATCTTTTTGTTCGTTTATGTAAAGTTTAAAAATTGTTAATTTAGACTTTAATGAGGCACGCTTGCGTTTTAAGACTTGAACTTCTTCTGCCTTTTCTGTCATCTTGCTTGTACAAAATATTGCAAACCGGAGAATAAAATGTACAGGATAAATAAAAAATAAAGGAAGGCTCACTTACCTTGTCCTGCCCTTTGTTTGTTGAGTCCAAGTACCGTTGGTTTTGGGAATTTGCACCTTGTTAAGTCCAAGTACCGTTGGTTTTGGCGCCGGGATTTATTCCGCTTGGGGTGGTGCGTTGCTTTACTGATATTACAGTCGACCGGCTATTTTCTTGCGTTGAACTTTACAAGGACCCGTGCGGAATCTTGATGATTGCGATGGTCCACTGTACTGTTGGAAGTTGGCCGACTTCTCTCCTTATTTGAACTATTTGCCTATTGTGTTTTGCTTCTTTGATTCACGTTTAATTTGAGTTTGATTCAGTCACCTGTGATATAATTTTACAATCCAGCTCGAAGGACCATGTAGAATTTTACGCTGGATTTTCTTCTCTCTTGATTGATGGTTAATTAAAACAAAATAATATCATAACGTACATTTTATACGTTTATTAACAAAAACACTAATTTTATATACAAACAGGTACACAGTCCACAAATATGTAAATTAATTGATAAAGAAAACAACACTACACTAAATAGGTACTCAAAATTGAAAGGCGCTTTACTTGAATTTTAGTTGAACTTTACTTGAAGAGATTCTTTTTCGTACTGCTAAAAATGACACCCTTGAGGGCGCTCTTACAACGCCAACTCCTCCTACGCAGAGGACCGAGTTGGTACCTGGAAAATTATACCCTTGACCCAATGGTCGAATTCATATTACAATTATTATTCTTAACTTTAAATATTAAACAGGTTTTATTTTTCATCTAACATCATTTCTTTCAAAACTATTCGCAGTTAAATTTAAAGAAATTGACTGGTTAAGGTGTTATATGAATGCTTGTTTCTGCTAACTTTTTCATCATACAGATTTAATCCATACCTCTTTTTAAAGCTTAAAAAGTAAGCTTTCTCCCTGTATAACTTGTTATGCAATTAAAATTTAAAAAAATTCAATTTTATGTAGTTTTAACAATAATTCTATCTTGGAAAAATATTCACTAAACACGGATACTACCGGATCCATGATTCGTGGATCGTGATCTATAGTCAGTAAATAAAAATGTATCAGTAAACATAACCTAAAATTAAAATTGTTCCATAGGTGCACGCGGTTTTTTAAGTACATTTACATTCTCCACTGCGAATATGACTAACGTGTTAGGGATATGTTCTGGCTGTTGTATACAAAAAAGACTTAGGGTCTTTTCTGTATTTTATAACATACATGTTATGGAACAGATGTACGCTAACAGCTGTTAAATAACATGTGATATGTTATGATGGCTGTTACATTATGGCTGCTTTCGGCTTGTCGTTATCATCGTAACATGGAAAATTTAAGGTTAGGTAATTTGAAAAACAGTGCAATGATAAAGATAAAGAAACTCTCAGAGACTTTTGGTTGCTTATATTTGCAGAAAAGTTCATTTAACTATGAAGATAGTGCAACAGCACTGCTAAGCGTGTACTCTCGCTTACATCGTCATATCTAGTATGCGCAATTGCTGTTGTCTATTGAATTGCCATGGTATCCTCCTAGTAGGATGAATCCTTAAGTATAATATAGCATGTAGGCAATAATATGAATTTAGTAATATTAAATGAACTTCAGCGAATTTAAGTAATTTTTTACAATTAATTTTATAAACCTGTTAATTTTGTAACCTTTTTATGTACTTTTATGTAGGTTTTAAGAAATTAATTTGCTACTTGCTTAATAATAACAATCACTTGCTACACACTTAACAACGAAAACCACAATGAATGAAATCAAGATCCAATGTAAAGATCACAAACCTAACCTTTTATTCTACTATATAAACTGTAATAAACTTGAACTTATATTTGTTAGGATGGGTTTTAGTTAACAAATAATTAATCATCATCATAATGAGCTCTCCAACCGCATGCGGTTATGGCTGCCTAAAAAAAAAGCTTATTTAGATTTTTTCTTCTTGGGGGTGATCAGTCCCCAAGCCGTTAGGTAGTCTTCATAGTTTTCTGCTGGTTCTCACTATAAAAACCTAAACCATAAATACAAGAAATGAGTCATCACAAATCACCTAGGCGATATCGGGTTGCTCCCAACGCATTATTGTATTCTATCTCTCTCTATTGTGTAACAAATATATGAAAAGAAAAAAGTAAACAATAAAGAGAGAGAAATGGAATGCACTAAAGTGTTGGGAGTTCCCAGCTGTTTTAGTTTTAGTTTTAGTTTCCCAGCATTCTTTTAACTGTAATATTTTTTTTTAAGTCATCAAACACGTTATCGAACCGTCGTAGTTTAGGTTTTCCTTGTTTTCTATTTTCGGGTGGAGTCCATTTAGTTATAATATTTAGTGTTCTGTTGTTATCTGCTCTCATTACATGTCCTAACCATTTTATTCGTTGAGCTTTTATAAATATTACTATATCGTCCCCTTGCGTTTCTTTAATTAGCTCAAAATTCATTCTGGGTCTTACTTCGTTTTCATTTATTTTCTTGGATCCTAGTAGTCTCCTAGTTTAATTTACGAGTAGACCTATCATCAGCACAACTTGCTTCAGCATATCCAATCAATTGACTTGACCAAGTGAAAGTCTTAACATTGCAGTACCTTTAAGATACTTTAGCATCTGTTTTAATTCATTCCAATCCTCTTAATTTGGACTTCAAACCTTCAAGAGACTTTTTGATCTCCAACTTTCATCCGAATACTTCGGATTCAAAAAACTTACTGGCAATAATAACATGCATAGTCTGGTAACAAAAATGTATACAAACAATACCAACATCACATGTATAAATTATTTATGAGGAGCTCTTGCGGCCTCTAAAACGATTGACAAGTTACCACCAGTAAAAGACAGTTTACTCACCACTAGGCCAAAATATGGTATAACAGTTTTGATCCACAACCCAGCCTGTTCGTACAATGTTACAGACGTCACATTATGTAATATTTTCATGATCTGGCAGAACGAAATTATTTACACCCATAAGTGTACATGTTTTATTTTGCATTGTATCAGTTATAATTTTTTGTATAATTCTAAAACTTTGGTGCATTATTAGTCGCACTATCTAGAACAGATGAATGTTTGCACTTCTGGCCTGTTTAATAAATTCAGCACATCGCATCGTTATGAATGTAGTAAATTTTTTTGGGGGATTCTCTTTGATAGCTGTTAATAAATAATAGAATCGGAAGATATTAAAAATTAGTTCCAGACATTCTATTGGTTATTGTCGTGAAATTCTTCGGACAAACTATTGTTGATACTGGCGATAATCTTTATTTCGGGATCCCTGGGTTTCTTCCGATAAACGTCCTAGAGGAAGAATACATCTATTTATAATACCTTTTACATGCATTAACAATATTTGCATGCTAGGTAACTGTTATATTATAAGTAAAATATTTTATAGAAAACGACCAATATGTAAAGTAGCAATAGTTGACAGATTCTGTATGTCATGCGCATTAGAAATTATGTCATGTCAATATTATTATGTTTATAATAGCGTTGTTCTAGAAAGATTATTTATTAATATTGTATTGAGTTGTGTTTGGATTATAATAAATATTTGAAATCAATATTAAAGATCATTATTATAACATGGTGTCATGGTGAAAACACAGGCATTCTTCATGTAAATAGAATGTTAGTAAGAGATATTAATCATTGAACTTTTAGCTCCAGTTCTTCATACAAATAGAACAGAATAGTGATAAACAAAGTTCTTCCTATAAGTTGAAAATAACAGCACTATGGAATTATCTAATGAACAATTAGCAAATCTAATTCAGCAACAAGCCACAGCTTTAGCATTATTAAATGAACAATTGTCAGCACGCACCAGTACAGTTCAAGAAAACATAGCAAATGTACCTTGGCCTGCAAGTTTAGAAATCGACAAAGGAGATATATATCAGAATTTTGAGAATTTTGTGTTAAGCTGGAAAGATTATGAAATAGCAAGTGGAATAGATAAGTGGTCACAAGCAGATGAACCACGAAAGGTAAAACTATTTATGACCATGATAGGAAGCAAAGCTTTAATCAAATATAATCGCTTTCAATTATCGCCAAATGATGAAGTAAATGTACAAACAGTAATCGAAACGATTCGAAAGAGGTTAGGTTCGCAAAAGAATGTAATCTATGATCGGGCAATTTTTAATAGTTGTAACCAACTTGAAAACGAAAGTTTTGATGAGTATCTTTTGAAATTACAAAAATTAATAAAAAACTGTGACTTTAAGGATTTTGAAAATGATTTATTACGAGATCGAATTGTGTTAGGCATTCTAAATAAAGAACTAAAAAAGAAACTGATGTCCAAAGCCGATCTAACACTGAAACATGCTATAGATATGTGCAAAATAGAGGAATTAACAGCACAGCGACTTGATGATATACAAGCAGAAAGTTCAGTAAAGAAACTTCAAGAAAACGTAAGTCATTCAAAAACTTGTTTGTTTTGTGGAAACATTCATCCGTTTAAGAAAGGGGCATGTCCTGCGTTCGGAAAAAAATGTACATTTTGTAAAGGTAGCAATCATTTTGCAAAGGTATGCAAAAAGAAGAAAGATAAAAGAGATTATAAGAAGGCAAAATATAAGCATAAAGTAAAAGAACTTACCGAAGATAGCCACACCGATGGAGATTCTAGTAGCGAGCAAGAACAAGAGACTAATAATCTATATGTAATTAATAAGATTATAGATAAATCACTACAAGGAGGAAATGTAGTAGTTGAATTAGACTTTTTGATAAATAAGACTTGGTTACCGATAAAATGTGAACTCGATACAGGAGCAAGCATATGCATCATTGGTTATAAGAATTTATGCAAAATGCTGAATACTAATATAGTCAAGTTAGCAAAATCAGAGCATAAACTTCAGAGTTTTGGAGGTAATAATGTTCCAATCAAAGGCGACATTTATTTACGATGTAAACGATACAACAAACTGTATGATATTAAATTTGTAGTAGTTGATGTTGTACATGGACCTTTATTGTCAGCTAAAGCATGCAAAATACTAAAATTAGTAAAATATTGTAATTTAATAGAAAATGTTGAGAAAGGCGCAGATTATCATAAGAAAGAAGCAGAAAAGTTGGTAGAGAAATATAACGATATTTTCAAGGGTTATGGAGCCTTACCAGGAGAAGTTGATTTGGAGGTAAATTCAGAAGTTAAACCAGTTATCCAAAGGGCGAGAAGAATACCCATGTCACTCAGAAGCAAATTAAAGAGAGAACTAATTGAGTTAGAAAAGAATGGCATTATTATAAAAGAAGATAAACATACCGATTGGGTGAGTAATATTCTAGTTGTAGAAAGAAATAATTCTTTTAGAATTTGTTTAGACCCAATTCCTTTAAATACTGCTTTGAAAAGATCAAATTTTCAATTTACCACCATAGATGAAATTTTACCTGAGTTGGGTAAAGCAAATGTCTTTAGTACAATGGATATTCGAAAAGGGTTTTGGCATATTAAGTTATCAGAAGAAAGCAGCAAATTAACCACATTTTGGACGCCATATGGCAGATACCGTTGGAAGAGACTACCATTTGGAGTATCGCCAGCCCCAGAAATCTTTCAAATTAGAATGCAAGAAGTAATATCGAATTTAAAAGGTGTAGAAATGTTAGCTGATGATCTAATTGTATATGGATGTGGAGACACTGAAGCAGAAGCATTAAAAGATCATAACATCAATTTAGAAAATTTATTCAAAAGGTTACAAGAGAATAATTGTAAACTAAACAAAAGCAAATTAACTCTTTGTAAGAAAGAAATAAAATTTTTTGGGCATAAGTTAACAGATAAAGGTATTCAACCTGATGA
This sequence comes from Agrypnus murinus, assembly GCA_929113105.1. Lineage (NCBI taxonomy): Eukaryota > Metazoa > Arthropoda > Insecta > Coleoptera > Elateridae > Agrypnus > Agrypnus murinus. The sequence goes on from OV816024.1 coordinate 136,407,819, forward strand.
ATCAAAAATCCAAGCTATTAAATCATTTCCCAGTCCTGAAAACAAACAGTCACTTCTAAGATTTATTGGTATGGTAACATATTTAAGTAGATATATAAAGAATCTAAGTTTACATATGGAAATTTTAAGAAAACTAACTCATGATAATGTACAGTGGAAATGGACACACGTCGAAGAAGAAGAATTTCAAAGAATAAAGAATATTGTATCAGACATACAAACATTGAAATATTACAATACCAAAGAACCAGTAATCCTTGAATGCGATTCAAGCAATTATGGATTAGGAGTTGCAGCTTTCCAAAGTGAAGGTATTATAGGATATGCATCAAGATCATTAAATAAAACCGAGCAGCAGTACTCTCAAATTGAGAAAGAATTGTTATCAATTGTTTTTGGTTGTGTAAGGTTTGATCAAATTTTAGTTGGAAACAAAGTCATCGTTAAGACAGATCACAAACCGTTATTAAGTATTTTTAGAAAACCTCTACTCAAAGCACCAAAACGACTACAGAAAATGTTAATGCTTCTTCAAAGATACAATATAGAATTGAATTTTATAAAAGGAAAAGAAAATACAGTAGCAGATGCTCTGTCTAGAGCTCCTATGGTTTATTCAAATCAGACGGAACAAGAGAAGAAAGACACGCACATATTCAAGATAATTGAAAATACTGATTTTGTACAGTATTTAGAAGTTACAAGCAAAAGGTTAAATAATCTAAAAGAAGAAACAGCAAAAGATCCTGTCTTGCAGAAAATTATTAAATATATTACAGAAGGATGGCCTAAAACAATAAGTATGGTTCCCGATGAAGTTAGAATATACTTTCAATATAGACATGAATACAGTCTTCTTGATGGAATAGTGTATAGAAATGATAGAATTCTAGTACCATTCAATTTAAGAAAAATTATGACCGAAAATGTACATGTAAGCCATAACGGTATTGAAGCAACTTTGAAGTTAGCAAAGAATAATTTATATTGGCCAGGAATGACGACTCAAATTAAAAATAAAATTCAAGAATGTCAAATATGTGCAAAATTTATGTATAGCCAACAAAGACCTACTATGACGTCACACGATATACCTATCTACCCATTTCAATACATTTCAATGGATGTTGTTATTACAGAATATGAAGGAAAACAACAAAAAATTTTAGTAACTGTAGATCACTACTCCGACTATTTTGAATTGGATATTTTGAAAGATATGACTCCTCATACATTAATAAGTTGTTGCAAACGAAATTTTAGTAGACACGGTATACCAGCCCGAATATGTACAGACAATGGTACAAATTTTAATAGCCAAGCATTTAAGCAATATTGTGAAAATTGGGATATAGAACAAGTATTCTCATCACCTTATCATCAACAAGGGAATGGAAAGGCAGAAGCAAGTGTTAAAATTGCCAAGATGTTAATAAAGAAAGCTAATGAAGGCAAAGAAGATTTATGGTACTCCTTATTACATTGGAGAAATACGCCAAATAAAATAGGTTCAAGTCCAGTTCAAAGATTATTTTCCAGAAATACCAGAACCGGAATACCCTGTTCGATAAGCAAATTTATACCAAAAGTAGTGGAACGTGTACCTGAAACCATCGAGTTAAACAAGAGAAACAGCAAATTTTACTACGACAAGAAAAGCAAATATTTACCTGAACTGAAAATAGGACAACCAATTGTAGCTCAATTGAATCCCAATACTTCGAGAATATGGACCCAAGGATTTGTTCAAGATAAATTAGACGATTCATCATATTTAGTTAATGTTAATGGAACGAACTATCGAAGAAACATCATAAACATCAAACCCTGTCAGATTTCAGAAGAAGAAGATAGAAGCGAAAGTAACAAGACCAGTATGAAAGAAACAGAATGGAAAAGAAAAGAAGAAGTTCCAGAGAGACCTACAACAATGGAAACGTCAGAAGAAATACCACAGAATCAGATGAAAATTCCTAGTAATCGTATTCATCAAGAAAACCAAATTGAAGTACCAAAGTCCGAGGTAGATGGAAGACGACCTACAAGACAACACAAGATGCCAACAAAGTTTAAAGACTATGTGACATTTTAAAGAAGGGAAGATGTTATATTATAAGTAAAATATTTTATAGAAAACGACCAATATGTAAAGTAGCAATAGTTGACAGATTCTGTATGTCATGCGCATTAGAAATTATGTCATGTCAATATTATTATGTTTATAATAGCGTTGTTCTAGAAAGATTATTTATTAATATTGTATTGAGTTGTGTTTGGATTATAATAAATATTTGAAATCAATATTAAAGATCATTATTATAACAGTAACCATGCTAGCTTTACCACTAATTATGTAGACAAATTATTTTGCTAGTTATACAATATACTTTTGTTACGAATAATTGCAAGCAGAAAACAAAAATGAGAATTTATTAGTAAATGATGAGAGACAAATAAATACAGCGTGGAAATAAATGATTTTCATCAAGTTCCCTTTGGAATTTTTTCACATGTAAATTTTTCTGTACCCCTCTACTCTTTTTGATTTAGTACTAAATTAGTTCTGCCAATAAATGAAATCAATCTATCAAACAATTCATAGAATTTATCGAATTTGTATATTTTGAGGTTATGGTACTGCCTTCTCTATTTTCGTAGAGCGGCACGTCGTGCTTTTACATGGGGAATGCAATGGTAACTTGATGAAAATCATTTATTTCCACCCTGTACCTATGTACTACACGCAGGGAAGGCTTGGTAAGACGAGAGATGCGAACGCCTTATATGATTGTACAGACGGCTGCGGGCCGGTGGAACATCACAATGAATGATGTTTTACATATTATTACATATCTTTATTAATATTTGTTTAAAATTTATAAATCAAGGACCTTCGCAATTGCAAAGAACGTGGTTACAATTTCACAAGAATACATTTTTTTGTTAAATGCTACCTTTCCCGAGATAAAACGGTGTAAAGCAAAAACTAGTCGAATTTAATTAGATTTGTGCAGTGCTTGAAACGAGAAATCTGCATAAATGTGAAACCTTCTCAATTTTCGCTTATGGGATTTACGTGCATTTCCAAACGGAAGCTCTTATTAAGACTTTAAAATCAATAAGAATCTGTACAAAAATATACAGATATAGCTTATATCTTCTATTTTCCAACTATGTACTTAACTTGAAACCTTTAAATAGTGCCCTTTTGCACCATAAAACTTTTTGACAAGTTGCAGTTTTAGAATCTACAGAACCAAAGCTACAATTCTATGTAATTTATACATTTTTACCTCGAAGTCCCACAAAATGTGTTTTTTTGCAAGTTTCGGGGCTCCGAGCACTCTACTATTAACTGAAATTCGAATTGGTGAATCTTCCGCATTTGATAAATTAAACTCTTTCATAATCTTCATAATGTATGCTGTTTGGTTCAAAGTGAAGTATCCATTTGAAACCTTAATTACTTTTAGGCCCAAAAAAATCTTTAATTTCGCCCAGATTCTTGATTGTGAACTTTGAACTTAAAGCTTCTCCTTTCTCGATGAAATCATTATGTTCACTTGCAATAACATCATCAACATAAAGTAAAATATAGCAAACTTTACCGTTATCCTTCAGAATATACAAGCATGGATCTTTTTTTATTTTGAACACAACCGGCACCGATGAGTTCTTGATGAACCACTTGATTCCAATTTCGTGCAGACTGTTTTAGACCGTATAAACTTCAACCTTCAACTTTAAATCCTGGAGGTTGACGTGTGTAAATTGTTTCTTGTAATTTACTGTCTAGAAAAGCTGTTTTTGCATCTAAATAGACAACTTCCATATTTCTATTTGCAACAACTGTCAGTAGAATTCAAAACGTAGTTTGGCACACAACTGGTGCGAAAATTTGATCATAGTCTGATCCACACTTTTGTGAATAACCTTGTGCGACAAGTCTTGATTTTTATCTGACAACTTCTTGAATCTTTTTTGAGCTTGTAAATCCATTTACATCCAACTAAATTTGCTCCTTCAGGTAATTCTACCAGTTCCCATGTCTGACTTCTCATCACTGACAACATTTTATCAGTCATGGCCTGAATCCATAACTTCTTTTGATCACATTCGATAACTTCATAATTCTTGAATCACGGAGTTGGCCAATTTTATTTCTTCAATTAATCTCTTTGGTGGAATACCCTTGTTAGAACGCTCAGATCTTTTAATATTGGAAACTTCACTTTCTACTGGAACCAGATCTTGAACTGGAATTGTGATTGGAACTTCATTTACTTGAATATTTTCTTTTTCACAGTCTAAAAATTCATTATTTGACATTTCATGTAGATTTTCTCGTTTCTCCATTTTGACATTTAGTCGGATAATTAACAATAATTTTTTCTTCTTAAACTGAATTGTTGACATATTACCCTTTTCGACGAACTTAATGCCCTGACTAACCTTGACTTTACCTGTAGATGGAATGTAACATCGATATGCTTTTGATTCCTAGTCATAGCCAAAGAGTATAGCCATAACCACATTTGAATTTAGTTTACGTCTCATTTCCTTTTACCAAACCTTTTAAAGTACTGGATATTTGGGTCTTTTACCGAACCAATCTTCATAAGGTGTAGTTTTTATTCCTTTAGTCGGTAAACGGTTTTGTACTTAGACATCATTACAGCCTCGCCCCAATATGTATGATCTAAACCAGCATCAATTATCATACAGTGGGCCATTTCAACCAATGTTCAATTTTGCATTCCGCCACACCATTTGGTTGAAGTGTGTATGGAGCTGTTTTTTGAACCTGAATGCCGTTTGACTTTTAAGTATTTATAGAATTCATTACTTGTGCATTTTTCTCCTGTATTTGTACGAATATACTTAGGTTTCTTTCCTAATAAATTTTTAACCATCTCGATGTACTCCTTAAATATACTGAAATATATTTATATATTTGTATATATAATATATTTATGTATATTTACTTACTTACTTACTTAATCCTAAGCCTTCCTACCATTAACTGTAAGGCTTTATGTATATTTATGTATTTATATATTTTATTCAAAATATATATATTTTGAATAATCATTGATGAAAGTTAAAATGTATCTGTTACCTGATAGTGTGGCCGTGTGCATTGGCCACAAATATCCGAATGAACTAGATCCATAACTGCAGTTGTTCTGTTGTTGGACTTTTCCGAAAATTTTATTTTGGTCATTTTACCCTCGAGACACACTTTACAATTGGCATTTACTCGACAATCAGCAGAACATTCACCAAATTTGATACTTTTAACCAAATTATTTTTCGCCAACAACTTGATAATTTCAATATCTCGATGATCCAAAACTTTATGTCAATGACGAATACAGCCATTGGTTTTGCATTCGCTAGCCTCGCTTTCTACTGAATAATCCGCATATGACTGTCTTAATCTATAAAGAACATCTGTAATATGTACCAACGGCAATTTGTCGATCATTGGCACTGATATCACATTTCTGACCAATAAAATTTACTTTAAAACCTTTTTCCGTTATCTTTTTTATAGAAAGTAAATTTCCCTGAATATCTGGCACTAACAAGACATCAGTAACTTTGATTGAATGGCACTTATTATTTTCATTTAGAAATTCAAATTTAACAGTGCCTTTTTCTGTAGTTTCTGAAGCTTATATTTTCTGCAACCTTCTTTACATGGCCTTCTATTTTGCAGAAAAGACATTCACCTCTCATATTTACACTTGACAAATTAACCTTTAATGCCACGTCTTCTTTAATACCACTTGTTTCCATTCGCTGTTTATATTCTACAATGATTTTTAATCGTACCAGGCTGGAAGTCAATTCTGGACTTGAGTGCAGTAACCAATGGTGACAGATGAAAGAGGATTGGGTGCCCCTGACACTGCAGCCTTATTGGGTTATTGGGGCTTATTGTGTTAGTAGCCAAACTATTGTAGCTCTGACAACGTAGCATTCAAAAAAAAATCTGGATCGAAATGGTCACCTTAAAGCTAATAATCTTTGAAATAGCTCACTCATTATATTTACATGTTTTTCCGCATCACCATCTTCTTCAAGTCTTTGCTGCATATTCGTAAAATATGAACACGATTGCTTGATGTATTTGATTCATGAATATTCTTTAAACTTTCCCAGGCCGCTTTTGCTGAAGTGCAACTTCTAATGTGGTGTATTTGATAATCTTCAACACTGAGTGCAATTGACAAATGTGCCTTTTCATCCATCGATGTTCAATCTGTTTGTAACTGGATCCGGAGCCTCACCTGTAATTACTTTCCATAAACCCTTTTCTTTTAACAGCATTTCTAATTTGTATTATTTCCATACGAAATAATTATCGCCATTTCATTTTGTAATGCTATATCGTGTTTCTACTGACACCATTATGTGATTGACAATTGCATTTAATTATTCAGCCAACCTTTACATTTATCCGTCTGGGCCCATAACCTTATGGAATTAATGCAATGGAATAAATATTTTTAATGAAATAACTCACAGATAGATTATAATGTTTCATTCTTTAGCGTTCAACAAAAATGGCATTTCTTAGAATGACAATAGAAAAGTAACTAAAACTTATTTTATGCGTTCAATCTGTCACACTACTCCAAATGTAATAAGGTTTTTAAGTACTTAGGAGTATTTAGGATCAGTAATAGAAGAAAATGGTAAGATGAACAAAGGAATAAGTGAAAAACTGGTTAAGCAGGGAAATTATACAGTATAATAAAAACAACAGTTTTGGGCAAAAGAGAAGTACCAAAACATATAAAAACAAAAGTTATCAAGAAAATAGCAAGAGCGACAATACTATATAGCAACGAAACATGGGCAATAACAAATAAGAATAAATGAAGACTTTATGCAATGGACATGAGATTTTTAAGGAAAATAGAAAACAAAACAAGAAGGGACATAATTAGGAAAGAAACCATCAGAGAACAATTCAAAATCAAACCAATAGGATATGAAAAGTTAGTAGGACAACTGAGATGGTTTGATCATGTATGTCGGATGGATGAGAAGAGATTAACCAGAAGAATATATGGAGTAAAAATGAATGGTAAGAACTGAGGGAATGAAAACTGAAAGAATGAGGGGAAGACTGGAATGAGGGAATCAAAGAAGAGACAGAGAGAAAAGCAATCGGATGTAAAGAAATGAAAGAAGACAAATAATGCAAGATAGAAAAGGACGGAGTGAAAAGTTCACAAAAGAACAGTAAAGTACATATGACCTTACACTTAGCGCTAGAAAGGCATAGAATTAAGAGGAAGAAGAACTAATGGTTTAATTTTAATAACTTGCACATAAATTAGATAATATTCAATAAATTTGAGGGCTGAATCCCATGAAGTTTTATTTAATTTCAACAACTATTACTAATGATTCAACTTTTAATTTTTAACACACAGTCGTGTTCTTGTATTCACGATATCTAGCTATTCGTCAAGAGTTAATAAAATTTAAATTTTGCAAATTGCCCTTGAGATCTTGGGGGGACGCGCTTCGGCCTTCAGGATGTAAAAGATTACAGATTTTCTTCAAAAATTCAAGCATTTTGTCTACTTGTGTTTGCACTTACATTAGAAAAGAATAGATGTGACTTTACCTATAATAAAGTAATCTACCCGAAAGGGTAGTTAAAAAAGTGGTTTCCAGCTTACAAAGCGGTAAACACCAAAGAATTTAGCTTTTGTTTTTCGTATTTCACTGCATATTTGTTTATCTGCTTGCTAAAATAGTTCGCGAATCAGAAAGGAACTAATAGGTCATAAATTTCAAGAAGGAGAAATGTCGTATTTACCCTTATCCCTTCGGATCTGTATTAGCTATATATCGAGCAATAAGCCTTAAAAATAAATCAATCAAATCAACAAAAACAGAACAATCAATATTAAATAATCTTGTTTATTGTTTCCAGCCTTACTTTGTGGAACTCCATAATCATGAAATAAATAAAGATTAGTAAAAGTTTCACAGTTTTATTAAAATACAACCTGACAGTATTGTTTCGACAGCTATGCTGTCATTATCATTGTCAGGTTGTATTTTAATAAACCTGTGAAACTTTTACTAATCTTTATTTATTTCAATATTAAATAAATTATAATTATTTCGTTCTGTTCACCCAGTCCAACCCACAAACTATTAACTGTTAAATGAAATAAAAACATAATTAGTATTTGGTTGGTCCACCTTTTGGTTCTATAACTGCTTGAAACCTTTTTTTCATACTGTTAACCAAAGTCTTATCTGATTTAATACCATTCCACACTTCAAATATCTTAACTTTCAGCATTTGTTTTTCACTAATAGTATACATATGCAGTTTTCTATCAATCTTTGCCTACAAATTTTCTATCGGATTGATATTTAGACTCTGGGGAGCTGCTGCAAAAACATGTGGGCAGTTATGCAATATCCATGGCCTTACAATAAACCCTGTATGCTTAGGGTCGTTGTCTTGCTAGAAATAGAAATCATTTTCTAATCCTAATTTTGCCACACTGGTTTTTAGATTTTTTTTAAGGATGTTTCGATATTTGCAATTATCTATTATTCCATCAATAAGTACCAAATTCCCAGTTCTGTTAAATCCCATACATCCCCATACCTTTACTCATCTCTACCATGTTTAAATGGTGCAGCAAAATAATGGAGACAAACATTTTTAATCATATATTTATATTAAAATAGCAAAATTCAAAACAGCACATTAAATAATATTAACTTGGTGTCCTAGTAATAATACACTCAGCCGGTTTTGAAGTGGATTTTCCCAGCGTCGATAGAGAGCCTCAGACGGTATTAAAATTTTCAACAATGTGCCGAAGTGTCCCCGGGTTGATTCGATCCCACTCTCGGTGTAGCGATTGCTTCAGCAACTGCAAGCTTTTGTAGGGCTTAGCACAGACCCTGGCCTCCAAAATGAAGCACACGCTGTAATTCATCGGGTTGAGATCCGGCGAGTACGGTGGCCATTCTTGAGATTTAATGAAATCTGGAAAATTGGTTTTGCACCATTCCTGAATTGTTTTTGCTCTGTGGGCTGGTGCTCAGTTTTGGTGGATGGTCCACTCCTCCTCGCCAAAGTGCTGCTGGGCCCACGGAAGTACCAAAATATCGTGGCGGTACACATCTTTGTTGGTTTTGACTCCCTGATTCACGAAAACTAGGGGTGTCTTGCTGCACAAATTCCAGCCCAGGCCATGACGGACTGAGCATTTTGGCGGTGTACGACGACGAATGATGGCCCAGGAGCTCCTGCAGACCAGATCCTGTCGTTTTGGCGATTGTGCGCTTGTTCTACAGTGAACAATTTCTCTACAGTGAAGAGAATGCTTTCCCAGTGCGTACCTGCGGCCCGACGCTGAAATTGGCGACATCTTTGAAGTCGTACTCGTTCGTTAAAGCAGCTGGCTGGTACCAATCGGTCGCTGATGCCGGTTTCATGGGTAATTTTCTTCATGGAGACTCTTCGATTCCTTCTCGCTTCGCTTCGCTTCTTGATGAGCTTGCGTTTCCTGAAAGTGAAAGCTTCCTCTTCCTGGACGGTCGCCTTCATGGCCAAGTTCATTGAACCCCTTAATTGCTTTAGACACGGTCTGTTGAGGAAGGCCGAGCAAACGAACAATTTCACATTGATGCTTTCTGTGACGATGCAATTCTAAAATAGCATTATGTATATTTGACATTATTCTAAAACCAAATATAAAATAAGAAATATGGACAACATAATACGAACACAAAAAGAATGGGGAATTCAACACAAAAAATCAATTCACCATGAAATTCCGGCAAGTATGTCAACTTTGTCTCCGTTATTTTGCTGCACCCTGTAACAGTAGGTTTTAGATTCTTAATTTTTAGTTTAGTAATATAAATTTTTCTTGCAGTATGAATAGTTTTGTGAACTATTGTATATAAGATGTTCTTTACTGTATTGTCTGGAATTTACTCTATGAAAAAAGTCCCAAAGACTGTTAATAGTTTCTGAGTACTTGCAGTCTAAGTTATATATATTAAGGTTAGATATGCTTAGAAGTTACGTGTCTGTCATTTGTGTGATTATGATTTAACTTTAAAAATGGCAGTGACTGCTGTGCATGTCTTCAAGAAATTCTACAAAAACCAAACGAAATGAACTAAGCTCAGCGCAAATTGAAATGGCTTTACTTATTTGAAACAAACACTTTTCAGTATATCTCTTATTTAATACTGTGGTATTACTTTTAATTTTGTATTGTCTCAAATCTGTGTTTAATTCTAGATCCCCTTTGGGCTATAATAACAGTAGTTGAAGAAGGAACTATGGCACTAACACAGCAGTTATCACATTTTAGTGACTTAGGCTCATCACCTATAGGTGTAGTCCCTGTAAATCCTTTTATTCAACCTAGAGCTGAAAATTATCAGGTATGTCTTTTAAGCTATTTAAGGTATTACTAAAATATAACTATAAAAATCTTATTTTGTTTAAGGATGATTTATGTTCAGAAAATAAAAATCCAAGTAAATGCTAGTTGTCATATGGCTAGCAATTTTAGTGCCAATGAACTTTTTAACACCATTGTTGTGATAGCACTTTTGGATCATGTGAATGTATATACTATATAATGTATTTTATATAAAAAGAGGTGTGTTTTATAAAAAGTAACCTAGATAGAAGACTTAAATTTCTAAAAAAAACTATTAAAATAGTGTGTATTGATCAAGATTTCTACACTGTTAAATGACAGAATTTATAGACTTGTAAAATTCTGTTTTATATTGTTAACGTCTTTTCAAATTTTTGACTATTTCACATTAAACAACTGTAGTCTTTGTCATGTATGTGTATTAGGGTGTCCCTTATTCGTATATGATATTTTTGTTTTTTGAATTTACTAGGTTTCACCCCCTAAAAAGTTTACATATTGTATACACACACTACACAAAAAATCTCATTGAATTAACTCAATTCCTTACTCCTGCCGACAGGCGCTTAAATGTTGAAAAAAAGGGTTACCTCACCTGTTTTTTAAAATTTATGCGCCTGTCTGCACGGGAAGGAATTAAGTTAAGTCAATGAAATTTTTTGTTTAGTGTGCTTATACAATATGTAAACTTTTTAGAAGGTGAGACCTAGTAAATTCGAAAAACAAAAATATCATCTACAAATAACAGCGTGCATACATGATATGTATGCTATGCATGACACTTTGTATATAGAAATTAATAATTTAAAAAAAATATATACGCTAATAAATCAAACTCCACAGATCTTAGGCTATTATTTAATTTTGCATTTATGTATTGATTTGAATTACTATTATTTTGTATAATAAAATTGTAACTAAGTAATGTACATAAGGCCAATAAATGAAAAAATATAAATTATACATTTTTAAAAATAGATTAATAGCTCAATATAAAGAGTTTTTATTTGCTTAGTTAGTATTATTTATGACAAGTAGAAATTCCTAACAAATTCAGGCCACTGGTGCTCCAATCAGTGGCGTAGCAACACCTTTTGGGGCCTGAGGCGGCTTCTTCCTCGGGGCCCTCATGAATCTCCAAATATAGGTACTATATACCAGCGATCTGCAACCTTTTTTTTTATCTAGGAAGTAGAGACCCAAAAATATCAATAAAATTATAAGGCAACCTATACGAGAGGGAGAGAGGGGGGGACTTAAAATTACAGGACCTTATATCATATATTTTTAACCAGAACCTAAATGATATAATAAAAATAAATATTTATGCGACCCATTTTGAAACTTTCGCGACCCTATGGTTGCGGTCCTCTGCAATATATACTATAAGGAGTATCCGCCCAGTCTTTTACCAATGAAAAACCAGTGTCACCACTGACAATAATTTTTATTATTTTATGGTTGTATGATATAACCTGTGGAAGTAAATTTTTTATAAATAAAAAAACACAAATTTGTGTAATATTTAGGTATATACGAAAATTAAATCAGGTTGATGAAATTACTATAATTTGTGTCATTGTTATTGATATTAAAAAGGAAAAGATAGAAATAGTGATCTGACCGAACTGATTCAATTTTTGCAACCGCTTCTTGTACTTGTGTTATGTAATTTCCCTAATGTACAATTTTTAATTTATTCATTGTGACATTAAGAAACATAACCACAGCAACCTTAACTAAATTCGCAATGTTCAATTTTAAATTATTCAGTACATTCTCTGTATAACAACTGCCATTACAATGCCGGATTTACTTGATATATCTATATCTATAATCTATTTCGATTTAAAACTTACTGACTATACTTATAGTTGTAATCTTGTTCTTCAAATATATTCAAATATATCTTACTTTTCATTTTTACAGTAAGGGTCTGTTTTGTACATTCAGCCTAGGGCCCCATCCTAGGCTGAATGTACAAAACAGACCCTTACTGTAAAAATGAAAAGTAAGATCTATTTGAATCTATTTGAAGAACAAGATTACAACAATAAGTATAGTCAGTAAGTTTTAAATCGAAATAGATTATTTAATATATAATTTTTCTCTTAAATATATACAAATATTACCAGAAGTTAAATTCATTAAAACTTAAAAACTACTGCAACTTCAATGCGGGGCCCCTTGAACTTGGGGGCCGTAGGCTGAAGCCTTTTCAGCCTAATGATAAATTCGGGACTGAAAATTATTCTGTCAAAAAACTGGTTAAAAGTATTTTCAAATGAGGTTTTTAGAGAGAAACTCTATAGTTTGTAGAAAATACGTATAGTATGAAAGTTGCTTATTTTTTAAATTATTTATTTAACAGTGAATTTATTATGAAATAAATAAAGATTATTAAAAGTTTCACAGTTTTATTAAAATATACCTGACAATATTGTTTCGACAGCTATGCTGTCATTATCAAAGGTAATATAATTATAAACAAACACAAATAATTACAATAATTATTACAAAAATAAACATCCTGAAAAATCGAATTACGCCAAACACCTTTTAGAACAAAATCACACAATGACTCCTCAAAATAATATTAAATTCCTACATTTTTGTAATAACAAACGCAAATTAGACATTTTAGAAGCCTTTGAGATATACAAACACAAACTCAGGGTACCTTTAATGAATGAACAACTTGAGCTCAGTAATTCTCCGTTACTGGAAGTATTAGATGTTTAATTATGATTTTTATTATTAATTTTTATTATTATTATTATTTTATCTAGTTACCTATTTTGTATCTACCTTAGCGACGTGTTTGTTTATAATTATATTACCTTTGATAATGACAGCATAGCTGTCGAAACAATATTGTCAGGTATATTTTAATAAAACTGTGAAACTTTTAATAATCTTTATTTATTTCATGATTATGGAGTTCCACAAAATAAGGCTGGAAACAATAAACAAAAAAAAAAAAAAAAAAAAAAAAAAAAAAAAAGTGAATTTATTGACAATTCTTTTGTTCAAAAGAGGTAAAGAGAGGTAATCAAAAATTGCAAATAATCATAATTTACTACAATATTTCTTAGTATATATAGCTTAAAAAAAATATCATCCTGCGGTTTTATCTTTCAGGATAGTTAATTGTTTATAATCATTATTAAGTGTTTCGCAGTAAACATTCCTGAGTTGTAAGTAATATTGAAAAATAGGACATTTAAAATTTAAATTTTAAAATATTTACAATAAATATGTAAAATCATAAATCTTTTGGGGGCCCGGGACGGACGGCCCCCCTTGCTACGCCACTGGCTCCAATAACCTAAGCTCATGGTAAAGTACTTGATAGAGTGCTATTCTAAAGAATCTTGCATATTTAATTGAATTTTCAAATGTAGTTTTGGACAATATATTTAACAGGTTGCAGCACAGGCCACAGTGGTTGTTATGCTCCCTAGCCTGCTTATGATTAAACAATCCTTTTAAAGGGGGTGCAGTGCAAAAAAAAATCTAAGAACAATACTGAAAACCGTCCATTTTTAAGATAACTAATAACCGAGATATAGTCAGTAGAAGATTGTCTGAATTCATTGGTGACGTCATACCGACAGGGAATCTTGATACTCCAGCACGCACCTAAGCATTTTTGCATCTTTACAGTCTTCGGGTTGATTGCATGGCATTTGGAATTGAACGAAGATATACACAGGCTCAATTAAGGCAAATAAAGGAAGACAAAAAGAGAGAAGATGAAAATCAGTTAAACATTATGAGATTAAACAATCCAAATTGGTACAAATGCAATTATTGTATGCTTATGCCAACCGCAAGGGAATGCATTTGCTGTAAGGAAAATGCTTTTGTAAATGGAGTAAGTGGAGAAAACGCGTGCATTATTCTTATAGGTGAATTAGAATAGGTTATTCTTTCTTATAGGCATTATAGATGAAACCGTGATTGACGCGGGTGAAGGTTAAGGTCGTACAAATGAGCGCGGATTTCAAATTGCCAATTAACGATCTGGTGTAAATATAAGTAATTAAAAACATGGAAAAAGAATGGATCACAAGGATTTTACAATCGATACAAATGGAAATCGTTAATGTAAAATCCAAGTTAGGGACTAGTGAATTAAATTGCGAAATGGAGGAGTATACAGCTGAGATAGCATAATTAAGATACATACTGAAGAAGAAAGAAGAAGAGAGAAAAAAAGAAAAGCACTAACAGGTCATAAAAAAATTAGAGAATAAGTTACAGGAACAGAAGTTGAGCAGCAAAAGATTTAAGCTGCAATACACAAAAAAGAAACGAATAACTATTTAAAACTGGAAGAGAGGAAAAATTAAAAAAGAATAAATGAGTTAAACATTGGAAGGAAGAGAAAAAAGAGAAATGAGCTAAATATAGCAACGTGGAATGTAAGGGGGTTGAATAGTGACGGAGCCTTAAAGCAGCTTACCAAAGAAGCAGAAAAATATAAAATAAATCTAATGGGACTGAAAGAAACTAACATAAAGGAAATAACACAAATAATTGGAATGGGTGACTACAGAAAAATAAACGTGATTAATATACATGCCTCAACGGAAGATGATGAAGAAAGTGAAAAAGAAAAATGTTATGAAGATTTGGAAGCTCTAGATGATTCAATTTCAAAATTCGATATTAAATTTGTGATTGGTGACCTTAATGCTAAGATTGGCAGAGAGCCAGAATACAGAAACACAACAGGTATAACTAGTAAGCTTGAAGACGGTAATAAAAATGGAAAAAAGTTGATATCTTTCGCTATGACAAATAGATTGATAATAACATCAACACTCTTAATGTGCAAGCATAAACACAAGGGAACGTGGGTTAGCCTCGATAAGAAAACAATTAACCAGATAGATCATATTCTTATTGAAGAAATACATGCATACACAATAAACATGTAGATGGGCGAACATTGATAATGACGACTTTAT
Source organism: Agrypnus murinus (assembly GCA_929113105.1). Lineage (NCBI taxonomy): Eukaryota > Metazoa > Arthropoda > Insecta > Coleoptera > Elateridae > Agrypnus > Agrypnus murinus. The sequence continues at coordinate 136,423,252 of OV816024.1, forward strand.
GTTTTGGTCAAGCCTAAAACAATACAACCCAGAATAGACATAAAAAAGAATAAACAGAATAAAACGCTAGAGTTAAAGGTTCTACAAGATGAAAACAAACCATTAGTTTATATAAGAGATATTGAGGTGGAACTGATGAAGATATTAACAGTGAATCACAATGGAATACAATAAAGAATAGTATAAAGAATAATGTGCAAAAAAACATACAGGTTAAGGAAAAGAAAATCTAAAGAGTGGTTCGATAATGATTGTGAAAGAGCGATAGAGGAAACACGAAAAGCAAAGCTACAATTACTTCATAAACGGACCCAACAAACTGAAATGCCTATAGAGAAGTGAGAAACAGAACAAATAGTGTCCTTCGGAAAAAGAAAAGAGATTTCCTAATTGGGTTGGTAGATGAAGTAGAAGAAAGTTATAATAATCATATTACGAAAAAGTTTTCTAAAAAAGTTTTTGAGATGAGTAACATTCCCAATGTAAGATCAATTCTTGTACGCAATAAGAATGGTGAAATGGTGGTTGAAGAAGGAGAAATATTAAAAAGATGGACCGAGTACTATGAAGAAGCCTTATTAACCAACGACAATGAGCTTGACTAAATGCAACAAGAAATGTCATTTGTTGAAAATGACGAAGTAAGGTCTCAAACTCTTGATGAGATTGAAGAAATCATACGAGCATTCAAAAATAATAAAAGAGTTCAGGTTATGACAAAATAACTGCTGAATAAATTAAAAATGGCGGAAAGAAGCTGTAAGTTCGTGGATTTTTGTATAGGCCTTCTTTGTGGGTTGTTAAATAGCCCCCTAAAAGTCATTGCTTGTAAGTCTTGAGCTTGAAGAGATTAATGAGGGTAAACCAACGCCCCCTAATGGTTTTTCTCGTTTTCCTCGAAAACTATTAGGTTTATCGAGATGAAGGAAGTTAGGTAAAATAAAGCTTATTTAATTTCATACCAAAAATGTTCAATTGTTTTTTCGTACCTTGCCTTCTTTTTGTGTTATCGGAGAAAGAAGATATGTTGTACATGGACGAGCAATTAGCACCAGTAAATTTCCTTTAGGAACTTTCAGACAAAACTTTTTGTGGTCTTGAAATCTTAATTTCCTTTATTGATAAGACCTTGGTATCGAGTAAATTTTTTCCTGAATGATTTTTGCTGTAAAATTGAAATACAAGATTTAAAATGAAACGGTTGCCTTTTGGTGCCCCTTACAATTTAAATCAAATAAAGAATTAAATGCTGTATTTCAATTTTACAGCAAAAATCATACAAGAAAAAACCAAGATCTTATAAATAAAGGAAATTAGAATTTCAAAACAGGCGAAATATCCTGTACGTTGAGTTTCATAAAAAAATTGCCTGGTACAGTGTACTCTCCTAAGAATTAACTTGCTAATTGGAAACTTTCATCTAACTGGCACCAAGAATAATGATAATATTGCCTGATGGATTTTGCAGAAGAGATGCTAAGGTAAAAAGTGATTGGGTTGCATCTAGCTGTCAACGAATTCTACTTGACAGGACTTAACACTACTTCATGTCGAATATGAGACCACGAAAAGTTTCGTCCGAAAGTTCTTTGAGCAAATTTACTGTTACAAATTGCTCATACATTTACAATACACGTAATTACATGTACTTGAAATACCTGCGAAACACTGGCATAACTATCATGTGTCAGCTCGGGGGCCCCGAGACTTTGTGGGGCTCATTGTGATACCTGAAAAAGCTACAAAAAGAAACTTTTAAAATAAAAAATGAGTATAAATAATACCTAACCCGAAGTATTTGTTGATAAGTTGATATATTTACTATTTATCATTCCTGTATACTGCCCTGCTAAGCGAAAACAACCTATCTGCAAAACTGCAATGTAGAAATGTACTATATAGAATGTTAATGTGAGCTAAGAAAAGATATGGTATATTTCTGAGTTGATGTTTTGCAGATAGGTTGTTTTCGCTTAGCAGGGCAGTATAAGAGTAGTTGTTTTAATGATTTATTTTTAATCTTGTTTTTACTTTTATTGTTGTGTTACTTGAATTACTGACCGAGTTATGTTCCTTATTCTTAGGATGAATTTCACAAAATGTAGTGAATAGAAAGTCATACTATATGGTTTTGACCTTTTAGTTACCAGACACCGTGAAACTGATGCTCATTAATTTAGGCTAGTTACTTAGTTAAACAATTAGAAACATGTTAAATATCAATAACAAATATCTATTCGTTCACTCTGTCACATTCAAAGAATAACAACATAATATTTTCCTTCTCCATCTTACGTAAGTCGTTTACTATTCTGACGAGACAACTGTAACAAAAGTCATGCAAGGTACTTATTGCTAGGACGAAAGTAGCACTTACTTGACCGGAACAAAAAGGTGAAATATATTTAATTTTAATGTGGAGAAATTCGTTGTTTGAGAATGTTGACGGGTTGCTAGGTGGTTTCCAAGGTTCTCCACAACCAGCCACCTCATAGTTTTCAGACACAATTTTTGTTTCAAATATTTTTTCATTATTATTAATTAAATGTTGGGGGGGAAAAGGAAAGAATTAATACATTACACGATGCGTAAGCTCTTTTACAGAAGGCGTTTATGGACCTCAGCTATCCACTTGGGTCTTTAAAGGTTCTCCTTAGCAGAAGAGTTTACTTATGCATCTCGCCATGTAAATAACCTTTGGTAGTTTTAACTAATGCTTAGCTGCACATTAATCTAATAATAATAAGATGGTTCTAAAAGTTAGAAGCATTGTTCTAACAAGTTGAAATCAGACTGAAATTCTACGTCAACAAGGCAATAAAATACAGGGTGTTCCATTAAAAAAAATTCAATTTATATATAAAACTTTGGCATTTATTTTTCAATTATTCTTTTGATGTCATATTTAAAAACTTTAGAAAAAGCCCTACAACTTTTGTTAGAATAATTTTTTTGTAACTATAGAAATAACAGAGAAAAGTAGGGGGGGATCACCCTGTACATATGAACAAAAAAATACCAGCTAGCATGATCATAGAATAAATTTCATGATCAAGCTATTCCAACACCAACTACTAACGATTACTTTGTATCTTATCAAAGTTGCTGTGCACCAGGTTAAAAATGTCTGGTTCTTATTTCCATTCATTTTAAATGTCAATAATGCACATCTACAAATTTATATCTATAAATACTTTATACATCATATTTTATCTTTTAAACTTTATTTTATGTGAAAGTATAAGTTTAGATGATTTAAAAAACATTTTAACTCGAAATATTTCAAAAAATTGGCTTGATACTTTTAATTCAACAAACTCTAAAAATCCATACTGTCATTTATGTTGTATTAAGATTGTATCTGAAACAATAGGAAAACATTGTGGCTCTCATACTTTATGCAAATATCCTGTAAGTAGTACTTAGCATTATCAGCAGTTGTTAAATGAACTTATTTAATTTTAGACTAATCATACAGGACCTGCTTGCAAAGGTTATATTAAAATTGGATTTTCTAAAGCTGAGAAAGAGGCAATTTTGGATGCACATAATACGTTACGCAATATAGTAGCCAGCGGTGTAGAAAAAAGAGGCAATTCTGGACCACAGCCCAAAGCAGCAAATATGAGGGTTTTAGAATGGAATGATGAACTTGCGCTTATTGCTGAACGATGGGCTGCACAATGCAGCTACTCCAATGACATTTGTAGAGATCTAGGTTATAAAAAAACTTTTTTTTATCTCAAATTTATATCAAGTCTGATATTCTTTAGAACGCTTTCCTGTAGGACAAAACATAGCACATGGAAATCTTGCAACAAATAATGAGTTGTCTTTCATTAAGGGATGGTATGATGAAGTGCAATATCTCAATAAGTCACAAGTGGAGAGCTTTAAGTTGTAAATCTAAATACAATATACTACTTTTATTAGAAAGACTATAGTATGATTATATTCTTTAACTTAGGCCTAAACAAGGTAACCATATTGCAAGTCAGTACATTCAACTTATTTGGGCAGATACATATCAAATTGGTAACTATTACAAATTCATTCAACAGTTCTACATTAAATTGATTACTGTATGCATGCATATATATATATAGGTTGTGCAAGAGCAGTGTTTCAACGAGCATTATCTTCTCAAGTAAGTTATAGGGAGCACTTTATATGTAATTATGGACCAAGTGGAAATATTCCCAATCAACCTGTATACAAAGTTGGTTTACCTTGTACTGCTTGTCAAGAAGGCACAAGTTGTTCTTTAGACTATCCTGCTTTATGTGGAGGTAAGATTTTATAAATTAATGTGAGGTGGAAAAGCAAAAGGAACATTTTTAAGGGAAGATTGAGTATTTAGTGCACTATATTACAAATAAAATTCTTATCCATAAAATCAAAATAAAGTTATACTATTTCGAAGTTGATAATTGTTAAGTATTTGAAAGAAAAGACTCAAAACGGTGGAATAAATAAATTAAAACTGTAGCTTCACCCTCACCACACACACAGTGAGAGTGAAGTACAGTTTTGGTGTTAAACATTTGTTTAAACCTGAACAAACATTTTAATCGGATTATTTTAATGCAACAGCTTCTATTGAAGAAAATGTCATTAAATTTGTAAAATAAAGCAAATCTTGCTTAAAGTCAGAAAAATGCAGTGTAATTTTATATATTATGTAATTAGGAGATCAAGCGATACTTTAAATCCGAGAAGATGTATTATAATGCCGAGGCGCCAGCCGAGGCCTTATAACATCTTTGAGGATTTAAAGAAGCTTGATCTCCGTATTGCATAAGTTGTTTTATTTTATTTCGTATTTCAATCCTAATTTCTCCCTTTTAAAATTCATCCGAATTTATTGTATAAAGAAGCAAGTTGCATTGTCTGTATCATCATACGCGTAACCAAGGAGATAAAAACCAGTATGTCACGTGTGGCTGTTATGCAACATCAAATGATTTTTACGTTGCCAACAACAACGGAGATCAAGAACGTCTTGAACTCCGGTGTCATTGACAACGGAGATAAACATATACCTTATTTTACTAATTGTAGTATATAAACAATTGTTTGAAATACGAAATGAAATAAATTATATAATATAATAAATTGTATTTGACGTTTAGGTACATTTGAGATATGTAATTATTTCTTTGATTATTTGTAAATTACATATCGAGGGCATCAGATCAGAGGGGCGTATCCGCCAAAATTTTTATCTTCAATTTTTATGTCGTATTGATTAATGCCTTACAAAACATACGCCCATATGTAACAACATGCAGGTCTATACCAGAAATCAATACGACCTAATAAATTGAAGATCACACATTTGGCGGATACGCCCCTCTGATCTGATGCCCTCGATATATATAGAATCAGTAGCAGTTGCTATGTACCCTTCTGGATGTTCTGTTAGCAGGAACATCAACCAGTTGCTTGACGGCCGCTTACATGGATATAATGGTTACTGCTAGCTAACAGAGCATCCAAAAGGGTACATACATATGTAGTAACTCCACTGGAAAGAATTCTAAACACTGCAAAAGGTGAAAACTGATAGTTTAATAACTTCTAGTACTAGTGTAATTGTAAAATTCTTCCTTATAAAAGGTATATTTTAGCCTTTCTACCTCACAAATGTTGATACACTTGATAAAGTAAATTGTTTAGGTGAATCAGATGGAAGAAAATATGAACAAGCTGAAGAAAATGAAGATGCCAAATATCAAAGGATTAAACAATTTAGAAAATTAAAAGTTGATCAAATTAAAAACGGTCAAAATTTACTTCATGCTTATTTTATGTTACTTTTTAGTTTTACAATTGTATATGTACATGTAGTTTAGTATATTTTTAGCACAATAGATTACTCTCTACAATATAATCTCATTCTCTAATGCTTACAGCGGAGAAAAATTAAAATATGCTTTCTTCTCGAATAAGGAAGTAAAATCATAGGCCCTGTGTCAATGCGATGTTTGGCACGACAAAATTACCTACTAGGGATGGAATTCCTCTAGATTCGGCTAAGTTCTAGTAGAGATAGATAGTAATCGGCATCATGAGTTACGAGGGATGCTCTGCGACCCCGATTCCTCACTCAGAAATAAATAGTTACTATAGTTTAACTGTAGTTCATTTTAGCCATATCAATCCAAAATAAAACCTTATTGATACTGTGATTTGGGTCTACTTTGAAATCATTAAAAAAATTATATACGTGGGTCATTCTTTCTGAACTCAATCACCTGCTAGGTCCGAAAATTGGCACAACTTAGGAAGGACTGCAGGGGCTCATTTTAAAGCTTGAGGCCTCTACTTTCAAATGTCAAATGGCTCCTATATAAAAAATCTATATTTGACCCCTAAAACAGGGTAAACACCTATCCAGTTCCAAGAAAAAAAATTTAAAAGTTAAGAATTAGAAAAAGAAATATTTAAAAAAAATTTTTAATGGCATCGCATTCTTTGCCAAAAAAATACATAAATTTTGTCCAGTACGTCTTTTTCCTAGAGTGCTTTAATTTAGAGCAAAATTGAGAGCAACAATTTGCCATTTTTGAAAGTTTATCATTTTTTCATCCAAAATAGTGTCAGATAGAAAAAAAATGATAAGAGTAAAAAATGCTTATTTTTACATAATGAATACGAAAAAAAAATTACAGATCAATTTAAAGTGATTTTGAAAATTTTCATCATTTAAGGTTTTAATTATATTCATACCCATAGATAGGCGACACCTATAACCCTAATTTTCAAAATCGCTTTAAATCGGTCCGTAATTCTTTTTTCGTATTTATTGAATTTAAAAAAATAAGCATTTTTTTACTCTTATCATTTTTTTTCTATCTGACGCCATTTTCGATGAAAAAAATGATAAACTTTCAAAAATGGCAAATTGTTGTTCTCAATTTTGCTCGAAATTGAATTACTCTAGGAAAAAAACACTGACAAAATTTATGTATTCTTTGACGAAGAATGCGTGCCATTAAAAGAAATTTTAAAAATATTTCTTTTTCTAATTTTCTCAACTTTACAAAAATCTTTTAGAACTGGATACGTGTTTAGACTGTTTTAGGGGTCAAATATAAATTATTTGATATAGGAGCCATGTGACATTCGAAAGTAGAGGTTTCAAGCTTTAAAATGAGCCTCCGAAGGTCTTTCTAAGTTGCGCCAATTTTTGGATCTAGCCAGTGGTTGAGTTCACAAAGAATGACTTAATAAAAAGCAGTACCCTTGATTTAACCCATCTCAAGGGTCATATCCCGCTAGTTTATTTTGCCCCAGGGTCCTTACCGGCTCTCCACGGGCCAATATTTCTTACATATTTTTCCTTCCGTCTGCACAGATAAGTCTTGAGACTACTTCCAAAGTCTTACATTGAAGGTAATGTAAAGTGATTTGCAACTTTGTGTGTTGCAAGGGTGATAATTTAGGTGTGACAGAACTAAGGCGTCACAAAGCATTTGCTTAACACAAATATCTAAAAATTCTCTAGTCTGATAGCTAATCCAAACATTGCAGAATCCTTTTTTAATAGCGGTATTAACGTGAAATTTAAATTGTACATTTTGTCTATTAGGTATTAGTCTGAGGTTCTTTTCTTTTGTGTGAATTTTCACTTTTACTCCATTGATTATTATATTAATCTCTCCTACGAGCGATTCATAGATGTAATTAGGTCGACAGATTAATAGGGCTTTGGTTTTAGTTGGATTTAACTTTAAACTATACTTGCATCTTCACAACTACTGGACTGTTTGCTGCCATGGCCCTTTAATTCCAATTGAACTTTGAAATAACACTTGATTACATCTTCGTACGTCGGAAGCGTAATTGCTTTTTGAGTGTCTAAATTTTCAGGCTCACTGAATGCGAGACAACTTACACTTTTCTTAGTTTGTACTTAAGGCATTTTGAATTTTTAAGCACTCAGTATTATCAACATCAAACATTGTTTGTAAAACTACCAAATCATTTCTATTTTATCCAGAATCCGACTTTAAACCACGCTTCTTCGATTACAAATGAACCATTTCTGTCACGCAAAAATTTGCAAAAATATAGTTTAAGCGTGGTGTGAGTGCGGAAGTGATATTCGCTAATGTGAACATCAAAGCTAAACTGGCTCGGTTAAAATTGCAGGTACGGCTTTTAGTTTTTGATGCATATTTCGTAGCTCATTTAGCGTCGGCCAGTAACTATAACAAACCTGTGTTAATTATTTTGTAAAAACATCCCTTTCACAGGGGAGGGGTGCGGGTAAATGTCACATTTTAGACTTCAATCTTTTTGTGTGAACTATAAGCCCGTTGAGACAACTTTTGTACACTATGTCACAATGGAAGAAAAAACATTTTTTTCGGCCTGCTCTACTGGGTATTCCCTTTGAAATTGTATTAGGTGATTTCAGAAATTTTACTTCCAAGACTTTAATTACTAGTATGTTGATATATGATCTATGTACATACACATAAGGCGGCTTATCCTAATCTGCTGGGCATGTTTGGGACCAAATGAAAAATAAAGGTCATTTTCTTTGATTTTTGTACTTATTTTTAATAAGTAAGCTAAAATAAGGGCTGTCTTCTCGATTTTAAGCTTATTTTAATAAGCAAGCTAAAATAAGGTCATTTTCTTTTTGATTTATAGTGGGCTTGTTTGGGACAAAATGAAAAACAAGGGTCATTTGTTTGATTTTTGATTATTTATTTTAAGTGGGCTTGTTTGGGACAAAATGAAAAACAAGGGTCATTTTCTCGATTTTGCTTATCCTAATCTGCTGGGCATGTTTGGGACAAAATGAAGAACAAGGGTCATTTTTTTATTTATAGTGGTCTATTTGACACACCTCTAAAAATAAGGATTATTTGTTAATTTTTAATGAGAGAATAGGACCCGCCTACGGAGCGGGTATAAGAAAACGGTAGTCATGTTCTCGATTTTTGCGCTTATTTTAATAAGTGCTTACTTATTAGCTTTAAAATAAGGGTTTTGTCAATTGCAATTGTTCTTCATAAAAACACTATGAAAAAAAAGTCTAGAATAATAAACCTACTCTCCTAGGAGTATATTCCGACTAAAAAGATTTCTAATAAACGGAACAAATAACAAAGAAATGCACGAAATGTAATATTAAAAAATCTTTAGATAATTATTCTACTGCGAAGAACTATAAAGACAGTTTTCAAAGTGTTTGTGAGGGTTGTAAAAATGATCATGTGAGAAATGTTTACAACAGTCTGAAATCGAAAAATAAAGTTAAATGTGAATGTGGAAAAACTATTAGTAAAAGAGGATATAAATATCATAAATCAACACCATTTCATATTTTAAAAACGCTCTATGAAAAATAAGTCTAGAATAATAAACGTACTACCCTACTATCCATTTTTTTTCTAGAGTCCTCTGACTTTGAAAGCGTATTGCTCGGGAACCACTGAACCAAATAAAATATTTTAAAAACGAGCAAATAGTAAATTCATTTCTACATACAACAATAAAATATTATATTTCTAACTGGTATACTTTTGTTTTTATCGGACGATATGCAATAAAAGGTACCCATTTTTAGGGACAATTTAATTGAAAGTAAGTTCACTAATTTTTTTCTCAGAAAGTATATCTCATATATCTATGAGATTTTTGTAGGTGTTAGAAAGAAATCTTGCGGTTCTTATGCTATTAATTTTCGGACAAAAAAGTGTTTTATTTAAGATTTATATGAAAAAATAGTGAACTATGCGTTCTTGTTTATTAATGGAGATAGCGTCAAATTTTTTTCGTTAAATTAACACTTTTCGTATGTAGATATTATTTTCTTTAAAAAACTGTTCCGAATTTTAATAATAAAGGTGCAATAACAAAAAAACCATTTTTTGTCGAAATCGCTTGTCATCAAAAAGCGTTTTATTTAAGATTGATGTGAAAAAATAGCGAACTATGCGTTCTTGTTTATTAATAGAGAGAGCGTCAAGATCTTTTCGCTAAATCTATACTTTTTATGTGTAGACATTATTTTAAAAAAAAATGTACCTAATTTTAATAATAAAAATGCGGAAACAAAAAAACGACTTTTGATGATAAGCGGTTTCGACAAAAAACGGTTTTTTTGTTATTGCACTTTTATTGTTAAAATTCGGAACATTTCTTTAAAGAAAATAATGCCTACTAATGCAAAGTGTTAATTTAGCGAAAAAAACTTGACGCTATCTCCGTTACTAAACAAGAACGCATAGTTCGCTATTTTTTCATATATATCTTAAATAAAACACTTTTTTGTCCGAAAATTAATAGAATAACAACCGCAAGGTTTCTTTCTAACCCCTACAAGAATCTCATAGATATATGAGATATACTTTCTGAGAAAAAAAATATTTAACTCACTTTCAATCAAATTTTCCCTAAAAATGGGTACCTTTTATTATGTATCGTCCGATAAATATAAAAGTATATCAGTTAGAAATATGATATTTTACTGTTACATGTAGAAATAAATTTACTATTTGCTCGTTTTTAAAATATTTAATTTGCTTTAGTAGTTTTCGAGCAATATGGTATCAAAGTCAGAGGACTCTAGAAAAAAATGGATAGTAGGAGTATACACCGACAAAAAATTTTCTGAAAATATATAGACAAATTTTTCTGTTAATAAATGGAGGCAATCAATAAGTTGTATAATAATTTTAAAAACGAAGTTATCGAAACATTTGATGTTATTAAGGATGGACCAGAAAGTAAACAAATGGTTAATTACTTAAAGGGGAAACTAACAAATGATGAGTTAGCGTCTTTGACTAAGCCAAAAGTTCATGACCTTAGTGAGTTTAAAATATCGGATAATTATTTCACAGAACAAGATCCATATACTTCATCCAAATTTGATATAACTGATGAGGGGGAGAGAGAATACAATGAATATTATCGAATGCATAATTTAAGATATGGGTTCAAATTAAAAGATAAACTTCCAACAGGTAAAGATGGTATAACAACGGTAGACAATATATTTTCTGAGAAAATCAGAATTGTTAGAGAGGGTCTAAATGAAATGATTAGAGTTGTTAAAAATAGGGGGTGCGTTTTCATCAAGGTGATTTAATGTGTGTAAGTATGAATTCTAGTGATCTCCATCATCCTATTCAAATTTTTCAGCAAATACAAATGTTGATAATATACTGAATGCTGTTGAAAGAATTATACAATCAGACGAAAACAAATATAAATAATATAACATTTACTTTTAGGGTAATTAATATGCCTAGAGGGGCAGGTTTTAAAAGAATTATAAATTTAGCCGAAGAACAAAGAAGAGTATAATAATGATAAATAATAAAGATAATTTATGTTGTCCAAGAGCCGTTATTGTCGGGTTAACTTATCATACAAATATTATACTCGGTAGGGAATATGATCATAATGAAATAAAATATATTAGAAAAGGAAGAAATTTACAGATGACTTTAGCTCAAGAACTATGTAATCAACTTGGTGAATATAATGAAGAGTATTTTACTTTAGACGATATTGCAAATATTGAAAGAGTATTAAATATACAAATAAAAATTGTGGATGTTCTCTGTTCAATTCTATAATTTATTCAGGACCGAAAAAAGATGTAAAAATATATTTATATAAAAACGGAAATCACTACGATTTAATTAAAAGTATGTCGGCTTTTCATGGTCAATCTTATTATTGTGAAAAATATGATAAACCATATCAAGATAAAGATAATCATAAATGTAAAAGGGTAGATAAATTATGCATAATGTGCTTCAAGACTAAACTTAAAGAAGATATAAAACGTATATATTGTAAAAAATGTAACCGATTTTGTTACAATCAAGAATGTTTAGATAATCATTCAAAAGTATGTGAAAGAGTGTATAAATGTTTAGATTGCAATAAAATACTGAAAAGAGGTGTAGAACATAAATGCGGTTGGGAAAAATGTAGGAATTGTCACCAAAATGTTGAAATACTTGAACATAAATGTTATATGCAATGGAGACGGCAAAAAGGAGGAATATGTGAAACAATTATGGAAGATGATAAAAATAATAAATACAAAGTAAAAGGCTGTAAAAACTGTAGCAAAAAAGGTTGTACAGTAACTTTTCCTGATAAAACTACTAAAAAGGTAAAATATCATATTTACCAATGTGAAAAATGTATTAAAACACCTTTGAATGATAAAAAAACACCTTTGGATGATAAAAGAACACCTTTGGATGATAAAAAGACACCTTTGGATGATAAAAAAAACACCTTTGGATGATAAAAACAATTTTGAATGTCGTGAATGTGATTCTAAAAAACATACTACTAAATGTACTTATACGGAAAAGTATTTATTCTTTGATTATGAAACTAATCAGGAAACAGGAGTACATATTCCTAATTTAGTTATAGCTCAAGATTTTGACGGTAATGTTAATTCCTTTAAGACTAACGAAGATTTCTGTAAATGGTTAATTTCTGAAGATCATAAAGGATATACTGCAATTGCACATAATTCTAAAGCTTTCGATACTCACTTTATTCTAAAATATTGTATTGATAATGGTATCAAACCTTTCTGTGTATATAATGGATCTAAAATAATGTTAATGGAAATAGAATTTATTAAACTAAGAATTATTGATAGTATTAATTTTGTTTGAGGACCTTTAAAAACTTTCCAAAAACATTTGGATTAAAGAACTTAAAAAAGGATATTTTCCACATTTTTTCAATACAACAGAAAATCAGAGCTATGTTGGAAAAATACCTAATACAAAATACTATGGTATTAATACTATGAAACCAGACGAAAGAGATAAATTTTTGGAATGGCATAAACAAAAAAGAAAAGAAAACTACGTATTTGAATTTAAAAAAGAATTTTATGATTATTGTTATTCTGCTGTAGATATATTAAGAAGAGGGTGTCTTGAATTAAGAAAACGGTTTCTAAAAATAGCTAACATAGATCTTTTTAGATACATTACAATTGCTAGTGTTTGTATGGCTATATATAGATCAAAATATATTAAAAGAGGTACTATTGCAGTTGTTGATAATCTGAAGAAAGATAATTACTCTCAACAATCAATTTCTTGGTTAAATAGTTTTAAAAACCCTGATATAAAACATGCATTAAACGACGGTGAAGTCAAAATATGTGGGTCAAAAGTTGATGGTTTTGATGAAAAGATTAATACAGTGTATCAATATCATGGTTGTTTTTGGCATGGATGTCCTAAATGTTATAGTCCAGATTTTATTAACAATAAGAATCAAACAGCTATGGAAGACCTTTATGATAAAACAATAAAAAGAAGTGAACAAATAAAAAAAAGCTGGTTATAATTTAATAGAAATGTGGGAATGTACTTGGAGGGAATCTAAAGAATATAAAGAGGAAATGAAACAAATTGAAGAAGAATATAACTAAACCCTAGGACTAAACTAAACTAAATATAGGACTAAACCCTAGAAATGCATTCTTTGGAGGAAGAACTAATGCAACAAAACTGAGAGTTTTAAGGGGAAAAATTAAAATATATAGATATTAGTAGTTTATATCCAACAGTAATGTATTATGATGATTATCCCGCTGGACATCCTAAAAAAATATTCAAACCTTGTGAGTATGATCCAGAATGGTATGGATTAATAAAATGTGCTGTTTTACCACCAAGAAAATGATATCACCCCGTATTACCCTTAAAGAGTAAAAATAAGTTAACATTTCCATTATGTAGGTTATGTCCTGAAATAAATCAAGATGAATGTGATCATACCGACTCTCAAAGAATTATCAGAGGAACATGGTGTACAAATGAAGTACAGAAAGCAATAGAAAAAGGTTATAAAATTATAACTATTGATGAAGTTTGGCATTTCCGTTACAAATCATCAAAATTGTTTAAAAACTATATAATAGTAATTTACGTTATAAGTCCTGGAAATGGAATTTTACAGTCGAGTAAGATGTTACGGACAAGGCGACGAAGGAGCCGAGTCCGGAACATCGAAACGAGACTGTAAGACCATTTCCAGGACGTATGACGTAATGCGTTTTATTTCATACTGCAATTATTGGAATATTGGTTTAATTTAAAAAAAAATTATATAAAATAAATTTCCGAATGCACATTATGACATGGACATTATGAAGAACGAGTTTCCATGGTAACTGATTACGTACTAAAACATTGTCCACTTGATTGATTGTATTTGCGTCCGGTAAAATTTTTTACAGTCACAAGTCCTGTAATAGTATTTTACATTACAAGCCAGGTAAAACAGTTTTTACTGGCGAAAGGATGAGGATGACTGGCGAGCCTGTCACATCCTTGAGCCAGTAAAAACTGTTACCTGGCGTGTGATGTATAATAATTTATTTGTTTCTCACTTGTAAATAAATCAAAAACTAATAATGAGATATTTTTTCGCCTTCTTTCATGACAATTAATATATTTTGAAAAATGTCTCGTTACCTTTGAAATCATTACTTTGACAACGGCGCTTATCGTTTATTTTATTGTTTATTATTAATTATAAAAAGTAATAAGTCACACAATTTTGTAAATTATTCAAAATGAACATACCAGAAGCTATAAAAAACGAGGCGACCAGGGTGGTGGCAAATTTATTGCCACAGAAATCGTCTGCAAGATATGAGCGAGAATACTTGGAATTCAAAAAGTGGCAGAAAAGAAACGAGGTAATTGGGGTTACAGAAGACGTCTTGCTGGCTTATTTAAATCAGTTGTCGGTAAGGTTTAGTTCAAATTCGCTATGGTCCAAATGGAGCATGTTGAAGAGCTGTTTAGAAATGAAAGAAAATTTTCATGCTAACAGGTTTGTAAGTAATTTCTAGAAAAACGGAAATTTTCAATTGTTATTTAATATTTATAGATGTCGCAATATACTTTCATTTCTAAAACGGAAAAGTGAGCGCTACAACCCTAAAAAGGCGAAGGTATTAACAAAAGAAGAAGTTGAAAGGTTCCTGTTAGAAGCTCCTGATGATGAATGGTTGTTGGCTAAAATTATTACAATTTTTGGAATTTTTGGCTGTTGTCGATGCGACGAATTACTTTCTTTGAAGATGAACGACGTGGAAGACACTGGCAAATACATTGTTGTAAAATTGCGGGAAACAAAAAATTTGACGACGAAAAGTTTTGTTATATCAGATGATGGGTGTAGCTTTCAGCCTTGTGCTTTATATAGAAAGTATGTAAGTCTACGCCCCCCTGCTGCAGATAGTTTGCGTTTTTTTTTTAACATATCGAAATGGAAAATGTGTTTCTCTCAACGCTGGTCAACACACGATTGGTGGAATACCAAATAAAATCGCAAAATATTTAGGGTTAAAAGACCCGGAATTATATACGGGCCACTCGTTTCGTCGGACCGGAGCCACCATGGTAGTTGATGCTGGTGGCGATATTTTAGCATTGAAAAGAGCAGGAGGATGGAAATCAACGGCTGTTGCCACCAGTTATGTGGACGACTCCATTAACAACAAAGTTTCAATGTCTAAAAAAATGTTTGCTGTTGATAGTACAAGTA
Organism: Agrypnus murinus; assembly: GCA_929113105.1. Taxonomy (NCBI): domain Eukaryota; kingdom Metazoa; phylum Arthropoda; class Insecta; order Coleoptera; family Elateridae; genus Agrypnus; species Agrypnus murinus. The sequence goes on from OV816024.1 coordinate 136,438,831, forward strand.
TTAGTAAATGTCCGAATACCACGCCACTTGCTTCAATAACAGACTCTTCTGCATGTGCAAAGCTATTACCTCATGAAGAATTGGAAAAATTTAGAATTTGTGGAAACCACAATTGCACTATGAACTTCAATATTTATTATGATGGTAATCACAAAACAGCATTCTCAAATGTTAATAATAATAAGTAGGTTATAATAATATTGATAAACATTACTTGTGAATTTAATAAAATAATTCAACAAAATTGTTGCTTATTATTGATTATTGTGTTAGTACCTAAGTGTAGGAAATTAGGCAAGTTTCTAAGCGGTACTCATAAACAAGGTACGGTCGTTTCTAACTTGTAAAAAATCAACAGTTCCTGTGGTCTCTAACTTGTAAAATTTTTACTAGTAGCTAACTAGTAAAGATTGACTTTCAACGTCAATAAGCTGACTTGATAAATTGATGTTTACAAGTGAGTAACAAATAAAATTTTTTACAGGCATACTAGACCATAAAATCGCATGTTCTGGACTAAAAAGTTTGATGTAAAACTGACAAATGTGACACAGTATGAAATAATAGTATATTACGTTATAAGTCCGGTAAACCCAAGTTTACAGTAGCGAGTTGAAAACGTTTCGGGACGAGGCGACGAAGGAGCCGAGTCTCGAATGTTGAAACGAGCTACTGTAATGGTTTACCGGAAGTATGACGTAAGGCGTTTTATTTCATACTGCCTCACATTGTTCATTTTTTAAAAAAATGCATTTAAAATTTTCAGTCCGGTAAAATTTTTTACCGGACTCAAATTAGATTTTCAGTCCGGTAAAATTTTTTATTTCATACTGTCCGGTAAAAGGGTATTTACCGGACTCATTTGAGTCCGGTAAATGAATTATTACGTTACAAGGCCGGTAAAAAATTTTACCGGACTGAAAATCCAATTTGAGTCCGGTAAAAAATTTTACCGGACTGAAAATCTAATTTGAGTCCGGTAAAAAATTTTACCGGACTGAAAATTTTAAATGCATTTTTTTAAAAAATGAACAATGTGAGGCAGTATGAAATAAAACGCCTTACGTCATACTTCCGGTAAACCATTACAGTAGCTCGTTTCAACATTCGAGACTCGGCTCCTTCGTCGCCTCGTCTTGAAATGTTTTCAACTCGCTACTGTAAACTTGGGTTTACCGGACTTATAACGTAATATACTATTACCGGACTCAAATTGGATTTTCAGTCCGGTAAAATTTTTTACCGGCCTTGTAACGTAATCATTCATTTACCGGACTCAAATGAGTCCGGTAAATACCCTTTTACCGGACAGTATGAAATAAAAGCATTTATGAAAATAAAACTAGAAACAAGTCCATGGCAAGATGATTTTGAATCAGAAGTTGAGTATAGAAAAGCTAGTATAGAAACTCTAGGTATAGAATTGGATAAAATAGAAAACAACCCTGAGCTGTAGCAAAAGTGCGCTTAAATTCCTTCTGGGGTAAATTTGGTCAGAGACAAAATATGGGTAAAACAGAATATGTTACAGATGTTAAGAGATTTTATGAAATTTTATTAGATGATAGACATGATAATATACATATAGACGAAATAAACGAAAAAATGTTACAATTCAGTTATAAATTTAAAGATGAATATGTGGAAAATGACTTCAATACCAATACATTTATTGCTGCTTTTACTACCGCAAATGCAAGATTAAGATTGTACGAAATGTTAGACATATTAGGTGAGGCGGTTGTATATTACGATACAGACAGCATTGTATATATAGACAATGGTAAGAATACTGTCAAAACAGGATGTTTATTGGGAGACTGGACAGATGAATTAGGTAAAAATGTTTGGATTATTGACTGGCTCTCAACAGGTCCAAAGAGTTATTGTTATAAAACAAATACAGGTAAAGGATTTACATTAAACTATGAAACGTCCAAAAAGATTAATTCTGATAGTTTAAATAATATTTTAGAAAACAAAGATAATAAAATATCTGTAACATATAATAGATTTATCAGAGACACCAAAACTAAAGAAATTAAAAACAAAATAGAAACAAAAGAATTTGGTTTTGTTTATGACAAGAGTGTTTTTCTAGAAAACTTTGATACTGTACCTTTTGGATATTGATAAATCCGTATCATAAATGGACTATTGTAGAAAAGAAAAAAGAAAAACAAAAAGTATTGGTAAACCAGAGTTTATTAAAAAAAGAAAAAGATGGTTTAGAAAATCATTATGTAGAATTTGGGGAATACAGGGAAAATCTACCAATAAAGAAGGGTCATAACGGTGAATTAACTAGATTATCATGAATTATATAGACCAACTGTTAAATAAATGACCCCAGTTATAATTTAAGAACAAAACATAAAAGTAATCCAAAACATAAAGTAAGTGAATATGAAAAACTAGTAAAAGCTAATGATGGTATTAAAGGAATTTTAAATTATATTAATAAATTTTCTAAATATGTGTGGTCTGAAGTAACTAAAACAAAAACAGGCAGTGAATTTGCAATATTAATTGAAAAAATGTTTAAACAGATGATAAAAGATGGATATCCTATTCCAAAATATATGCAAACGGATAAAGGAAAAGAATTTTATAATAAACATGTACAATCAGTATTTAAAAAATATGGAGTAATTCATTATAGTACAGGAGATAAGGCACCAATGGTTGAAAGTTTTCACCGAACACATAATATAAAATTGAAAAGATTACTATATTTAAAAAAAAAAAAATGAACCTCCAAGATGGATAGACGATCATCAAAAAATGATTAGAAAATACAATAATACAATCCATACTACAATAAATTTAAAACCATCTCAAGTTAACAAAAATAATGAAAAAATGATACGGGAAACCGTATATGTTTTAAAAATTACGAATCAGAAACCAAAATTTGAAATTGGTGATAGGGTTAGACTATCAACGTTAGTTTTATTTTTAGAAATAAATTAAAAACAAATTGGACAAAAGAAGTATTTATTATCTCTCAAATACTTGTATATAATGTCGTCGTTTATAAAGTTGAAGACGAAAATGGAGTAGGAATTAAAGAACGTATTTATGAAGAAGAATTACAATTGACAAAACTCTGATTGTTGTATTGGCTTTACATTAAAAAAGACGTGGCCGAAAAATCGGGCCACGTTATTTTTGGATATAAATTCTAATATATTACTTGTAATTAAAATTTTTATAAAATCTTTATTTTTAAACCACAATGTAAAAAAAGTTCTTAAAATCCCATTTTTTATACTTCAAAAACAAGTGGCAAAGTTTCCCACTTGTTATTTCATCGACAAATCCTATAAACTCGAGTAAATTATTAGTAATCTATATTGTTATCTTTTAAAAATTCCAAATATCTGCGTTTTTTTATCCTTCAACAACAATTGGCAAACTTTGGGACGTGTTATTTCGTCTATAAATCCAATAAATTCGAGTAAATTATTTGTAATCAATATTTCTTTTTTATTTTGCAAAGGAATCCATATATCCAAAAAATATTTGTTGTTAGATAAAACAAGATTGTTATGTTTCATATATTCAAATATACTTAACAGGGGTTGATTTACATATTTAAGTAAAGCTTTCTTTTCCTTGTATTTTTTATAAATATCTTCAAATTCAAGATAGTATTGTCTGACTTCTTTTGCCTTTTTGTTATTCAACATCATAATACACTCTTTGAAATTATCAATTTTCAACAATATCCAACGTTTAGAATGAATTGTGTGTGGATTTCCATTTTTAATGTCGTTTTGTATGTATTCATACAAGTTTGCTTTTTTGTTTTTATGATCTAATTTTTCGTAATCTATATTGTTTCTTTTAAAAATTCCAAATATCTGTTTTTTATCGTTCAACGACAAGTGGCAAACTTTGGGACGTGTTATTTCGTCTATAAATCCCATAAATGCGAGTAAATTATTTGTAATCAATATTTCTTTTTTATTTTGCAAAGGAATCCATATATCCAAAAAATATTTGTTGTTAGATAAAACAAGATTATTATGTTTCATATATTCAAATATACTTAACAGGGGTTGATTTACATATTTAAGTAAAGCTTTCTTTTCCTTGTATTTTTTATAAATATCTTCAAATTCAAGATAGTATTTTCTGACTTCTTTTGCCTTTTTGTTATTCAACATCATAATACACTCTTTGAAATTATCAATCTTCGACAATATCCAACTTTTAGAATGAATTGTGTGTGGATTTCCATTTTTAATGTCGTTTTGTATGTATTCATACAAGTTTGCTTTTTTGTTTTTATAATCTATTTCTTCGTAATCTATATTGTTATCTTTTAAAAAGTTCTTAAAATTCCTTTTGTTATACTTCAAAAACAAGTGAGAAAGTTTATCACTTGTTATTTCATCGACAAATCCCATAAATTCGAGTAAATTATTTGTAATTAATATTTTTCTTATTTTGCAAAGGAATCCATATATCCAAAATATCTGCGCTTTTTATCCTTCAATGACAAGTGGCAAAGTTTGCCACTTGTGATTTCATCGATCCCCATAAATTCGAGTAAATTATTTGTAATCTATATTGTTCTTTTAAAATTCCCTGTGCTTTTTATCCTTCAATGACGAGTGGCAAAGTTTGCCACCCGTTATTTCATTGATAAAACCCGTAAATTCGAGTAAATGATTTGTAATCAATATTGTTCTTTTAAAAATTCCAAATATCCTTCAACGACAGGTGGGAAACTTTCCCACTTGTCATTTTGTCTATAAATCCCATAAATTCGAGTAAATTATTAGTAATCTACATTGTTCTTTTAGAAAGTTCTTAAAATCCCGTTTTTTATACTTCAACGACAAGTGAGAAAGTTTATCACTTGTCATTTCATCGACAAATCCTATAAACTCGAGTAAATTATTAGTAATCTATATTCTTTTCAAAATCCCAAATATTTACCTTTTTTATTTCTATATAACACGTCCCCAAAATTGGGACGTGTTATTTCGTCTATAAATCCCATAGATTCGAGTAAATTATTAGTATTTATACTTCAAAAACAAGTGAGAAAGTTTATCACTTGTCATTTCGTCTATAAATCCCATAAATTCGAGTAAATTATTCGTAATCTATATTGTTCTTTTAAAAATTCCAAATATTTACCTTTTTATTTCTATAACACACGTTCCAATTTTGGGGACGTGTCATTTCATCGACAAATCCCATAAATTCGAGTAAATTATTTGTAATCAATATTTCTTTCTTATTTTGCAAAGGAATCCAAAATTCAGTGGGGGGCTGTGAACCCCCCACCGAAAATCTGGGTGATTTTCACATTATCTCGAATGAAATTAATAAAACAAGTATAATTAAAAAATCATGAATTTTTTAAAATACTTAATATTAAAGGGATAAATAAAAATGTTTTAGAAAAATTATATGATAATGGATATGTAAATATTCATAATCTATTATCAGATGATATTAATATTCCCAATTTAAAGAAATACAAGTCCTATTATCAAATTAAAGAAGCAATAACTAAAATTAAAAACACAGAATATAGTTTACCATTAATAATCTCCATGCGTTATTTCATTGATAAAACCCGTAAATTCGAGTAAATTATTAGTAATCAATATTTCTTTCTTTATATGTCGAAAATCGATTTAAAATGAAAGAAAATTTAATTATTCGTACAAAATAACTTTTTTATCAAACAAAAGTACCCATATAGAAATTTATTATCACATTCTTAGACCCGCCTTGCAAGCGGGTCCTACATGAACTTTTATTAATATTATCATCAAATGAACAGCAATACATTATTATCTTTTAACTATAAATTTAATTAGAATTCACTTCCGGTTTATTTATATAGAGTTATTATAAATACTTTACTTAATTTTAGGTTTTTTTAATAGAAAATACAAGTTCAGCATGTAAAAAGCGAAGACAAATTAATTATACTATTTGGTATTTAAAGTGTGTCCAGATAGACACACTGAAAGGTCTAGGTAATAATACACAATTCTTCAATATTTATTTTATTTAACATTACACTCTTATATATATATACAACCAGTAAATATCAATATAACCTCGCTCACAGAAGTGCGCTTCTGTCTTATCACTTTCATTATTTTGTAACTTTTTACACTCTTATATGCAACCAGTAACACTCACAGAAGCGCGCTTCTGTCTTATCATTTCCATTGATTTTGTAACTCAGTATATCTATTTGAGTAAAATAAAATTTGTAATTGTTTCTTATGTTTATAAAATTCTCTAACAGAGATTGAAAGTTTTGTAAGTTTAGGAAATTGATGACATAATTTTCCTATGAGTTCTTGAATGAGAAAAAGTAGCTTTACGCACGAGTTCTATAAAAAAACTTATTGACAATCACATTGCAATATGTACATTTCTATCATTGTAAAAACGTTGGAAAAAAGCTATAGCAACAGCAAAAGGGTTAACAATCTACTTTACATGCTTGTAAAGTAAAGTAAAGTCTTGGTCCACCTTTATTTGTAAATAATTTAAAACGTTTTATCCGATTTAAATTTAACTTTTTATAAATTTTTTAACGCTAAAAATATCCTTTTTGGATTTATTGGAATTTATTGACAGTTTACAGAAAATTTATTATATTAATTATTGTTTAGTTTGATTATTTAAGTCTAATGATTGTGAATAAAATAGTGTACATGTTTTGTTGGTAAAGCTTCCAAGCCTCGCGATATTGTTTGGCCGAGACGGTACGTCGTACGCTTGGTTTATAAAGATATCCTTTACCAACTAAACATGTAATATATGTACTATTTTCTACAACCCTTTATAAAAAGATATTTTTCGTCACCGAATACTTCAGCGAAAATTTGATTTCCGTCACCAGTGAGAGAATATCCCATAACGTTTACTTTCGTCCCCAGAGACAAAAACCACCTACTAATTTTAACCTCCGTCTAGTTGCCTGCTGTCGCTGTATCGCGTCATTATTAAATCACGTCAGTTTGTGGTGTTCGTAGTTTTATCATGATTTCTGATTCAGAAAGTGATTTAGATCTTTCCAATACTCCACCAGAAATAGTTAATCAAGCTGAGAAAACCTCTGCGAACTTATTGCCAGAAAAATTAAAAAAGAGGTATGAAGAAATCTATGCCAAATTCATGTAATGGAGGGCATATATTCTATGTTAAGGACAACATTATCAACAAAAAATGATATCGATATCAGTAAATATTACAAGCTACGTTCTACGTTTGATAAGTTTTGTATTTTTTAATTTAAAATAAAGTATTTGTTTACAATATTTTTTAAGTTTGTTAGAATGTCATAGGTGAGGTCGTAGAAAAATTATAGTGTTTAACTCGTCGAAATCATTTTTTAAGTTCACGAACATTACCAAACTGGGCTTCGCCTGGTTTGATAAACTATTCTCTTGCTTAAAAATGTTACTTTCGTCACTCGTTACACAATATACTATTTTTTTTCTTTTAAAATTATCACAAAACGGTAACAATAAAATCAAAATCGTCAGAAAAGTTAATTTGCACTACATGAAACAGTGGATTTGAGAGGTTAGCTAGTATTAGTACACAGTACATTATTCATATGATTAATAATTGCAATTGCGGTAAAAAATGAAACGCCACAGCACTTTTCTTAACTCAGAAAAGAGTGAAGAAATGAAACGCTATGACACTCTTTTTATTATATTAATTAATATATTTATTATAATTTTATTAATGGGAAAAAGTGAAGTGTTTTTAACAGAAAAAAAGTGAAATATATAATAGCCGACGGCTAGGAAAAGGCTGTAGGGCGATAAAAGCAAGTTACGCCCGCTATACATACTAGTTATTTATGTATTAAGGGCATAAAGAAGCTTTTATGGCCAGAAGCGTTATTTCTAGCCCGAGGCGTCAGCCGAGGGCTAGGAAAAGGCTGTAGGGCCATAAATGCAAGTTATGCCCGAAATGCATACACTATTTTATGCACAGATTGTTTTTATCTCAAATCTATTATTGTGTAAAAAATATAATTAAATGAGTACGTAGGTTACATCAAGCCGCTGTACGTATACTTATGTGCTTATATACGAAGTACGTTACTATAGTTACTATCTAAAATACTTAATTTCAGCTTATTTTCATTGGTGATAAGTTTACAAATTATATTAAGAACCAATCAAGTTCTACAAATACAGCTCTGACATTTAATTGACGTTTCATTATTGCCCGTCGGATCATAAAGAGGCCCTTGGGGCATAAAGAGACAGTTATGTTTAGATAAATCTAGCAATAATAGTCTAATTATAATGCATCTGTGCATAAACTATTTTATGCACAGATTAAGTTTTTATCTCAAATCTATTATTGTGTAAAAATAGAAAATTGTACAACTAGTTATGAAAGTCATACTTTTTTTCACGAATTTGAAGCCTGAGTTTATCAAGCAACTGATCAAGCCTGTTTGCTTATACTTATGTGCTAATACGAAGTACGTTACTATAGTTACTATCCCAAAGTATTTAATCTCAGCTTATTTTTATTGGTGGTAAGTTTACAAATTAAACTAAAAACAAATCAAGTTCAACAAAAAACAGTTCTGACATTTAATTGACATTTCTTTATTGCCCGTCGAACCATAAAGAGGCTCTTGGGCTATATCATGGAATTAATGCAATGGAATAAGTATTTCATGAAATAACTCGGGTAGATTATAATCAAATACTTTAATATTATTAATACCGGAAACTCCATATATAGTCTACCATATAAAAATAGGAGACTATAGCCCCTCTATTTCAAATAGTACCGACATCGTGGAGCAAACCTGACACAAACTTTAATAAAGCAAAAATTACTACATGCATGCTGTTACGGAAATTTAATAAAAAGTTATTTAAAAATTACAATTAAGTAGGTATATTTTATATTAATATGATCGTTTTTACAGAACATGAATGTCCATTGTAAAATGAATGTTGAGTTGTGAATATTTTTGTCAATGGTTATTACTAAACCTAAGATTTATTGTAAGACGGAATGTCAAATCTGGTAACATTCAGTGTCGCCAATATCGTTCTGGTGCTTTTGCTTCAGCGGCGAGATCAATCGTTGTCGCTACTATTTGAAAATAAAGGGGCTATATAGGAGACATTTTTGAAGCGCCATTTTCGCAGATGGGTGTGCAACTAAGAAATGGTTTTTCGGTGAGAAATCGGCATCTAACTAAAAATAGCATTATTTATATTAAACGATAGTTTATTACTGTTATGCTAAAATATATAAACTTTTACAATTTATCTAAACTATTGAAACTTTCATTACAATGACGATTTTTTAATTACTTTTCAAATATTTTAGAAATGTCGGATTTATTTGCACACCACACCCGCAAGAGGAGCTATTAAATTTTGTCTCCTATAGAGTAGTAGCGACATCGTGGAGAAATCTGATACAAACTTTAATAAACAAAAAATTACTACATGTATGAATGGTGTTGCGGAATTTTAATAAAAAGTTATTCAAAAATTAGAATTACAGAAGTATATGTCATATCAATATGGTCATTTTTACAGAACATGAATACCCATTATCAAATTAATGTTAAACTGTAAATATTTTTGTACATGATTATTATTAAACTTAAGATTTATTGTGACAGAATGTCAAATCTGGTAACATTCAATGTCGCCAACCTGATTTTGCTCCAGCGGCGAGATCAATGGTTGTCGCTACTATTTGAGAATAAAGGAGCTATATTGTCTCTTATAGCCCCTTTATTTTCAAATAGTAGCGACAACGATTGATCTCGCCGCTGGAGCAAAAGCACCAGAACGATGTTGGCGGCATTGAATATTACTAGATTTGACATTCCGTCTTACAATAAATCTTAGGTTTAATAATAATCATGCATAAAATATTCACAATTGAACAAGAATTTGATAATGGACATTCATGTTTTGTAAAAACGACCATATTAATATGATATATACTTCCGTAATTGTAATTCTTGAACAGCTTTTTATTGAATTACCGCAACAACATGCATGTAGTAATTTTTTCTTTATTAAAGTTTGTGTCAGGTTTGCTCCACGATGTTGCTACTATTTGAAACAGAGGGGCTATATTGTCTCCCTTTTTTCAGAATAAGTTTCCGGTATTAATAATATTAAAGTATTTGTTATAATGTTTTATTCTTTAGGGTTTAAACACTTGTATTCAGCAAAAGCGACATTTCTTAGAATGGCAATAGAAAAGAACTAATAACTCATTTTATGTCCGATTGCATTATAAAGTGCTGTTTATTGTATTGTTTTGCGGCAGTGAACTGGCTTATTATTGTACTCGTAAAATAAAGTGGTAGTAGTAAAATAAAGTATATAGTAGTAAAATAAAGTATGACAACTGTATATTACATGTCAAGTTTTCTTCTGTCAAGAATAGATGTCAAATTTATAAACTGATTTTTTTTTGATAATTACCCAATTTTAGGAATCGAACATAAAGCTTTGTATGCAACTCTTACATAATCGGACCTTATAGACTCGCCCTTTTTATAGGCCTTGCTCGCTTCGCTCGCTCGGCCATAAACTGGGCTTGTCAATAATGTCCTACATTATGTACTTGATACATAAATAGCTATTATGTTCGATTGCATTATAAAGTACTGTTTATTGTATTGTTTTGCGGCAGTGAACTGGCTTATTATTGTACTCGTAAAATAAAGTGGTAGTTGTAAAATAAAGTATATAGTAGTAAAATAAAGTATGACAACTGTATATTACATGTCAAATTTTCTTCTGTCAAGAATAGATGTCAAATTTTTTGCCAGCTTCGGTGGATTATTGGTTTGCATGTTTGCTTTATAATCCAAGGGTCGCAGGTTCGATCCCCGGCCGAGCTGGTAATTTTTCATATCGGAGAAAAATTAAAAGCATGCCTTCTTCTCGGATAGGAAGTAAAACTGTAGGTCCCGTGTCAATGCGATGTTTGGCACGTTAAAAATCTCTACTGGGGGTGGAATTCCCCCAGATTCGGCTAAATTCTAGCAGGGTCGGCCAAATGATCATAGCAATCGGTGCCATGAGGTACGAAGGATGCTCCGCCATCCTGATTCCTCGCCCAAAAATAAATAGATGTCAAATTTATAAACTGATTTTCTTTTGATAATTACCCAATTTTAGGAATCGAACATACAACTTTGTATGCAACTCTTACATAATCGAACCTTATAGACTCGCTCTTTTTATAGGCCTTGCTCGTTTCGCTAGCTCGGCCATAAACTGGGCTTGTTTATAAAGTCCTACATTATGTACTTGTTACATAAATAGCTATTATATTTTACAGTGGTAACAACATAAAATTTAATTGACAATTTGAATGCGTCAATCTGTCACTATAAAGAGACGGTTATGTTTAGATGAGTGATGAGTCTAGCAATAATAGTCTAATTATAACGTATTTGTGCATAAATCACTATTATTTACGATACACGCAAAACCGTCAAAAACTAGAAAACCGCACAAAATTCAAGTAACTTGAAGTTGACATTTGCGTGTTACATAAATATACTATATCCGTTTCCGCCTTTTCTTATTTGGTGGCGCCAGCGAAGAAACAGTGAAACACTTGAACTAATGGTCTGCGTAGACCGGATAAGAGACTGTTTCGCAAAATCTAGAAGGTCCGTAGCTCCAACTAATAAACGTATTGAATATACGAGGGTGGTCCCAGAAGTACCCGACCCAACAAAGAAAACACAAAAATTTTGGAAAAAGATTTATTTATTTTTCAACGTAATCTCCTTTCAGCTCTATACACTTTTCCCAGCGGCGTTCAAAAAGTTCGATACTCTTTTTATAATAAGAACTGTCTTGCTCCTCAAAATAGCCATTAACTGCTGACATCACTTCTTCATCGTTGGGAAATCTTTGACCACTGAGCCATTTTTTCAAGTTTGGGAACAGAAAATAATCCGAGGGGGCTAACTCTGGCGAATATGGTGCATGAGGTAGCAATTCAAACTTTAATTGATTAATTTTGGCCATTGCAATAACGGATTTGTGAGCTGGCGCGTTTTAGTGATGAAACAACCATTTCTTTTTAGCCAAATCCGGCCGTTTTTGCTTGATTTCTTCTCTCAAACGTTGCAATAAGTTTGCATAATACTGGCCGTTGATAGTTTTTCCTTTTTCGAGATAGTCAATAAAAATTATTCCACGCGCATTCCGAAAAACCAACGCCCATAACCTTGCCTGCAGATGAAACGGTCTTCGCCTTCTTTGGAGCCGGTTCTCCCTTTTGAGTCCATTGTTTTGATTGTTCTTTTGTCTCGGGTGTGAAATGATGGACCCATGTTTCATCCATTGTTACGAAACGGCGCAAAAATTCTGCTTTGTTGCTGTGAAACTTCGCTAAACACTCAATTGAAACATTTTCACGACACTGTTTTTGCTCGAGTGTGAGCAAACGCGGTACCCATCTTGCACACAGCTTTCTCATGTCCAAATTTTCAGATAATATGCGATGTACCGCACTTTTTGAAATGCCCGTAATGTCTGCTAGTTCGCGCACTTTCAGTCGACGATCATCAAGTACCGCTTTGTGGATTTTCTTCATCATTTCTGGAGTCGTCACCTCATTTGGTCGACGACTGCGATGCTCGTCTTGGCAGCTCGTACGGCCTCGTTTAAACTCAGCTACCCAAAATTTAACTGTTGTAAACGAAGGAGCAGACTCACCCAGAGTAGAATCCAGTTCAGCTTTTTATATTGGTTGGGCTGAGGCCTTTCAAATAAAAGTATTGTATCACATAACGCTGACTAATTTTCTCCATTTTCACAAATTCACTGACAACGTTCACTATTGATGGCTGCCAAACAAATATACTGAACAACGTGGCGCTTTCAAACTTGAAACATATATTTTATAGACTGCGTACTTTCCAATACAGTGATATTTTCAAACAACTACCGCCACCTCTTGGTCAGGTCGGGTACTTCTGTGACTACCCTCGTACAGAACATAGGCGGTCAGTTATTTTTTTTAATTTTAACTGCTGAATATTGACTACTGCATTCACTGACCAAGTGACCACACAATTTAACTATCACAGGTTTTCGATTCCTATACTTTTAGGTTATATTTATGTTTGCTTGCGTTATCTTATTTAGGTCAAAGATTTAGGTATATATTAATTCCTATTATCCTATAAGATTGTATAATGCTACATTTAAAAGTATTGTGTGAACCGACCTTTATTCCAAAATTGGTGGATGATGACAACACCAGTAGGTCATGTGAACGCGATTAACCATTCAAAGCTGTTGATTCATTTGACTTATCCGCAAAGCAGGAGGTGATATCACCTTCCAACATTCCACTGTTATTATAATTGTGATTTTTGTGAAATTTAATTTGCGATAATTGTTAGAATGGCAGATTTACTTTCAATACCGCTTAAAAAACCTTCTGAAGTTGATATTGTTAATCCGTTAAAAAACTTGATTCAATCAAGATACAGTACAGCAGATAAACCAGAGGATTATACTGAACAAATAAATGAATTCTCAAAATTAAGAAATAATGCCATTTGGAGAGCTTTTGAGAAGTACGAAAGTTCTTTAGAAGTTATCTATAGGTGAGTAACTGATAGCTGTTAGTTATTCTTTTAACTAATAACATGATCTTTGAAGTTATTATGATCAGCTTGTCGCTTTGGAAAGTAAAATCCCTGCCCAAGAAGTTCAGATACCTTTCAAATGGAAGGACGCATTTGATAAAGGTTCGATATTTGGAGGAAGGATAAGTCTGAGTAAGTTTTATAATTTGTCGCTGAATAATATTTTATAATCTTTAACTTATTATTTTAAAGCTGTCTCTTCTTTGGCATATGAAAAAATATGCGTTTTATTCAACATTGCTGCCCTGCAAAGTGCAGTTGCAGCTGCACAAAGTATCGAAAATGATGAGGGCTTAAAGCTAGCTGCAAAGTTGTTACAGGTATTGTAAAAGTCTTTCTCTGTAATCTTTATTTTATCTTCATCTTCTTTGTTGTTAAATACACAAATTGAAATAAGTATGTTTGAATGAAGAAGAAAAACCAATTCGTACAATTGGTTGCAAGATCTTATACTAACGTTTTACCCAAACTGTAGTGTATATGGTGGAAGGAGATAGATGATGCGTTGTGCATGTAGTGAGGAACAGTATTTGTGAACCAATGATAATCGGTCGAAAGTACAGAACACGAAGTCGCATGACTGGAATTATTCAAAAGTTAATAAAAAAGAATTAAAATAATAAAATATCATACGAAGCAATAAAATGTATATAAATTAAATAAAATATAAAGTAATTTGTAATATATATGTTTACAATGTATTAAAAGCTTAATGAAACTACAGTCAGGCTGCCGAACAGATATAGTAATTAAAACCGCCTACAATTACCCCCTCTTTTTAACAAAAACTGTTTAATTGTACCAAAAAGATATCAATTCATTTACTGTCAAACTGTCACTCACGAACTTTTATTGGCATTTTTATTAAATTAATAAAACTGCAATTTTTTAAAATGTATGGTTATTATTTATACTAGCATCTCTCGAAGTGACATTATTTATAATGAATTAACAATTCATATGCAAAAATGTTTTATTGTAAATTTCACTTTCACATAAAACCAATCAGAAGAATCTGTGATGCCTTGATTTTTTTCTACTACAGTAGAAATCTTTAATCCGAACCTATAAATGCAAGGCAAATTCATATAAACGAGGGATTTGGATTACTGGATATTCGTTAAAAACATTGTTTTATGCCATGATACCTTTTATAAAGAACTTAACTTATATAATTTACTAACTTTATTACAAAATTTTTATTTCTAAAAAATCTGTATTTTTTTGCTTTAAAAGCTTTCTTTCTCTTTTCTCCTCCATAGCGCGTGCTTGCATTTCTTTATCTTAATTCCAATGTTTTTCTATTTTCTGTACTTTGTCAGTAGACAAAACATATTCAAGAATTTTAGTTTTGTTTTTCTTTATATTGGTGACTGTCAATTTACCAACATCATATTTTAAATCAATCGCTAAAACACATTTTGACATTTTTTAAATAAGATATGGACAGCTCATATACAAGTAGCCATGTAACAATTGACTTAGCGTTAAATTTATGGTAGTTCTTAAAAGAATTTTTAATTTTTTTTATTAAAACTTGGAACTCTTGATTGTTTTTTAATTTTTGTTTTAAAAATTTAAAAGCAATTATCTCGGAAATTGCTTTCCAAATCCATCATAAAAAATTAGAGTATCCATTTAAAAATATTTTCGCTATCGCCATAACTCGGAAACAAAAGATGATCTGCAAATAACAATGACACTAAAATATGTCTCATTTAAGATAAAAATCACGTGTTCGAGGAGTTTTCTGAAAAATATTTAATAAAAGATTTATTTCGATAGTTCCAGACTTTATGAGTTACTATTACAAAACTAATAATTTTAAGTATAATTAAAAGTCAAACGTTTTATTTCGAGTTTTTGAATTTTAGGTAAATACAAAAGTACAACACAAGTTATAGTTATTTGGTTTTTATTAAATAAAGAAACATTAAACATTAATTAAAACTAATACATTATTGTATACTATCAAATTGTATACTATCAAACTACACTTTTTTAATTGTACAGCTTTTATATAAAGCAGTGATAAATTGAAAACAAATAATATGAGTACAAAAAGTACAACAGCAAAGAGTTCAGCATTAGCCACAATTCACTCGAAATCACTTTCATCTTCTACTTCATATTCACTATCACTTTCCAAATTTATAAGTATTGGCTCAATATCGTCCATCAATTTGCCACATGTTATCTTCTGTTTTTAAGTACATGGTTAACATAATTGTTCCATTTTTCCGCTGTCACTTGAACATACGCTTTACTAATTAAATTTCGAACATCTCCTTTAAATGTGGTATTTTTTTAGCGATATACTGTTTTACATCACCCCAAACCAATTTAATGGCGTTTAACTCGCAATGTTACGGAGGTAGTCTTACTATTGGAATGCCATATTCTTTTGCACATTCTTCAAGAATGTATTTGTTGTAATTAGATTTGAAAGCCTTCACCACATCCAATAGATCTGCTTTCAATTAATCATCGTCAAAATATATATCTTTTGACCAAAGCCATGATCGTATTTCTTCTTCTTTCCAAGACTGATTTGGTATCTTTTCAATTTTTCGGCAATGGTATGGTGCATTATTCATTACTACAACTGATTTTGCAGGTAAATTGGGCAACAAAGAATTTCTAAACTAAGTCTGAAAAGTAGCTCCATCCATTTCATCATGATAACTGTTCTGCTTTGCTAGATAGGTCAACTCTGCCCCATTTATAAAACCTTGTTTTGAAGTAAAATAAAACGAGGGCCCGCTTTGTGGGAGCTTTCAAACCAGTGGTTAATCCTCGAATGAAGGCGTCCCGATATGATTTAATTGACATATCCATCCATTGAGCTTTGTTGCTGTGGCCAAGATTGACCCAAGATTCATCAATATAAACTATATTGTAATCCTCTTTATATTTAACTTAATTTGTCTT
Source organism: Agrypnus murinus (assembly GCA_929113105.1). Lineage (NCBI taxonomy): Eukaryota > Metazoa > Arthropoda > Insecta > Coleoptera > Elateridae > Agrypnus > Agrypnus murinus. Next base: position 136,455,449 of record OV816024.1, read on the forward strand.
AAATAACGATGATGCCATGCAATTATCTCTTCTCTTTCAATTAAATAAGATTGTTGTCCTCTCTTAACATACTGAAAATTCATATCACGTAATAATCTATTCAACGTACTTCTACTGAAGTTGGGCAAGTTTTCATCGTCATTTACAGCTGCTACAATATTGTTCATCTATGGTGGTATATTTTGCGAAAAAAACTCGTGCACCTTTCTTCTAATTTCACTCCTAATTCCATCACAGTAGGTTATATTGCGCGATTTTGAAGTATTTTTATTCTTCGCTCTTTTTCTTGGAGATTTTATTCCATCAGGTGAAATACTTTCTTGACGTTCTGAGAACAAAGTTTTTTGCTAATATCTGTTTCTTTAGAAACTAGTCGAATAATTACTGATAATGACTGCCGGGTCTCAGTAAGACGATATTTTATCAAATTTGACAAAATCTGTTTTTCACCAACCTTTAGTACACAACCCATTTCTGTTTTTAACAATATCCGCCATACCATGGCAGACTTTAGTGTACAGTCAGATTCAAAAAAAAGGAAACGACTTGTATCAAATATGTAATTTATATTAATTAATTTCGATTACTACCAATTTTAACAATGATTAATCATTAATAAGGCTTTATTTACATAATCTACAAATGTCGGCAAATATATAAAGTAATATTTTAATTAATAATTTATGTTCAAAGTACAAATGGAACGAAAATCGTTTCCTTTTTTATGAATTCGACTGTACCAGGCAGGAGCTGTAAAAAAGCAACACTGTAATTTTACCCACATTTTCAAGGAGTACTAGATTATATTTACTTCAGAAAATATAAAACAAAAATTGTCGGTCCAGATCATAGATAATAAATGTCCAGATCTTGGTTAGAATAATGTCAACTGTGTGTTTCTAATAGATTTGTAATATTGAAAAATAACACTCCTAAAGGCATATTATCAGTTTAGCAATTCATTTTCTTATAAATAATAAAGAATTCTCAATTACAGGACATGTACCTCAGTGAGGTACAAAAATCACATTTAGTGAATTTTTCAAGTAAGTAAATTGTAACATTTGTCTTCAAATTAGTTGGCTTTATGTATTTTCATTATTAATTAATAATTGTTAATTAAATTGAAATTATAAATTTCTATTTTTTATTTATGCAAATTTTGTTAGTTACAGATAAATTAGAGAATAATTAATAACCCTTTCAACCAAAAAAATTATATTCAGCAGAAAACTGACAGTAAGATTTGCACAGGTATCTATGATCTAATATTCCTTGAGAAAATTAATAGTGACAGATGTTGACATTATTCTAACCAAGAATTGAACTACAAAATTTGTTTTGCATTTTTTTTTAATATAGTATATTAAAATACAAGTTCGAGAAAGCATCGATTCAAGCACGCGTTTGGAATTCCAACACGAGCCGCGTAGCGGCGAGTGGAGGAACAAACAAGTGCTGGAAGAGCTTTCTGAACGAGTGTTTTATACTATTTTTTCTATTTTACGCCTCTTAATTCCTTTTTACAGAAAAGAAATAAAAATTTGAAATTTAGGGAATTTTGTTAAGGTTGGGTACAATGATTTAGTATTATTTAAGAAGGCTGTGGAAAATTCAATTTGAATTGTCATAATTTTTTCTTGAAAATGAGTTCTGAAGATTTTTCATGTACTCCGCCCGAAATTCGAGCAAGTGCGGCCAATGTTGTTACCAATTTATTGCCAGAGAAGTCCAGATCGCAATATGAAAAACAGTTTTATCAATTTTTAGAATGGTGCAATGGAAAAAATGTTGGAAATATATCAGAGAATGTGTTACTGGCCTATTTTGATGAGCAAAGTAAAAAATACAAACCATCTACTTTGTGGAGCACCTATTCAAAACTTAAATCGTGTCTTGATATATACAGGAATGTCGACATATCAAAATATGTTAAACTGCAAGCGTTTTTGAAACGAATGTCTACAGGTTATCAGCCAAAAAAATCAAAAATATTGGAAGAGAGCGACATTAACAAATTCATTAAAGAAGCAGATAATAAATTGTACCTGGCGATGAAAGTGGGTGTAAATTTTATTTATTTTGTAACTGTGTACAAACAATATAATTTTAGGTTATATTAATAATGGGTTATAGCGGCGCGTGTAGGCGCGAAGAATTGACAAACATGTCCATCGATGACGTTGAATATAGACCTCACTCAGTTACTGTAGCAGTTCCTAAAACAAAAAACAATGTACCAAGACAGTTTATGATAACCAACCCAGACTGGGTTGATTTAATTGCAAAATACGCAGCCTTGAGACCGAAAATTGTTACACATAAACGTTTCTTCTTAACATATCGTGGTGGTCACTGTGTAAATAGTCCCATTGGGATTAATACTATTGGGAAAATTTCAAGAAATATTGCTGAATTTCTTCATTTACCAAATCCAGAACTCTTCACTGGACATTGCTTCCGAAGATCGAGTGCAACACAGTTGGCTAACCAAGGCGGTGATTTACTAACTATAAAACGACATGGAGGATGGAAATCATCTGCTGTTGCAGAGGGTTATATTGATGCATCTTTGAAGAAAAAGATTGAAGTTGCACAAATGCTTGGTCATCAAACTGTATTGCACTTACCTGATTGTTCTAACCATGACACAGTAAACAACCTTAATTTGGAATTACCTGGATGTTCTCACCATACGGACGACGCTGAAAATAATATTACTGTATCAGATAGTAATTCTTTCTCTCATAATATTGTGTCAAACCAAAATTTACCTGGTATTACTTTAACGTCACATGACACTTCCAATGTTTCAGTTAATGTCTACAACAATTGTGTTTTTCACGGTAATAAAAATTGAAGTTATGATACCTACCCTTTTTCGTTTATTGCAATTTGACAAGTAGCAAGGTACAGGATAGCCTGATCGCTATTTTTATATTCTTCATACCGCCTGCTGGTGTCTAACAAGTTCACGGTACTTTCCGTTGTGACAGTTCTGTTAACGTTGATAATAATTGTCCATGATAATCGAAGCTGATTTATTAAAAACACATTTTGTTTCCATTCCCATTCACGATTTGACATTTGACGTTGACGTAAACGTCAAATTAAAATTTGGAAAAACTGCAATGTCGCCAACACCAGAAAAATAAAATACACTAGCTTAGTAAAGCATCCAAAATTCTCAGTAACGAACCCAAACCGGTGCTTTACTGGGTCTAGTAACGACGTAAAATAGAAAAAATATAATCTAATACTCCTTGAAAATATGGGTAAAATTACAGCTTTGCTTTTTTACAGCTCTTGCCTGGTACACTAAAGTCTGCCATGGCCATACTTATGTATAATGTACTATGTGGGTTATGTAATACTACAATACGAATAGTTACAACAAACAACACCACAATGTTAACAATAATTACAAACGATAAAACCCAAACAACTAAGCGAAGATCTATAGACGCACAAGCTATCAAAATTTGAAACCAAATAATTATTTCTGGATTAAGAAATTTGCTTATATGCGTTCGGTGACAAATAATAGTGCCGACAAAAACATTATACTATAATTTCAGTAAGTACAAACTGTATTATGTAGTTCCGCGAAGTAAAAGTAGAAAAACCAGAAGGGTTTATTGTTTACTAAAATCCTTTGGATTTGCTGCTAATCCTAAATTTCCGTTTTTGCAAGTTTCTTTTGAAACAAGTTGAACAAATGAATGATTTTATCATGATGAAATCATTTTACCATTAAAATTACGTTTGGGACGTGAAAGATCATACAGAAGCTAACCAGCCGTTATTTTTATGTTGAAAGAATTTGAAGACGAAAGAATTAAATAAAAAAGTACAAGTAATAAAATATCGGATATTTAGATACATGTACGACGTAAAAATCCCAAGTAATGTTTAATAAAATAACAAATACATGTTAATAAGACTTTCTTTTAAATTCTCCTTTTGTATGGTTACGATTACACCTTTTCGGTTACTGTTTTCAAAGGTTTAGAACTTCTGGAATCTTAATCCACATTTCTATAGATTCATACAGTGAAATAGGTGGCAACAACTTCCATAAGAAATACATTAGCTATCTTTCCTTCGCTGTAGTCCCAACGTGAGACGACCAATAGGCACAGGCAGAAGCTTTAAAAAGGCAACTTTGTAATTTTACCCATATTTTCAAGGAGTATTAAATTACATTTCTTTAAAAAAAATGCAAAACAAAATTTATCATCCAATTCTTGGTTAGAATAATGGCAACATCCTGTCACTATTAATTTTTTCAAGAAGTATTTTAGATCATAGATACCTGTGCAAATCTTACTGAACCAGTGTTCTACTGAATATAATTTTTTGGCTGAAAGGGTTATTAATTATTTTCTAATTTATCCATTTCTAACAGAATTTACATAAATGAAACATAGAAATTTATATTTTTAATTTAATTAACAATTATTAAATAACAATGAAAATACATAACAAAGCCAACTAATTTAAAGACGACTGTTACAATTTACTTACTTAAAAAGTGATTTTTGTTTTATTTAACAAGTAGGTACCTGTAATTGATAATTCTTTATTATTTATAAGAAAATGAGTTGCTAAACTGATAATATGCCTTTAGGGGTGTTATTTTTTCAATATTAATAATAATAATAATAATCTTTATTTGGCCAAAGAGCCTTACATAACAAAATATATATATATATAAATTTAACATTTTAAAAATTACATTTAAATCACAGTAAGTATAACGTACATAAACATACATAATCAGGTACATGGATAATCTTTTGTATTATTTTTATTGTTACCATATTACATATGCAGAAACAACCAGTTGACATTCTAACCAAGATTTGGAAAGACAATTTTTGTTTTATATATTCTGAAGTAAATATGATCTAGTACTCCTTGAAAATATGGGTAAAATTACAGTGTTGCTTTTTCACAGCTCCTGCCTGGTACACTAAAGTCTGCCATGATCTAAGGCACTGATAAATAGACCAGGGGGCTGATGAAAACACATTTTACAGAATTGCCTTAACATTAGGTTATCACATTAATAACAAATGGGCTGATGAAAACACATTTTCCAGAATTACCTTAACATTAGGTTATCAAATTAATCTGTCCAATTGAAACATATATCACACAGTATCAATATTGTACTGTAGTGTGTTGAAGATCAATGTAGTAATACAGGTTGCTTGTGTGTGGTCTTGAACACTACTTATATGTTATCTCTTGTAGAAGATAATAAAACACATGTAATAACTTCTATGAGATATTTATTTATATTTTGTTGTTGATTACTGTTGTCATGGCCATCACTTAGCATGCAATGCCTTCTTGAGGTAATATGTATGTAATATCATTACATTACACTCCGGGTAAAAAAAGGCTGAACATGTACCAAAAGAAATGAGCTGTGAGTCAAAAGGGCATTTAATGCATTCCTCAACAAAAAAAATAGCATACATTAATGTCGTACTTGTATGTATTGGCATGTTTAATGTATACTAGCTACAAAAAAATTGAGGTCGTTTGCATCTTTTCAATGGTTCCTTACATGCTATGACAATAAAACTTATGCTAATAATTAGGTGCTAAAAACCAAAGAATTGAAAGGCCTTTGCTGCTGATAGCTAAGGGGCATCAATTGCTTAGGGCCAAACAGGTGTTGTTTATTGCAAGGTGATGTCGCAAACTTAACCTAATTAAAATAAACTTGATGGTACAGGAATCACTTGTTAGGACGTTTTGTAATTCTTACTAGAAAGAAAGAAATAAAATTTAGGAACGTGAACAAAACCAAGGAACAACATAATAAGTGCTTCATGAACAAGTGATGCTTGCGTTACGATTTATTTGTTGTAACTTCAAGATAAAAAATAACTATGCTAATGTAATCTAAAAGCGTTAGCCTAAGTAGTAAGTTTGTGGTCAACATTGATAAATGTAGTTATATTCATTTTATCCATAGGAATGGAAGGAAGTGGGGTTGTACTCATAAAACAGAGGCAGCATTCATAGCATTGTCCTAAGATTGTAGGAAGTACTAGGTGAAATTGCCTGTTGGAGAGTATGATTGAATCTTCTTGTATCCTGTTATTTGAGGAGAATGAACACTTGAAGCTTAATCCGGTAGCACATATATTTGGGAGGTCCAAATGCTATTCAGGATTGACTAGTTGAATGTTATCAATGTATGATATCATGTAATGTCGAGTTGACAAGGCTCACGTGGAAAAATATAAGTCACTACTGTTATTTTTGCACTTGTGTTTACACTGCAAGTTAGTACTGCTGTTAGTACACTGCACATAATGCCAAAGTTTATTAGCGAAATGGATTTTGCTATTATGCTAAGATAATTTGAGTACGGTCAATAGCAATTGCACTGTTCTAATTTTCTCGGTTAGCAAAAAGTCGAATGTTTGCATTGTTTTAATTACGAGGTAATAAGGCTGTTTAATCGCGTGACCTTTGCATAAAATTTCGCGTTTTGACATAACAAAATTTTGTTGGTTAAGGTTGTTGCGAAGTTCGTTGATGGTTATCCGAGAAAACAACCTAAACATCAAAATTAAATAAAGAAAAAAAGATATTAATCCTGTTATATCCAAGAACAATCTCTTCTTATGGCATCGTTCCAATGGCGAAACGAAAGATGTCTGCATCGTTGTGTCCGAGAATTTCTGAAGACATTTTTCAGGAACTGTTACTACGGGTGTCGTAGCTTTTGGTTCTTGAGGAACGTTATTGATGTGATTTCCATCAGGAACTGGAGGTGTAGCAGCTTCTAGATTCCAGGAATTATTTTCTGGATCCAATGAAGTCTTCGTAGAAGATACGGCGGTTGATATCCCCAAACCGTCGGCCTTCGGAAGCTCTTGCATTTTCTGATCTTATTTAAATGATAAAAAAGGATATTTATAAACTTCTGAAAGTCGACTGCCTGCGTGAGATAATCAAATAACCATTCAAGGAACTCCAAGTTGCAGGTTGCGTTTGTCGGCAGAGACAGAAAACCAGAGCAATGGAATATTGAAGATATGGTGTTGATCATCTTAGTTCTTCTTACGTAGCATCGGAGGTCACCAATGTAGTGTGTTGAAGATCAATGTAGTAATACAGGTTGCTTGTGTGTGGTCTACTAATATGTATGAACACTATAATATGTATATATATGAATACTACTTATATTTTATCTCTTGTAGAAGATAATAAAACACATGTAATAACTTCTATGAGATATTTATATATATTTTGTTGTTGATTACTGTTGTCATGGCAATCACTTAGCATGCAATGCCTTCTTGAGGTAATATGTATGTAATATCATTACAGTACTATAAAACCTGTTAGTCAGACAACTACAGATTTTGTTAAGTAAACCCGTAAACACAGTAGCGGATTTATACTTCTGCCGCCAAGGGGCTACCGGTAACTTGCCACCCCCACCTCTTCCTACTCCCTCCTTGCCCTCAGCAGTTAGCACAATGACCTCCCCTTAAAGATCCAACTCCATCATTGCTTTTTAAAGAAATTGCAATTGTGTAAAATAAACTTTTTTTTTTGGTAGCTGTATATTTATTGCGATCATTCTAATTTATTTCAATAGATCAACTGGTGAAAATAAAATATTGCTTTGACTCAACAACACACACTTTTCATGCTAATTTTATGCCAAATTACCTAGAGCCTTATGTTTCAAGTCTCAGATTTTGTTCAAATTTTTTCCTTGGATAGATACATATAAAATGACATTAAATTACTGTTTCCAGATTTTTTGAATAAAAAATGGCCGAAGTAAAAGTTTTTGATAATTTCGGTTTTTTGCAAATTCTATTATCCGACGGTCTATATCATCTAACTAAAATTGTTATAACTCCCTTATTTTTTGAGTTATCTGGCTCATCCAAGAAACATGCAGACATTGCATGGTAGAAAAGTAGCAGGCTCTGAGTTTTTTCAAAAATACAAAAACACCCATTTTATTTTTTAACCATACCACATATATGCCAAACTGATTCTATAAAAAATATTTCAAAGGAGTGATAGTTGTAGCACAGGAGCAATGTTAAAATTTGTAAAAACACTAAAATTTGCTTTGAAAGGCTGCTACTTTTCTATTTTGCAATGTCTTTGCACGTTTCTAATATACTTTGAAGAAACCAAAAACTGCCTTTGATTTGACACCGGGGTGAGCCAGATAACTCAAAAAATAAGCAAGTTATGGCAATTTTACTGAGCTAAAGCAGAGTGTCGGATATCAGAATTTGCAAAAAATCAAAATTTTTAAAAACGTCTATTTCTAGACTAGACTAGAACTATATAAACAACTTCATAACAATCAGGGCATTATAAGCGGGCATTATAGTCTATAACACTATTTATTAAAAGTTGTTACCATCCAACAAACATAAAAATGTCTAGCTTTATAAATGTATAAAGAACGTCCTTGGCAATGCCAACAACTATAAATTAAAACTAATTTTGTACTTGTACAATAAACTGTCATGAAAAATAAAACCTTGTATGCACCATGAGCATTACTAAATGTTTAATGCTCATCGGGAGACTTCCATTCCTCAGGCCCTCGTGCTGGAACATCTTCGCCTTCCTGGCATCTTTATCATCCTAATGCCCTTGGTACATAAATAACTATAATGTCATTGATATGTATCTATCCCAGAAAAGAATTTGAACAAAAACAGAGGTATCGGGGCACGTTCATATTTTAACATTAGATGATTTGACATGAAATTAGCCATTTGATAGTTTAATTGAATTTTGATTTAATATTAAATCAAAATTCTAAGAGTTTGAAAAGTTCTTTTAAAAAACTTACTCAATTAAAATATAGTACCTATAGTATAATAATATTTAATTTATCCATTAGGGAGATAAATATTCCATAATTAATTGATTTGAATATTGCCACGTCTGCTGAATAGCTAGTCAGGTAATGTGCGGATCAGTTTGTAGCGGATCTGGACGAGCCTATTTTTTGAACATGGGGGAAGTTAGGTACTTTTAGCCTCTGCATTTTGCATCCCCCTCCCGTAGACTTTCAGAAGTTACATGTAATTTCATACAACATCAACAAAATATGTTATTTTTATTTTAAAATTGGTTAACGTTTATATTTTTTTTGTATTTATTGTTGTCACATGTGCTTTTGGTATTTTTCCAAAAATCTGTTGCCCCTGGATTTTCCGCCCTGGGCTATAGCCCCTATAATCCCCCCTAAATCCGCCACTGTGTTAACATGAAGTTATAAATTGTTAACTTTAATAACTATATTTTATATTTATTAAATCAGTCTTTCTATGTTTGAATAAAAATAATGATGCTTAACTAATATTTTACAACAATACAATAAAATTTAAACAAAAGATCAGCCTTCTTCACTGTAATAATAGTATTTTGTGTCTCAAGGGCAGAAAGTTAGCATTTGCAGTCCGCAGCTGTTTGAAGCCTGAGTGAAGCGAGGGCGGCAGACAATTAAGGGCTGCAAATGCTTTTCTGTCCGAGTGACATACAAAGGTTTTTTGCCTACCTGCTATTATACAGGGTGGCTACGAAAATTGGAGTCATTTTTCTTCAAATTGCCAAGAGATGTCGCCGTTTTTACAAAAAAATTGCGGTTCTAAAAACTATATTTGATTAAATGGCAACATGGAATTCAATTTCGTGTAATTGTCAACAATTGTCAAACTATTGTCAATAATTGTCCATTATGAATTTCAATGTTGAACAGCGAATAAACATCGTAAAATGGTATTATCTTTCTAAAGAAGGTCGCTCTGGTAGAATTGCAGCATTAAGAGTGCAGGATCGTTGGCGTGTAACATATCCTAATCAGCGACAACCAACGATTGGTGCGATTATTAAAATCGTTAAAAAGTTTGAATTGCATGGGGATGTTAAAAATCAGCATAAGAACAGGAGTGGCAGATCCAAATATGTTGTGACTGTTGAAAATGCAGCTGAAATCCACAACCGTTTGCTGGAAGAACCAACAACATCTCAGAGGCAACTTTCAAGAGAGTTTGGGATTTGCAGACGATCGATACAGAAAATTATTGGTGAGATTGGATTAAAACGTTATCGACCAAGGTTAGTGCATATTTTGAACGAAGATGATCCCGATCGAAGATTACAATTTTGCGACGAATTTCAGAGTTTGCTGGTCGATGAAGTTGATCCAAATTTTTTGCTTGATCGTATTTTGTGGTCTGATGAAGCTAAATTTCATTTGTGTGGTCGAGTTAATCGCCATAATTGCGTTTATTATTCTGACGAAAATCCCCATGTAACCATTGAGAAAGATTTTAAATCGCCTGGAATAAACGTTTGGGCTGGAATTTGGAGTGGAGGAATTATTGGCCCATTTTTTATTAACGTTAATATTACTGGAGATGTTTATTTAGCTCTGCTCGTAGAACAAATAATGCCAGCTATTTTGGTACACTGTCCTCTGGATGGACAGTGTACCCCTTTCCGGGTGTGTGGGAGACCACATGACGCACACCCGTAAAACTGGCTGTCTTCTACCCTATCCTTGGAACCTGGAATCGGGGCATGGAAACATGACTGGGCAATGGGCGAAGTAGTCAGGTCAAGTATGTGGTAGAGAAATTCCTGAGAATTCTCGACGGTTACTCATACCGATCAGGGGGAGCCCTGGTAATATGATACCGGTGTGGGTGGATACGAGTCTTGCCTTGGAGGAGGTCATTTATGGTCACCAAACGGAACCCGCTATTTGACTTCGGTCATTTATGGTCACCTATGGAACCCGCTGTTTGGCTGAATCTTAAGGAGGAGAAGCGAAGTGAGGTTTATCCCGGTGTGGAGGGGTAAATTCATGCCAATGGGAAACCGCATGCCACCAGGTAATTGTGCTTAGGAGCTATCCCGACCACCCTATGATCCGGGCTGCAGCTGGGTACTGTGGCTGGGAGAAGCTCTGAAGGCCTTTACGCTTAAGAATTGTTGAAGCGAACACATAGCCTCTCACAATTAAGACAACTTCACCTCAGCTAGGTACACACTGGGGGTCTATTAGCTGTAGACCCATGGACGAAGCTCTGTCGAGGGCCCACCAAGCCTATATATTGGTAGATCGGGGTGGCAAAACCATAAAACCAAGTCCTGCCACAATTGAGGTTGGATTCGATCGGGCAGTGGCTCCCAACAGCTAGGGACAGTATGTTGGGAGAAAAGTCTGAAGCTAGACTAGGTGAAATCTCCTTGGTCGTGTGATACGTCCCTCACAGCCTCCTTGGAGATGGAGCCGACGGGTGAGCACGTTTATCGCTCCGGTACTGACCTGGAGAGTCAGTAGAGTATGGATAGTATCTCGCTCCAACCAGTGAGTTAATACTGGTAGCATTGTTCAGTGTAGGCAATTGCGCGCTAATTGAGCGTATCTCAATTATTCGAGCTTCGGCTCGTCTTAAAGGCGGGAAGGACCACCCATAACGGTCATAAATAAGTCATGAATCAAATACCTTATAGACAATTACTACGGCCTATTGTATATTTAAAAGGTAATAGGCTAATAGACCACTGTAGAAAGGGATTCAGTTACCTTTTCGCGGACAGTTAGCCTTACATGTCCTCTGGATATAATTCTGCAACAAGACGGCGCAACACCTCATTATGCTGTACAAGTTCGAGAGTTTTTAGACGATCATTTTCACCAGTCTTGGATTGGTCGAAGAGGTCCGATAGAATGGCCTGCGAGGTCATGTGATTTAACACCGATGGACTTCAGTGTTTGGGGAATTGTGTGGGATTTGGTATACCTCTATAATGCTTTTGAGGACTTGGAAACTTTGAAGGTGATGATTGAAGAAGCATTTCAAACGTTCACTCCTGAATTATGCAGTAAAATTTGTAGATCTTTTCAAAGGAGACTAGAATTATGTACAGAGAATGGTGGTCATCAATTCGAGCACCTTATGTGTTAATATTAGGTAGTAGATATTTTTGTTGCATCACTTTCCATTATGTTTATGTTATTTGTTTTTGAAACCGTTCGTTAGGTATTTAATTTTAAATAAAATATTTCGAAATTTTTGAAGACGCAATTAATTAGCTACATTGTTTGAAAGCATGGTTACGTTACGTAAGCAATGTTGCCATCAATTTCATTTAATTTTTTCTTGTAGTTCCCTCTTTTGGGCAAAAGTGGAAAAGTGATTCCAATTTTCGTAGCCACCCTGTACTTTAAAATGGAACTCCAAATTTACCTTAAATTAAAATAAACTTATGATAGAGGAATGTGATGGAGTGAATGAAAATAACACCAGATTTTTTTTAATGACATATTAAATTACCATAATCAGAAGACCATAAATATAACATGTGTAGTCCTTCGCTATTTCAGCAGTACTGTCCAGCATAGACCTTTGGAGCACGTGATTATGCACAGTAATGCCAGACGCTTGTGGTCCAGTTTAAGTTATTGAAAAGAGGGGGTGCTCAGTTTGTATGTCATGTGCGTGTTTTTGTTGCAATTTTAAGCAATAATAATTTAACAATTTCATACCACCTATTTATTAACAAAATATTACACAATATTAAAGTAACAAAAAGACTAAATTTATTATAAAAAAAATTATATCTTATTAAAGAAATTTATTATATCTATATCTATTTAGTAGCAGTGTAGAGGTTATGTATTTGACCTAAGAGGGCAGAAAAGAAACCTTAAATGCCCTCAAAACAGGACATTTATAAAGCAGTTTCTGATCAGGTAGGCGAAAAAACAACTAAATGTGTTCTTTGCTACTTGTTTGAACAACAAAAGAGAAATTAGAATTTTGAAGGACTTTAATAAAAGAGTAAGAAAACTGATGTGTTTCTTCACCTACCTAAATATTTAATAGACTGTTACCATAGAATAGGCTCGGGTGGGTTTATGATTATATTTGTCTTGGTTCTATAGCTCTTGGAGGGGGACACTTTCAATAACACCAATAATTCCATTTTATAACACTGGAAAAAAGTGTTTATTACCTGTCAGTTATTTTTGTTGTTTTGTTTATATGAAAGTTTTATAATATGCATCCAAAGGCGTCTTCGAAAATAGTAACAATCGTCGTGCACTCATGGCAACCAATAAACAAGAAGGTACCTTTCGGCAATGAACAATAATAAAAAAGATAAAATATATAAATTAGGCTATAACACTACTAAACTCAACGATTTTATCTATTCTTAGTTTGCTTTTCTTCTACAAACATAAGGTAAGAAGTAAGTAAGTACAGTAGAAATCTATAATTCGAACACACTGTACTCCGAACAAGAAAGTTTTATGTACCATTGCGAGACAATTGGTACGGTAGATTTTTCCTGTTTAAAAAGGACTTTCGTCATAGTATTCTCTTGTTCTTCCGTAATAAAAATATAAAATTTGAAACTGTTAAGAGTCGGTGTAATATGACGAAATTCTTTAAAAACCGCCTATTTTATAATTCAACCATACCAGTTATTTATCTCGCAATAGTGCATACTAAAATTAAATATGTAGCGTTCTTGGAAGGCGAATATTATAAATGAGACTATAGAAGGTTGCTGACGTGATTTTTTGGCTGATACTGTTGGTGTAGACAAATTCCGTGAAGATCAACAAACACTTTTATCATTATTAATATAAAGAGTAATAATTAATAAAAATCGTAAAGGCTACAGATGTAAAAATAAGCTATAAATATAGTAGTAACTAATACCATCACAAAGGCTCCTAAATGTTTTGAAATTGCAGTTTTGCCGCAATTGTTTATGTAATGACATCTTAAAACCTTTTTTGTTATTATACACAATTGGTATTCAAGGCTTTCAGATCTAATACGAATTTGCTTTGCATTTATAGGTTCGGATTAAAGAGTTTCTATTGTATTTGAAAACAGCCACAAAACAACTGACCAAACTGTCTGTTTAATTAAATGTTATTTGACTAGTAGAATCGTTTATAAATAATAAATTACTCAACTTGGTCTAAATCATTTTCTTTCAAATTTCAAGATTTTTCAACTTCTAGTACTTTTGTAATAATTTATGTAGTATATAATTGAAATACAGACCATTGGTTTTGGGGTTCAGGTTCAGCTTGGCTTTCGACCAAATTTGATTGGTTTAGAAAACTCTGTAATAACGATCTACTGAGCATTCTTGGCAATGTATAACCTCGCTCCTTACACCATGATTGTCTACAGGTCTGGGCAGTATTTGATATGCTATTTTTATTTCATTATATTTTATAAATTTAAAAGCAGATACAAAAACGACAAATTCAGCATGTGCATAAAGGACCCCGCACGTTTCTTATAGAAATTGGATCCCTGTCAAATTAGCTAAAATTTTGATATGTTGTAGTTTATATCATCCTGATCAAAAGTCTCCATGGCCACGATGCTCTAAAATTAATAGTTTCAGAGTTACAGAGCACGAAAGGCAGGAAAAATTCATACTTCGGTTTATGGATTTTTAACACGTACAGCCTCGGTAACGTCATTTTGTGTGTATATTTTTTATTTTTGTTTTGATTAACACAGGTAATTATGTTGTTTTGCTTTCGCGTGAATGATGTGTAATTATACCGGGTGCCCCATTATATTTTGCCCCCTTTATAAACTTATATAACTTTTGCATTAATTGAAATAATGAAATGTGGTATTCACTAGTATTCTTATTTTATTAAGTTTTTTCTGAGTATCTGTCTTTTTTTCTAACTTCCTGTTTAATTGGAAATGACAGCATATTTTCGGGGATCAGGCAACTTTGTGATTTCAATTGGAACACCTTGTATATTTTTTTACAGTTGGAAAGCCCATTGTTTTCCCTTTCCAAAAGTACCATACCTGTCATGGTTATTATGCAGGGTGATGGTTTTATAAGCTCTTAAAATGAATACTGCATGTTAATGCTACGAAAAAATATATGTCTTTAACAGCATTATCCCCGAGGTGTTAAGTAGAGGCTATGGCAACTTGGTAAAGCGAATAAATAAATGTATT
This sequence comes from Agrypnus murinus, assembly GCA_929113105.1. NCBI lineage: Eukaryota > Metazoa > Arthropoda > Insecta > Coleoptera > Elateridae > Agrypnus > Agrypnus murinus. The sequence goes on from OV816024.1 coordinate 136,470,493, forward strand.
CAAGTTGATGGACAGCATTTTGAACATCTTTTAATGTTTAGTAATTTGTTTATTTCCTAATTGTTTAATGTTTAATAAGTATCCTGTTACCCTTTGTTAGATTGAGCAATTAATATCAGGTATATACCCGGTAATATCAGCAATTGAAGTAACATGTAATTGAAGACACAAGTGGATGAAGGTGTTATGTCACATTTTTCAAAAAATTGTTTTTTCGCCTAATATACTTCAAATATGCTATATTTTTCTTTTGTGATAGTTTTGATTGTCGATCTTGATAAATAACTGATATTTCTAGAAGATAAGGGTGTCATATGCCATGCTAGAACATTCAATTGAAAAACTTTAAATGCGTTTTTCTCGAAATAATCTTTTTGTTACATGACACCTTCATCCACTTGTGTCTTCAATTGTCAATGAACTAATTTGACGTGTACACTGATGTTTTCTTTTATTTCCATAGTCTACTTTCTGAATCATTATATTTTTTCGTAGCATTTTGATAACATGCGAGATTCACTTTAAGAGCTTATAAAACCATCACCCTGTATAATAACCATGACAAGTCTAGTACTTTTGGAAAGGGGGGGCAATGGGCTTTCCAACTGTAAAAAATATTCAGGGTGCTCCATTTGAAATCATAAAGTTGCCCTATCCCCCGAAAATACGCTGGTCATTTCCGGATAAACCGGAAGTGGGTAAAAAAGACGGATACTCAGGAAAAAAAAACTTTAAAAGCTAAGAAGAAGAGTGGTAAACATTACATTTCTTTATCTCAATTAGTTCAAAAGTTATATAGGTTTATAAAGGGTAAAAGTATAATAGGACACCCGGTATAATTTCACAAGATGCAAGACAACATAATTACCTGTGTTAATTAAAAGAAAAGCAAAAAATATACACAAAAAATGACGTTACTGAGGCTGTACATGTTAAAAATCCATAAACCGAGGTATGAGTTTTTCCTGGCTTTTATGCTCTGTAACTCCGAAACTATTAATCTTAGAGCTTCATGGGCGTGGAGACTTTTGATCAGGATGATATAAACTACAACATATTAAAATTTCAGCCAATTTGACCAGGATCCAATTTCCATAAGAAATGTGTGGGGTTTTTTGTACTTTCAGTAGTTGTAAAGGACACCCTGTTTATATAAAAACAATTTTTTTACTTTTGCTTATTGCATCCTTAATTAGTACAAAATTTAAAAAATCCTAAATTATCTTTAAAAAAAAATCTAACTGTGATTTCAACATTTGCAGCAATCATCTGGTATATATGCCCACTTAAAACAAACGATAATGCTGTCAATTCAACAAGACCCAACACCAGATCTAAATCCTGATACTTTAGGAGCCCTGTCTTCATTAATGATAGCCCAAGCTCAAGAAATCTTTGTTCAAAAAGCAATTCATGGTAAGATACAATTAGTACATTAATTAGTTCTTAATTATATCAGTTTAATTTTTTTAAATTTAGATAATATGAAGGATCAAATCGTTGCAAAGTTAGCTTCACAATGTGAGGAATTATATGGAGAATGCCTAAAAACCTTTCAACGTGATAATTTGAAGCAACTCTGGGATAAAGAGTGGATTTCCACAGTAAGTTTTTAAAATGATGTCTGGCTAAGTTTACTTAAATTATTTAAAATAATTTTAGGTCGCTGGCAAACAAGCTGGCTATCACGCTCTTGCTGAATTTTATCAAAGCCTTGTTTGTAAAAGTAAGAAGGCTGTAGGAGAAGAGATTGCTAGATTAGATGTAAGTATGGGTATTTATTTGGTAAATCTTGGTGTAGTAAAATACACATCAAATGAATTTTTTTTATTTTTGTACAAAAGTGCTATTTTCATATGTGATATGGATTTCCAAATATTCTGTACTATAGCTGTGGTAACCAACCAGTAATTAGAATACCGAAGTGTAATTCTAGTTACTGCTACTTACCCAAGCTAGAATGAAAAACAAAGTTTCATGTTTTTACTTGTTAAAAAATTGACTGTTTCGTCTCTTAAAGAGACACGATTTATTAGCAGATGCCATTTATACAATAACAATCTTAAGAAACAGTTGTATCTTTACAGCATGCAATGGAGTTATTTAAAGCAGCTCAAACCCGTTCTGGAAAACCATCTTTATTTCAAGAGTTTGCAAATAAAGCACAACGAAATTTAAACGAAGCTAAAAAAGATAATGATTTTATATATCACGAAAGGATCCCAGATATAAAATCCTTGGAATTGGTTGGTAAAGCACAACTTGCAAAAGTTTTACCTCTGACATATCCTTTAAGTCAAAACTTTAAAGGTAAAAGGAAGGTTTAGTTGATTCTTTATATTTAAATTTTTTAATTTTCAGATTTGTTCAGTGACTTAGTACCAGTTGTAGTACATCAAGCAATGGCTGCGTATGATCTAAGAAAAACTGAAATTCAAAATACTGAAATATCTAAATTGCGAGAATCTACCCAGTTTCTTAATAGGTATGACTAGAAGTAGTGAAATAAAATAGGAATTAATCGTCATTCAAAATTTTAGTATTTTAGCATCATTGAATTTACCAGCAGCTATTGAAGCAACAGAAGGGGGAAATTCTCTACCACCATCCTTATTAGAAAAAGCTGATGCTGTACGTCAATTAGGTGGTGTTACACAGTTAGTAACACTGATTGAAGATCTTCCAGAATTACTGAAAAGAAATCAGGACATTTTGGACGAGGTATTTATAAATCATGATTTTTCTCTGTCATTGTATACATAGGCGCCCGGAAGGGGGGCCAAGCCCTTGCACTTGCCCCCACCTCCTGGAAGTTGAACAATTTGAATTTTATTGAAAATCTTGTATAATATGCCGTTTTTCTAGGCTTGTCTCCCCCTCTAGCATGTCTTTTATTCTAGGGTTGCCCCTCCCTAGCATGCCGTTCATTCTAGGCTTGCCCCCCCTGGACAAATTTCTGCGGGCGCCTATGATTGTATACTAAACTAATGAACAAGAGCAAAAAGTTGGTTCTTATAAAACAAGCATTACCTTAGTTGGACAGATAGAAGGTATTATGCTACATTTAAGGCTTGCACGTTAAGCCAACTAGATGTTCTTTTGGGAATTTTCAATTTGTATCATAACAAATTGAAAATAAAATTTCAAAGAATTGAGGGGACAGTTATGGGGTTTCTTTTTTAGTGTGTCACTCAGCTACTTAATTATATTTTTTAATTCTTTATTATAGAAATTATGTCATGTTAAAAATTATATTAGATTTTTTTGTTTATTGTTTCCAGCCTTACTTTGTGGAACCCCATAATCATGAAATAAATAAAGATTAGTAAAAGTTTCACAGTTTTATTAAAATATAACCTGACAATATTGTTTCGACAGCTAAGCTGTCATCAAAGGTAATATAAATATAAACAAACACGTCGCTAAGGTAGATACAAAAATAGGTAACTAGATAAAAATAATAATAATCAGAATTAAATATCTAACACTTCCAGTAACGGAGAATTACTGAGCTCAAGTTGTTCATTCATTAAAGGTACCCTGAGTTTGTGTTTGTATATCTCAAAGGCTTTTAAAATGTCTAATTTGCGTTTGTTATTACAAAAATGTAGGAGTTTAATATTATTTTGAGGAGTCATTGTGTGATTTTGTTCTAAAAGGTGTTTGGCATAATTAGATTTTTCAGAATGTTTATTTTTGTAATGACGTACGTGTTCTTTATATCTTATGTCAAAATTTCTAAGTGCTTGTCCAATATATACCGAACTAGAAAAAGAACAATTTAAACGGTAAATGCCCGATTTCATGATATCATGTGTTCTGTCTTTAGCATTAAATAAAAATGAAAAAGTGTTAGTGTTGGTTTTAAATGCTATTTTATAATTGTTGGTTTTCTTAGTATATGTGCAACTTTTTCTGATATTTTGCCAAAATATGGTATAGATATGTAATTTGTGTCTTCTGTTTGATTGTCAATGGGATATATTCTTTTGATAGGTAACTTATAATCTTTTTGTTTAATTAAAGTGTCAATCGTGTTCGGATTATATTGATTTGCATGTGCTATTTGTTTAATGGTTGATATCTCTTTGCTAAAATCTGGCTTTGTTAGTGGAATAGTTAAAGCTCTGTGTACTAATGATCTGTATGCTGCTATTTTATGTGCTTTATGGTGACAAGATTTATTTGGTATTGTTATGTCCGTTTGTTGGTTTTCTGTATATGGAAAATTCAAATAGATTGTGTGCGTTAATCTTGATAGTTAACTCTAGGAAGTTTATAGCCCTGTTTTGTTCTGTTTCTAGTGTAAAATTTATGTTTTGGTGGATAATACTATTAATAAGAATTAAAAATTCATTGATAACCTCAAAAGAACTGTCAAAACAAGCTAAAATGTCATCAACATAACGAAACCAGAAGATAATGAGCCGTATTTGCATGTCTCTGTTAAATTAACAGCATGTTTAATTACCATGGTGACCAATTCTAATCTAATCTATTGTAGTACGAATTTAGTAGAGAAACAATTTGTGCAATTGGTGGTCGTTGTTAATGCTACTTCAACCAAAGTTTGAGAAGCAACTATGGTTGTGCGATTATGAACATGGTTGGTTAATGGATTATTTGGAACTACGATTATTTTCTAAATATAATCGAACAATCGATTGATTGATTAAATCGATTGAACGATTAATCGATTATTTAAAAAATTAGTCGAAGGTCCGATTAATCGATTATTATACACCGCATGAACATCTAACAAAGATACGAAAAAGACCATTTTATGAGAATGACCCTTATATGTTTTTGTCTACGTTCCCTCTCTTTGTTGCTACATAATCTTTGGCCCAAGAATTTATTTGAAGTCTGCAACAACATAGGCTTTGTCGTCCATTATCATACAGCAAAATCTCATTAACAAATTTCGAAGAAATCTATCTCTCTTGTTTTTGTCACTCCTTCTTGGGCTTTGGACTTTCCAGCGACATTTTTAACCTTATAAAGTTTTTTTTTTTTTTTTTCATTATAAAGTTTAAACCTTTTTTTTTAAGATTAATAGATTTTTGCAAGGCGCACTAATTTTTGAGGCCCAGTCACCTTTTGTATCAGATATCTTTCTGAAAATTAAACAGCTGAACAATTCTTCCATTTTTAATTGTGCCACATTTTCTATCAGTAGTTAGAGTTTTTTTGTAACGTTTCACAACATCAACTGTGCGGGGATGTTGTGAAACGTTACAAGAAAACTAACTATACTTTTCACAATATTACTTATGTACATGCAAAAAAATTTGGACAAATACTGCACTTATCATGCCTTTCATAACAATAGCTATTTACACTCGAATGCGGTAAGTCGAACTTTACAGGGCGACAACTTTGTTTAAGGCACGAGCCCATAGGGCGAGTGCCTTATTAGTTGGAGCCCTGTAAAATGACTTGACGCATGAGATTTGTATAAGATTTTTTGGCCGACAAGTTTTATAGAAAATAAAAAAAAATAATTCAAAACATGCACATAATAGTGTGCTCTTGGATGACATTTGTAGTTTCCAAACGTACAATAGATGGCGCTGCGGCGATTTAAATTAATTAAATTTTCATTTTTTCTATTAAAGCCCGAAATATTTTTAATAATAACTTAGGTAACATGTATTTTATTACATAAACTTAATTATTACAAGAATAGTTGGTTTCTTAAATATCTCTAATTGCCCAGTGTTTTTTAGTATTTTTACCACATTTGCTTGTCATTTTACGACATCATGCGTAAATATGAAGCTACAGTTGACGTAAACAAAACTGAAACAAACGTTTTAAAATACACGAGGCCAAAAAAAGACATATTTCATTTTTTACAACTTTACAGGAGAGCAATTGAAAAGATTTGTAATAAAAATATACAGAGTGCTACATAAGACACACATCAAACGCGTCAAGTTGTTAGACATCAATAAGATTTTTTTTCTCAGAAGCATAGTTTTTGAAAAAAAAGCAAATAAAGAAGGATATTTATACCCTTCATAACAAAACATATAATAACATGAAGCATGATAATGTTTATAACACATACAGTAGGGTTTGTTATGTTCTTCAATACAAGACATTTTATGTGTCTTTATGTTTTCGTTGCTGATCCCGCAACCTGCAACCTGTTTGTTTACAACACGCGCGGCTCGCCGGGTGAGGCTGGGCCTCACCTTAATGAAACCAAATAATTACTAAATAAAATCTAAATATTTTATCGTCAATTACTTTTAAATACTATGTTAATAAATTTATTCTATTAATACTTTCTAGATTAAAAATATTTAATTTAATATAAATAAGCTTATTTTATAATAAAATGTATTTATATGCGGATACCCAATGCAACGTGATAAACAGAATGAATGAGGCTCAACATTTCAAGCTTCACTTCATGCATCTGCATTCATTCGCTAGCTCGTTACAGCGCAGCGGCAAGGTTATCGATCGTATACTCTTGGTAGCATTGATATAGGTAGCATTGAGGTTGAAATTTCATAGCTTCATGAGTCAATGAAAGATCGAGATTCGTATAATATGTTATTTTACCGTCGCGACCTCCGGCGAATACTACCGAAGACATTTGTTTCATATTTTGTTTTACTTTTCAAAATCGTATTTTAAAGTGATTAGCTTGTGTGCTATATAAGGTGTTTTATAAGGTATTCATGGGACATTTAGGTACATTAGTGAAAAAGTCGTGGATTTTAATTAAGCAGCTGGTAACAAATTTTTGTTTTAGATGCAATCCACAATATGATCGCACGATGTGTAATGTAGAAATTAGCGAACATGCTGAAAAGTTAAAAACATTGTTACTGGTCAAAAATTATTTAAAATTAATTAATTTCTTGTTGCGAGAATTATTTAAGAGAATCTATTGACAGTGAAATTAATAATGTAAATTATTTTGCAATAATTGCTGATGATACAACAGACGTTAGTGAAAAATCACAATGCCTCATTACTGCCCAGTTTGTAAATAATGGAAATTTAATACTAGTATATTATGGGACAAGTGGTTGAAATAAAATTTCAACGTTGAGAGTGATTTGTGGAAAAAAGTAACTAGAGACGTTGAAATTTAAGTGACAAAACATGACATTAAAGTGACATTTCTCTTGTCAGCAATTGAATGTTGAACAGTTTGAAATTCGAAATCCCGGTAGTCCGAAAATTTCAATCTCTAGTGGTTGAAATCCGATTTCAACCATCGTTATCAATTGCAAAATGAGTGATTTCAATGTCATGAGTAGAAAAAAGAACGAATTTTAGGGTTTTTTGACGTAGTAACTGCTGATAGAACTGCAAATGCATTATTTAATCTAATAGCTAACGTTTCATAACTCTTTAATTTTAAACAAAAATTAGTTGCTCAATGTTATGGTGATGCTATATTATGGCCGGAGAGTTAAACTGTCTGAAATTGGATCTGGTTGGTGCACCTTTAATATTATTTACACATTATTAAATTGGGTTTTGCAGCAGTTTCTTTTCCAGCCTCACCTTCCTAGGAAGTCTTGAGCCGCCACTGGTTTACAATACAATTTTATGATGTCAGTCAGTCAGATGATAATTCCAAGAATTCCGATAATTAAGAAAAGGAATATTGGTGCAAATCAAGTCTTTGTAAATGATGACACAACGGCATTTGCTGCAAGTTATAAACATGGAGTTCTCATTATTAAAATGTTTAATTAATGTAGTCAAAACAAGGCGTCATAATCCATGGGTAACCCGCATCGTATAGCAGATATTAGTAAAGTAATTTTCTTATAAATCCGAAGGGTTTTTATGTTTTTTAAATTAAATTCAAACTACATTAATAAAAAATCGCCCTTTAATATAATTAACTCACCTAATTAGGAAATCAAATGTTCTCTTTAAAAAAATCAGATAAGATATTCTCTTAAAGATTAGCTTTATTTTAAAGCTGTTATTGGACCATGAATTTATTTTAAGTTTAAGTCCACATTCTTAGTATTATGTGACATAAACAAACTCGTAGATTTTATGTTTGCCCAATATTTTTTAATTGGACGTAATTCTGGTGTGTTCGGTGGATTAGTATCTTTGGGCACAATATCAACTTCGTGATCTTCATGCCTTTAATGGTTTGAAAGAATAGTGACAGCTGGCCAAACCTGATCAAATTAATGTCGAACCAGTATGAGACCTTATAAATGGTAGAAGGCGCTTTTGCAAACACTCTCTGAGATATATTCCAGAATTAATGGTACCAACTGTCACAAATGCTTTGCTTCATCTTTCGCATTGATAGATAGCCTGCCAGATAAGAAATTTCTTGGCAAATTTTTCCACTTGTATCATTTTTATTACCTACTGTGTCTTTTATAAGGTGATATGCTTTTATAAAGGTTTCTTCATTAAAAATTATACATGAACCCGAGTGTTCCAATAGCAGTTCGTATAATTTTCTCAAGCGTGTAATTGCACGATTACATTGTTCCAAGTACTTTCTCACGCCTTGTATTTTTTGTATGTTTTCATATTACAAAAATTTTTCATTTTTCTGCATACCATTTTGGCTAATTCCAACAATTTTTGCTATATGACACTTTGAAGGATTTTTTAAGAATGCATTTCGTACCTTCTTTACTGATGTTTGATTAGCAACTCTGGTTGGATTTCCAGTCCACTGTTTTCTGGCAACACAACCTGTATCTCGCAATTTATATAGTGTACTGCGAACAGTAGATATACTTGTATTACAAAATTTTGCTAATGTTAAAACAGATGCACTTGGCACATACTATCTTAGAATCATTAAATTTGCACAGAACGGTAATGCGGATTCATATATGCTACACATACTTACATATAAGCAAAGGCTTATTTGCTTACTGCACTTAGCATTTTCGTTAGTGGGTGGTGCACTATGGTGATGCCGTTGGCATCGTAAGGTAATCTTATTAGATGTTCGGAGCTTAGATAAATTTTATTATTCATTCTTTTCCGAAGTAATTTTTATTTAGTTTAATTCTACACAACGTTAAAATTGCTTATCGGGTGAATGTAAATTTGACTGCTTTGGTAAAAGGTCTGAGTATTTCTGATATCCTTGAATCGCGTCATTTGTGTTTGTAAATTATTAGAGAAAGAATCTTTTGCACACAGTTTTAGAAAAAAAATCATAAATTGCTGATAAAGACAGACAAAAACTAAAACTTCCAAATTTAATTATTTTTTCACTTATTTAGTAAAGAAGTTGCAACAGATATTTTAAAATTGAAGCCTGCTAGAATTAGTGGCTAACAGCTTGTAGTAGTTTGTGTTATTCTGTTGTCCTTACCTTCTTTTTAATTATGAAAAAGGTGTTTGGAATAAGTCTGAATTTTCCAATTTATTCATATATTTGAAGTGTATTATAATAGTATATTAAAGTATTAGTTTCATAAGACACGTTTTTAGCGCACGCGTCCGAATTTAGAAAACTACCCGCGTAGCGTGGAGTTTTCTAATGAGGACAAGTGCGCTAAAACGTGTTATGAAACGAATACTTTATACTATTTTTTCTATTTGCGTTAGTTCCTTATTAAATAATTAAAAAAAATTACTTAGTTTTAAATAAAATTTGTTAGGGATATTTTGGTAAGTAGCATAGCAGTTGGCAACACTAGAAATTATGCAATTTTGTTTTTTACATAACCTTGCTTAACTTTAGGTAATCCGCGCGACGTAGAAATTCCCATTCTTATCTCATATACACAACGCCCACTAAGCAGCAGGACCTCGTTCAAATTTGCCAGGTGTATTATACGTACTGGTGGAAATTATTATAAATTCAAAGTAGAATGTATGCCAATATATTTGTGACATAAATAATTGCTACTTAATGAATTAAAAACTTGGATGAAATAAGAATAATTATATTTCATTTCATAGAATAAATATCTTGTTTGTTAAAGAAATTAATGAGGTATAAATGCAACAGTATTTTCAGCAAAGAATGATTTTTGTTAACCAAAATAATTATTCATTGGATCTTTTGGATATTATGCTCAGTAGCGGCCCGCTACTAGCGGGCTTTGTGCATATGAGATAAGAATGAGAATTTCTACGTCGCGCGGATTAAGCGAGGTTATGTAAAAAACAATTCAATAATTTCTAGTGTTACCAACTGTTATGCTACTTACCAAAATATCCCTAACAAATTTTATTTAAAACTAAGTAATTTTTTTAATTATTTAATTACAAACTAACGCAAATAGAAAAAAATAATATAAAGTATTCGTTTCATAAGACGTTTTAGCACACTTATTCTCTTTGCGGATGCGCTAAAAACGTGTCTTATGAAACTAATACTTTAATATACTATTTAATAAAGATTATAATCTGCTATCACAAATTTCATAAGGTATAAAGCGAAAAGTTCTTATTTAAAAATCTTTTATAAACCTAATAATTATGATTTTGTTTTTACTGCACCTAAGTATAGTAAAATCAAAATAATTGTTGCTTCCCTTGCTTCGATTCACACTGCACTGACACATACACCCATGAACAGTGCTGATTATTCGCATAACACTAATACTTTTTTATTTTTATTTAATGTTAAAGACAGAACACAGGATATCATGAAATCGGGTATTTACCGCTTTAATTGTTCTTTTTGTAGTTTGGTATATATTGGACAAAGACTTCGAAATTTTGACATAAGATATAAAGAGCACGTGCATTGTTACAGAAATAAACATCCTGAAAAATCTAATTACACCAAACACCTTTTAGAACAGAATCACACAATGACTTCCCAAAATAATAAATTTCTACATTTTTGCGATATACAAATACAAACTCAGGGTACCTTTAATGAATGAACAGATTGAGCTCAATAATTCTCTGTTACTAGAAATGTTAGAGATTTGATTTTTATTATTTTTATCTTTTTATTTAGTTATCTATTTTTTATATTTACCTTAGCAACGTTGTAACCCCTTGTCTGTAACCCCTAAGCTGAAACTTAAATTTAAAGTATAGTTGATAGCGTCCTCAGAAGCCAAAGGGGTTGAAATGCTAGGCTAGATAACAGAAGAGTGCACTTACCTTATAATTTCGCTTTCTTACAGAAAAAGAGAGAGAGAGGTAATCCAAAAGAATATAAACATAGTTTACGATTGTTAATTAAAGACGAGTTTATTTATTATTGTTATTTAAATTGGTAAACAAATCTAACAAATTATTCACAACCAAACATAAATAATTGAAGCTTTATTACTTTCACAAAGAAAGAAATGATATCTTGAATTTAAATAATTGAAATAAAATTTAACTTGAGCAGAATGTGAGTTCCTTCTTTAAGAACCTAATCAAAACTGACTTCATCTAAAACTATGTAAAAATGAAGAGATGTGGAAAACAGTATGGATGACAGAACAAACTTATATAAATTAACAGTGTATGTGTGTTTAATAAACCCTGAGAGAAAACTTACTTTCTTTTGATTAATATTGAAAAGTGCAACTTAGCATACCTCACAGGAAGCAATCTTATCACATATGAAGACATCATCATTTTTAATAAAGTATAGAATTTCGAAGTGTCAGCAAAAGGAAAATACTGTTCGGTTTAGAATTTATATTTCATGTGGGAAACTAATTTTGCAATTTCTTCATATAAGGTATGCAAAAACTAAATTTATTTTAAATTTTAACTACCTTAAACCCTAAATAAATGTATTATTATAAATGCAATTATTATTTGCAGAACTAAGTACGAGATAAGCGCCATACATTCTCGGCCTGATATAGAAAAAATAAACTTGATAAAATATAATAATTTTTATTTTTGAATATAATTCCCCTAATGTCCAATACACTTATTACAACTTGGAATTAATAATTCAATGCCCTTGTAAAAATAATCTGAAGTTTTTCCTTCAAACTGTTCAATTACATCTGCTCGTCTCGTTCTCGTCCTTAAAACGACGTCCCCTAAGGTCTTTCTTTCAATTGAAAAATAAATAATCGTCACTAGGAGCCATATAAGGACTGTACGGTGGATGATCCAATGCTTCAAAGCCGCATTCGCGAATGGCAGCTTGTGAAATTGCGGCAGTATGAATGAGTGCATTGTCGTGTAATAATCGAACACCTCTTGTCGATTTTCTTTGACGTTTTTCACGAATATAGTTTCTCAATTTATGCAATAAAGACGCATAATATGTACTGTTAACAGTTGTATTGCGTTCTTTAAAATCGATCAGTAAAATGCCGTCACGATCTCAGAATATTGTTGCCATAACTTTCTTTGTCGATCGAACGACTTTCGCCTTTTTGGAGCGAGGTTCATCGGGGCTCGCCGCCATTTCATTGATTCCCTGTTGGATAGAGGATTATAATACAGAACCATTGTTTCATCTCCAGTGACAATGGACTCAAATCGGCTTTGGGTCGTCTCCAAACAAGTTTAAAAACGAGCGCGCACATTCGACGCATCGATGACTTTGAACAGCAGAAAGAAGACGAGGTACTCTTGCACTAATTTTATTCATACTCAAATGGTCATCAAGAATTCGGCGAACACTTGTTTCCGAAATGTCAGACATGACTGTTAACTCCTTAACTTTCAAACGGCGATCTGCTAATTCCATTTTTTCAATGATTGCAACTTTTACCGTTACCGCTTCAATTAGCCGACTGGTGTGCTCATCATCTTCAAGAGATTCTTGCCCCAAACGGAAACATTTTGACCACTTTTTTACAGTGGAATATGAAGGAGATAAATCACCATAACCGCCGCTTAAACGTTGTTTGATTTGATTAGGCGTGTGCCCTTCTTTTGTTAAAAATTTAATGACCATGCGGTACTTAATTTTCGTTAGCTGCGACATTTTCATGCACTCATCACGATGCTTGAATGGTTACTAATCTATTATGCTTCTAGCCGTAACAATATATAGTGTAGGCCTCTTACATGTTCAACTATGACGCAACCGAGTTTAAACATGTTGGCACCTGTAGAAGCCTGCCAGGCCGAGAATGGATGGCGCTTACCTCGTACTTATGAACCTGAGCTAAATTAATTAAAGAATAAATGATACAAACTAATGAATTAATTATGTTAGCTAATTATAATAAATCAGTGTATCCATTCGGGTACAACGTGTTTGTTTATATTTATACAGTGTCTGCCATAAAGTTGGATCCATATGGAAATTTTTTTTAATATTCTGCTTGGAAAAAACTTTGTGGGGCAATTACTTCTGCTTCTAAAAATACTTGAAATAAGTCATGTAAAAATTGACAGGTGACATTATTAGGTATCTGTCAAATTCGCCATTGTTTTTTAAAATCGGCGAAAAATGACCTTATTTGTTAAAGTTTGGAAAAATTTTATTAAGAAAAAATGTTTCTAAGGACATTTTACGTTCATATACCGAGTTTGAACGAGATATTCCGACATAAGGAAAATTTTGTTTTTTAACATTTTTTGATACACCCTGAGGGTAACTGATTATTTTCAAATTATTAAAAACGCTTTAAAAGAGTTTTTCTCACAATACTGGATGATGTAGGTACTTTTGACAAACATTAAAATTATCAAAAAATAAAATGGACTATTTCCGATTTCCAAGAAAATAAGCACAATTTTATTAATCTCTTTTTATTAAGTTTTTAATTAGCAGTTTAGTGTTTGTTTAAATTATTATTACGACGATTCTTGTATTATTCAAACATGGCTTAATAAAAAAAGATTAATAAAATTATGAGTTATTGTCTTGGAAATTGGAAAATAATCCAGAACCTTCCATTTTTTTCTTGATAATTTTAATATTTGTCAAGAATACCTACATCATCCAATACTATTAGCAAAATACACCATGCAATTGTTGCCTTTCTACTCATTTAATGCGTTTTTAATGATTTCAAAATAATCAATTACCAGGGTGTATCAAAAAATATTAAAATACAAAATTTTCCTTGTCGGAATAACTCCTTCAAACTCGGTATATGAACGTAAAATGTCATTAGAAACAATTTTTCTTAATAAATTCTTTTCATATTTTAACAAATAAGATCATTTTTCGCCGATTTTAGAAAACAATGACGAATTTGACAGATACCTAATAATGTCACCTGTTAACTTTGACATAGCGTATTTCAAGTATTTTCGAAAGCAGACGTGATTTTATAAACAAAGATTTTATCCAAGCAGAATATTAAAAAAATTTCCCATATGGATCCAACTTTATGGCAGACACTGTATTACCTTTGATAATGACAGCTTAGCTGTCGAAACAATTATCAGGTAGATTATAATAAACTTGTGAAACTTTTACTAATCTTTTTTATTTATTTCATGATTATTGAGTTTCACTATATAAGGCTATAAATAATAAACAATACTCAAATTATGCTTTTAACCACCGCAATTAATTGCTGAATATTTGGAAAGTAAATTATCGAAAGTTGCGCTTTTGTATTTATGCACTTGCCAGTCAGTGGGCCTAGTTGTCCCACCTATTCGAAGAGTGCGCATCTTTGGTTAACTTTCTCTACGACAAATTGCTTGCAGTTATTACTTTTATTTAAGAAAATTAGTACATTATGCCTCTTATGTTATTTTTAGTCAGAACGCATGTTAAATGAAGAAAAACAAGCAGATGACTCATTAAGAGAACAATTTAAGGAAAAGTGGACTAGAACACCTTCCGATAAATTAACTGAAATGTTCCGTTCTAACGCTGAGAAATATCGTCAGATTATCAATAATGCTGTACAGGTTAGAATGACTTAATATATTTTTTAAAATAAAAAGTGTGTCAATTGCAATGTTTTATCAATGTAGGCAGATAAAACAGTTCGAGAAAAATTTGAAGTTCATCGATCTGGTATGGAATTGCTGAGCAAATCGCCAGGAGAGCTTCAAGCAGCAGTTCCAGCAAGTTCTGGAGGTGGTATCAATAATTCTCCTGCAGTACAAACTTTAAAACAACTAATGGAGGAGGTTTGTTGTTATGAAACTTGGTGATAATAAATGTTATTATTTTTTTAATTTAGGTTGAAACAGTTAAAGCTGAAAGGGATGTAATTGAATCAGAATTGAAAAGTTCTACATTAGATATGAAAGATAAATTTACATCTGCATTGGCTAGCGATGGAGCAATTAATGAGCCAGCCTTATCTATGGAAAATCTTGGTGCTACGTTTGGGCCATTACAAAAGCAAGTAAAAGAAAGCATTCAAAGGCAAGAAGGACTTATTGAAAGAATACAAGTATAAATATACCACAGAATTAAAAAAAGTATAAATATTTTATTAAAAAACATTTCAGCAAGCACATTCTCAATTCTCTAGTGAAAGTGGTGCTAGTGCTGGTAATCGAGAAAGTATGATGTGTCAATTAGCAGCTGCTCATGATTCGTTTCGTGATTTGCAAAATAACCTTCAAGAGGGTACCAAATTTTATAATGATTTAACCCAGGTATAGTTAAAAGCAGTTAAATTATTGTTGAATTTTAGATTGACTGATCTTTTATTTTACAGTTGCTTGTAGTGTTCCAAAATAAAATTTCTGACTACTGCTTTGCTCGTAAAACTGAAAAGGAAGAATTGTTAAAAGATTTAACTCAGGAATCTAGCAGACAAGCTCCACTTCCAACACCAACAAAACCATCATACTATAGTGGTATATCTTTGGTTATTTTCACTTTGTGTGTTTTTATTAATTGTATAAATTACAGATGCAAAAACAAATGACCCGCCACCAGCACAGCCAGCACCAAGTTCAGCTCCACAACAGCCTCAACCAGCACAAGCACCTTCCTCATTGCCTTATCCTGTGTATGTACAAGGCATGCCTGTTCCATACGGTGCAACTCCCAACACACCCTATCCATCATATGTTTCACCTCCTATGCCTCAAGGCTATAATCCGTATGGAGGTATACCTTATCCAGGTTAGTATTTATTATATAGTAGTATTATATGCGAGTGTCTTAGGAAAAAGGGACCTCAACTTATAAACATAAATTTTTTAGGTGAGGTAAAAATAGAGAATTAGGGTCAAAAATGGCATTTTTAGATTTTTTTTCTGCATCTATTCTGTACTATACTCAAACCAAAAATACAAGAAATTAGCTGTCACAAATTACGTGCTAAGTTGGATAAAGATATCTGGAACCATGTGAATGCCACTCACTGCGAGCGTGTGGTGCAAAGGCAATATTCAGTTGCATCCCCGACCCCATTTTATGCAATTTTATGAAGAGTAACTATCTTAAAGATGAGTACAGATCATTACGATGTGCTACTGATATAGATGCCAAATGAGCATATTTTCAATTCGTATTGTTTATTTAGGTGAATATGGATGGGTTATCAAGCAGATAACTCATTTCTTGTATTTCTAGGTTTTTATAGTCAATTGGTTTCAGTTCAAACTAACCAAAAACAGGCTGGCCAGTGAACCTGGAAACCTTGAAAACCGGGAATTTTCACAACCACGAAAAACCTGGGAAATACCTTGAATAGCAATCAAAGTCGGGAATTTCTTTTTTCTGGGTCTTAGGCCCAGTACACATGAGGCAATTAACTACGCGTTGATCACAGTTGACCCAACAACACTCGACCATACACTTGCAAGCGCTTAACGCGTTCTCGCTCAACAGTTATTAGACGCAGTACACATAATGCACCAGCTAATGCGGTATTACTAACGTGCGTTAGTGACTACATAGCATTGCATAAGCTGTGTACACATTCAAACAAACGATTTCAGTGAAGAAGATTTTCCATACTAATGACTGGTAACGAAGTGTTAAAAATTTGCATGTGTATGGTTGAGTGTTTTTGGTAACGCGCGATCAACGCTGCATTAATCTCCTCATGTTAGGACCTTAGACCCAGTACACACGAAGTGTTAGCTATGCATTGCATAAGATCCGTACATATTCAAACGGACGAGTTTGGTGAAGCGCATTACTACGTGCGATTCAAGATTCCCCATACTAAAGTCCGTTCGCCGAGACCTGTCGCATGCCGTAAACACACTTGAAGTTAGCTGACCCTTGAAGCTTCATTTACGATGATGCGCGTTTGCGTACCGTGTGCGCTTAACTCGCTTTTACGGTTGCAGCGTAATATGGAATGGAAAGTGATTGCATTATACGTGTTTCCACATTTATGTAAAGTAGTTTAAGCGTTAATGAGACCAATAGCATCGCTTATAGTTTGTTTAGTGCTAACTTCAAGTGTATTTATGTCTTGCGACAGGTCTCGGTGAACGGACCCTAATGACTAATGTTTTTGGTAACACGCGATTAACGTGACGTTAATCGCCTCATGTGTACTACTACCAATGCTATGTAATCACTAAGGGTGAGTTGTATAAATGTGGTTTCACTTTAAACTTGGTTGAGCTGTCATAGTAGCGATTGCTAGAACACTCGTTGCCTAGGATATTGATCTCAGCTAAAAGTTACTGTGTGTTTATACAATCTGCCCTAACACGCGTTAGTAATCGCGTGTTAGGTAATGCTTCATGTATACTGAGTCTAAATCTATTACATTTTTAATACTTCTTATTTTTCTCTTCTTTTACGTATCTATTCTTTAATAATTAAAACGTTTCAAAGCAAAGAAATATTAGGCTTTACCTTACTGTCTCAGATTTACTTTAGCAGGCAGAACGGATCTTCAACGCACCCTACCCTTTCGATGCAGCTTGGCGAGCTGAGTCGAATGACAGTCTCAAGATGCGAAAAAGCTCTGTTCAAAAGTTACGCCCCTTTCTGCTACCTATGTTAAGTCTATGGGAGAGACCTTTTTCCATTGAAAATCCATAGTACATTTATTTTTTAAATTAACGTATTTTTTGCGAGTTTAAGCTGATGCTTAGCGCCGAAACCGTTCTTTTAAGGGCGTGTCTCTAATTGATTTTAATAAATATTTTGATCTTCAAAAATTTCTTTATTTTCCTTTGGGCGTGATCGCTAAAGTAAATTTATACCATTTGATTATGGATGTGGGTATGCGTAAATTATTACGGGAAAAAGCCGCGAAAAATGATATTTTACGGCCTGGAAAACCGGGAAAAATCCTTGAATTTAAAAGTACCACTCTTGCTGGCCACCCTGAAAAACTACAGAGTAGATTATATCTTAGTGACCCAAACTGTGCAATGATAGGTACCTAAACCTACAATCCCTTTATATACATATACACTAACATTAAAGTCTGGCCATATGAAAAAGTCATGATGACATAAGATATAAAACAGTGTTGCAGCAGTGACGAGCCCAACATGGTACTGGAAATTAATAGCAGTGTTTGAAATAAACGATTAATTAAAATGTAAATTAGTGGAGTAACGCTAAGCGAAAAAAGAGTGTTATCTCGGAACTGGTAAACTACTTCGATTTGAATAATTTTTTTTTAAAGTCTTGTAAATATAAAATACTAAAACCTTTACAAATTAGAAATTGACGCTCAGAACGGGAAATGTGGTGAAACTCGAATAACCTAAGAATCTTCCAAGTGGTCCCGCACCGGTTCCCGACCATCTCAGAACAGGATAATTTTTGGTGTATCATCACATCTATGTATTGGTAGTTCGAAGCCGCTATTAATTTATTTTTTTTCCTTTTGGTTTAAATACGGCAGCCATATTTGTTTCGTGGAGCACGACGTTTCTTGCAGTTTTCTATGTAAACGAAAATCTCAAGAACAGTTGGTCGTAGAAAGTCTCGGTAAAAACCATTGCACTGTTTACATTTCGAACTACATTTGTTGTTCTAAATATAAATTTTGTAAGATGCTTCCTTATGGGGGTAAATTAAGTCCGAAGTTTAATGCTTTTTTATTGCAAAATTTCGGCTTTTTAGAGTGTCATATTTCCAGACAATGGCGAAGTATCAGCGCCTATTCTTTTTAAAAAGTACACAGTTAAAGGTAGTTTATGTTTAAAATATTTCAAATCTGAAACTTCATTATTTTGGTATTTATGGGCTTTTGAAATTCTCGTTTTCTTCATTTTTGAGCAACTTTGGACCACAACATCTCTTATGGTCATGGGTGGACTTTCTTTATATTACGTGCATATGAAGCAGCATATGATGGCAAACTGTGGTAAAAATCTTAACTTTGTTATTATCGTGAGGACAGAGTTATGCTCAGTTGAAAACTGTAAATGTATACCATTTCCATTAGTATTACTAAGTAAATGTATTTTATTCTGGTGCTAATATTGGTTTGGGAGAGTAAAATTATTATTATTACTATTATTATATATAGTTATATGCTATTGATAAAAGTCCTTGCAGTGATAACTAAAGTTATTAATATAACAAGGGTGCTTTTTCTTTGTATTTTCTTCCATGGCCGATTTCCCTCTCAATTCGTGTAAATTGAATGACAGCTTACATGAGCATAACTCTGTTCTCAAGCTAATATGAAAGTTACTATTTTGACCATAGTTTACCATCATATACTGCTTCATATCCACATAATATAAAAAAATTCATGTATACCATTTCCATTAGTATTACTAAGTAAATGTATTTTATTCTGGTGCTAATATTGGTTTGGGAGAGTAAAATTATTATTATTACTATTATTATATATAGTTATATGCTATTGATAAAAGTCCTTGCAGTGATAACTAAAGTTATTAATATAACAAGGGTGCTTTTTCTTTGTATTTTCTTCCATGGCCGATTTCCCTCTCAATTCGTGTAAATTGAATGACAGCTTACATGAGCATAACTCTGTTCTCAAGCTAATATGAAAGTTACTATTTTGACCATAGTTTACCATCATATACTGCTTCATATCCACATAATATAAAAAAATTCATTTATGCCCATCAGAGATATTGAGGTCCAAAGTTGCTCAAAAATTAAGAAAACGAGAATTTCAAAAGCCCATAAATACCAAAATAGTAAAGTTTCAGATTTGAAATATTTTAAACATAAACTAGCCTTAACTGTGTACTTTTTTTAAAAACAATGAGCGCTGATATTTCACCATTGTCTGGAAATATGACACTCTAAAAAGCCGAAATTCTGCAAAAAAGCGTTAAACTTCAGACTTAATTTGTGCCCATAAGGAAGCACGTTACAAAATTTATGCTTAGAACAACAAATGTAGTTCGAAATGTGAATAATGCAATGGTTTTTACCACGACTTTCTACGACCAACTGTTCTTGAGATATCAAGATTTTCGTTTACATAGAAAACTGCAAGAAATCCCGTGCACCACGAAACAATGCAAAACAAGGTTTTAGTATTTTATATTTACAAGATTTAAAAAAAATTTATTCAAATCGAAGTAGTTTGGACCAGTTCCGAGATAAAAACGTAAGGTTACTCCACTAAATAGGAAAAGCCGAGTATATGACAAAATTAATAACTTTTATTTGAGGAACCAAGTATTCTACGGTCTTCTAAAAAGCAGCTGGTTATCTCTTTGTTTCTTTTCCTTTCTGTTTCTGTGGTTGTCCCTCTAATGACATTATCCTTCAAACTCTTGAGAACAGCCAAGATATGGTTGCTCTAGACGAGATGGAAAGTGTCTGGACAATACTAACCTGCGAGAGAAGAAAAATGGTATTGGAAATAATTTAATATGGGACTTTGCTGCTCTTGATACTTATGCTCCTAGTCGTTTACTTTCTACATTACAACATGCTGGAGCAGCTGCTGAAGCTGAGAAATCGAGGTACAAGAAATATCACTAATTGGAGGAGTGGTAAATTTTTGTCCCTCCAAAGATTAACACTGGGAGTGTAGGGCAGTGAGCTCTGCATTTTATCAAGAAGATTTAAAGCCTCATATTCTACATCGTTCCTTATTTAAAGAACTTCAATAGCACTGCAGAAGAATAATATTGCCTCAATTTTATGAGTGCTACTTCATAGGCTTCATTTGGAAGAAGTGTTCTTTCTATTTTTAGTTTTAGTTTGAAAGCTGTAAAACACTTTTTGCAGTTCCCAATAAAGTATTAAGTTATGAAGTTACTCATGTATTTTATGAGTGCTACCTCATAGGCTTCATTTGGAAGAAGTGTTCTTTGTATTTTTAGTTTTAGTTTGAAAGCTGTAAAACACTTTTTACAGTTCCCAATAAAGTATTAAGTTATGAAGTTACTCATGCATGTATTATGTACACAAGATTAGAACAACAACAACATTTCTGTTATCAATTTGTGCTTTCTTTCACTTGCAATCTGGAAAATGTTGTTTCCATTATTGGGGGTATCAATTTCCTTTATTGGCTTTCTTTGTCCACAAGTCAATATCCCATATCTAAAGCTTAAATTTTGAAATAAGCAAATTCTTTAAAGCTAACCATTAACACATCACTTAATAAGTCCCGGACCTGACTACGAGATGGCGCCTCAAATAAATTCTTGCTATAATAGAGGGGCTATAATTCTTGCTATGATGTTTCAATTGTGCCAACCTTCAAATGAACACAGTAAAAATCTTATGGCATTTGGTTTGTTATTGACTGAGTGACAGTGGTTATACTGACGCTACTTGTGTTTTTTGCAATTTTGCGTGTTGATTTACCACTGCTATTTAATGGGAAAAAATACCGTGCAAGGGCTACGAAAATGTTATCCCGACTCTGCTCCATCACAAACACCCATCAAGCGCTGGTATGCTGATTTTCGTCGTGGCCGTACAGACACAAATGATGCGGAACACTCTGGTCGCCAAATTGTTGAAGAAAACATCGAAAAAATATTGAAAATCATCATGGGCGACTGCAAAGTGAAGTTGAGACAGATTGCTGACATCTTGAAGATATCCAAAGGCAGTGTTCACCATCATACACGAACATTTGGGTATGCGAAAACTTTTCCAAATGGGTGCCGCACGTTCTCACACCAGAGCAAAAACAACAACGAATTGAAGATTCGAAGAGCTGTTTGGCAATGTTTCAGCAAAGCGCTGGGAAAGTGATGGCGTCTGTTTTCTGAGATGCGCGCGGTGTAATTTTTATTGATTGGTTGGAACATGGACGGACGATAAATTGTGAAGAAAAGACCCCATTTGGCCAAAAAAAGCGTTTTGGTTCCACCAAGACAACGCTCCATGTCACAAATCATTAAAAACGATGGCCAAAATAAACGAATTGGGTTTCGAATTGCCTCCCCACCCACCGTACAGTCCCGATCTGGCCCCCAGCGATTACCACCTCTTTACTGACTTGGAAAAAATGTTCTGCGGTAAGAAATTTGTCTCGGATTAGGAGGTCTTCAAAGTACATTTTTTAAGTGGTAATGCAATGCTTTCTCGAGAGATGGCGCTAAAAGCATTATGAATATTTAAAAACCGAAATAATTTTTATTTGTAATTACAAATTTTACTGTTTAACAGTTCTAAAAATTGAAAGGTTGAAAAATTGAAAAATTTCAATTTAGTTCTGCTTTTTTAAAAAACAAAAAGTGCAGGAAGGAGTGAGAACTGCGTGATTCATTTAATAATTTTTGTGTGGTAGCTGCCATCTTTATTTTATTCATACATTTTATTCACTCTTAAAACAGCTTTGCTAAATATGTAGTTTGAAGATCATCACACATTTTCTGTAATTAGAAAAACTAAAAAATAAAACTATTCTTTGGAACAACTAACTTATTAAAAATTGTAGGTTATCCGAAAGTTTACGACTCTTAATTGTTGTGAACTTGGTAAAATGTCAAAATGTGTGGGTAAAGATCGAGTGGAAGAACTGTAGTTACGCAGGGTATTAGAAGTAAACGGGTAGTACAGTGAAACAGAAACCAAAACCCACGTGGTGTGTAACGTGTGAAGCACACTCGCATCCGCACGCTGTACAAACAAACTCAAGGCGGTGAGGTGTGCATTTACATTCTGAATACACACTCTCATTTCTCATCATTCCGAACCTCGACTCAGTTAGTGTCATTGTCATCTCTATTATTGTAATTATTAAGTGCAAGTTTCTGTACTGTATCAGTGTCAGTGTCAGTATTTAAAGTGACAAGATGCGGTCATGTGCAATGGCAACCTGTAAGAACTACGAGAAATCAGTTTAAAAAGACCAACTAATCAGTTACCACTGCTTTCCAAAAGATAAAAAACTCGCCGCATTGTGGCATAAGAAGTGCAAATGCAAAGACAAAGTTAATATTAAATTAGCTCGTGTTTGCTCAATACATTTCACTGAAAAGGACATAATAGTCGACAAAGTCAATCATACTCTCGGACTTAAGGAGTGAAACAAATTACAAAAAGGAGTGATTCCAACGTTACATCTGCCACTTACAGTTCGTAATGCGAGTATAGGATCTAGTGAACGTGCCGCTAGACTGAAAAACCGCAGCAAAGGACAAAGTAAACCAATACTTGACAATTAAGATTTAAGTCAGTGTCCATGGGCCACTATAATTATATTTCGCCGATTTCCAAAGTTTAGTAACTCTCATTAACTCTAATAGCTTCAAATTAAGATCGTTAGCCACCTGTCAATGGTATTTGTCATAATAACATACTGTAAACATCACTTTAATAATTATCATAATTAATAGTTGTATTCTTTTTACCATTTTTAAGTGAGATTGTTATTGTATGTATACTTAAATATGTACTATTAATATGTATGTACTATTAAATATTCTTTGATGTATGTACATTTATTCGTTGATTTATTCAAATAATTAGATATTTAAACTTCGTTATAGCAAAATTATCAGGAGTACCGTACCGATAGTTTGTAGCCACCAATGCAGAGATAAGCACACAATGAATACCTATGCAGAAGATAGGAGCGTGAGTAGTGTGCTTGTGACGTCAAAATAGAAGAAAAAAGAGAAGAGATAAGGAAAAGAGAATGGCATGGGGCTCTAGACTACCCGTTTACTTCTAATACCCTGGTAGTTACCTGTGAAAATATAATTTAAAGCCTGCTTCACACATTGTTAAAAATGCGTAAAATACTCTCCAAGACTTGTCCAAGATTTATCTGCAACTAGCTGTACTACATCTGATAGTTTTTCTCAAAAGTAATTTTTTTTTAAATTTTTTGATTCAAAGAATTGTAACTTTTATAATCTTTATCGTAGAAAAAACTTAAAAAATAAGTTTCTCGTTCTCTACTGTAAAATGCGATAAAAGAAATGTCAGTTTTGAAAGTTATTAAGCTAAGGTCTCTTTTTCTAGGTACTAGGTTTTTAGATGTTACTAATAAGTTTAATTAAATAATGTTTAATTTTATTGCCTAGATGCATTCCATAAGGAAAACCATTGACTTTTTAAATTGTTAGCAAATGACCAAAATTGACGTTCTTAGAAATATCAAAATTTCTATACCATTTATGTATGTTATTAGTATTATTAATGACGTTTCATTCCATTTTATTGGAATTTCCGCTACCTATTTGGGCTCTACTAATCCTTTGTTGATGATTAGCCCATTTTTTTGGTCTTTATATCTATCATTTCATAGTATTCAATGCGTTTTGGTTTTTATGACAATTTCTCTCCATATCTTTCTATCTTCAACCTTTCTTCTCCCGTTCTTTATGTTCATTGTCTTTAAATTTTCCACTTCATCCATTCTTCGTATTTTGGCTATATCCTTTGGCCTTTTTTCTGATGGTATCCATTCTGTTATTTTTTCACTGTGTTCTCCTTGGTACTGCTTACCGTGTATGTATATCACTACATTCCTAATTTCCAATCAGAAGGCATTGAAATGCATGTGGATTGCCATAACAACAGATAAACGTAGGTGATAAATAAAAGATTCAAGAAGTATGCACATTTTTTTGTCTAGTAGGACCAGTTAACTGTACATTTACATTCACATTTGGTCCTCCACATTTAAAAAAATACTAATTTTAAATACTATAATTAATCTTTCGATTCTAATGATTATTTTCATGAATGTTCCCACATTTGGTCCTCCACATTTAAAAAAAAAGACTAATTTTAAATTATTGTATTGCTGAACTGCTGAAAAAAATTTTTCATTTCTAGCAAAAAAATAAGAGGGTTGCATATAAAAAAAAAGTCGATGACATCATAAGCCCCACACTAGTAAACTAAAAAATTAAAATTAACCATCTGATTTTCTATACCTTACTTACTAGTACGATGTCTTCCCTTCTTGCTATCTTCGTTATTTCATGGTTCATTAACCCTCTATACTCTTTTTCTCATATTTCGTTTGATCCTAGTTTAAGTGGCCCCTAGACGCTCAATAATACACAAGCAGCGTCCGTGTCACTCAACATTATGTTATAAACTGAATTATTGCACAATATTTATTGCACAGTTTTTAATAAATTATTGAGTTGTCTGGATATAATCAATAATATTGCACAATATTATTGAGCGTCTAGGGGCCGCTTTAGCTCTCATTATTTTTCTTTCAAAAATCTTGAGTGGTTTTTCCTTCTTCATTGTCATACAGAGTTTCTACAGCATATGTTACTACACTTCTTATAATTGTTTTATAGAGGGTGTAACTTAAGGGGACCAGACGTCCCACTTTTGGCGGGACAGTCCCGCTTTGGTTTCACCTGTCCTGGTGTCCACAAAATCTTCAAAATGTCCCGCTTTCTATGAGACAGCAAAGCATTACGTTTATTGATTGAAACAATAAACATAAGTGAGAACTTTTTAATTAATTTTCTTCTAACTTCTGAAGTGCAGTAAACTATATTTAATAGTGGTATCCAAAGGAGTTATACTTCTTTTTCAAAACTAGATATAGATAAATATTAATTACAACAAATAACCGTAGCGGCATCTATATAATGCCAATCACTTACTATCAAACAAAAGTAAAATTTGTAAAATAGGGGAAGCCCACGCAACTAACAACAGGTGTTCTTGGCAATGACGTAAACATGTAGAAAAAAATTTTTAAGTATTAATCTTAACGCACCAAAAATATATCGGGAGGCACCTAATCATTACATGTCATTGAGCATCACATTGTGGCACGTAATTTTCATATGAATTTCTATTCCAGCATTACTTGGACATAAAGCATCTGGCTACTGATAAGCATAAAAGATATTTAAATGTTGCTGCCTCTTCTTCTGAGTGACAATGATTTTTTTCGTTAAAGTAATTTTGGAAACAATAAAAAGCAATTAGCGTTAGCTGAAGGAATGTTTGAATTTCACATAGTATTAATAAAAAGCAGAGTTTCCGGTCAATGGATTACACATCTAAAAATGATTCAAAAATTGTTCGAAAAAGAAATTACACAGTGCAGCAAGAAATTCCAGCCCGAGTGGCTACAAAGCCATATGAAAGTAGGCCAACAGACTAACAAAACCCCCGTGAGATTTGGCTATATTAGCTCACATTCTCTTTTTATGACTTGCTGAAGTTGGCATGTTTTTATGCCAGTTTTTCGACCTTTTGCGATGTGTAAAGTGGGTATTCCACACGATATTTTGCCACGTGGGAAGATGCTCAGTTTCCCCAGCAGGAAAATAGCCGGGGAAGATATTTAATAAATCTGCTATTCCCCATGAATTGTTTTAGCCACATTTTCTCTTCCATTTTCCCCCCAGCTCTTATTATTATTTTTATAATATTTTGTTTAGTAGGAGTATATGCTTTAGTGAGTAGTAGTAGTAACAGTTTCTATATTATAATCACTACTCTTGACTTTCCATAAGCACAGAAAACCTTTATTCATTTCAATAACTTCAGTTATAAAATTTTGTGAATTATAACGTGAATCAGGCATCTTAATTATTATTCGTTTATTTATCAACTCGATTAAAAAAATCTGCAAATGTATTTAAAAACTATAGGTGAAAAGGTTTCGAAACAGCACAATGCGCAGAAACCGAAATACATATGAGCGTTCGAAATTCCGTCGCACGCGCATATCTTTCTTAATGCAGTAGCGTCGGTATATTTCCATTCTGTGTTGTTGCGTGTGCTTATATCTCACAATTATCTTTTTGCTACTTAGGTGAGTTGATTTAAGCTCCAACCCCTTCAATTGAAAGTGGTTATTTAAAGATTATAAAGTGTACTTTGAGATTTTCATAACATTTTATGTGCACATATTTTTAACCCCTTTTAATGAACAACATACGCGCCGCCACTGTACTCGCAGGTGACGTTCGCGCAGATCTTGATGAGTCATTGTGATGTTTCGAAACTAATTCTAATAACCTCTTTATAAGCTAATATAAACTGTAAAGTAACCAACAATTCATTAGGTATCTTTACTGGCTTCAAATGCGCATGCGCATAAACATAAAACTTGCGGGGAAGATGTTCGTTGCTATTCCACATGAAAGTTTCAGGAAGTTGAGCGGTAAACCGCGCGGTGTTATCGATCACAACCGATGCGCGGCAAAACATCGTGTGGAATACTCACTTAAGTCAATAAAATGGATCAATGTATAAATGAAACGAGTGAAATTAAATATCTTATGCTTGAAAAAATGAATATGAATATATATATCCTGATTTATTAGTCTTTTAGTGGTTCAAAATGACCTTTTTAGCCCATTTTTGGTACTTTTTCAGTACATTTTTTGCATTTTCACCCAATTTTCGCATGTAATTCGGATTTAATTTTGTTGTTAGTTAATTTAATGAAAAAACAGAAGGAAATAAACAAATCGAAATAATTTAAAGCCATCTCCAAAACATGATGCGACATACATTCATTGAAAGAACATTAATTGGACTGAACCAACGTGCTCAATGAACCCGTTTATTGAACGAACCAATTTTGACGTATGTGTCATTTAGTTTATTTGTTCTGTTGATGTTTGATAGACAAATGTTTGTGATTTGTTTGTTCTGTTTACGTTTGAAAGACGAATATTTGTGATGCTAAAATGGCTTGCAATATAAACAATTTATGTTACGTATGTGGCCATTTCACACCACAATAGACAAAACATGGCTTTTTCAATGAAGAATTTAAGTTCGCGTGCGAGAAGTACTTCAACCAATCAGTTATTTCCAATGTGGCAAAATGTGTTACAGTGATCTCTTGAATTGGATGCATAAAAGAATTAAAAGTTTTTCGTTTGGCTTGTCAATGATCTGGATGGATCCGATTGATCATGATCCATCAAATTGTTACAGGTGCGTGAATTCTGGTGGTGGAATGAACAGAAAAAATAAGGAATAAAGTGTACTTATTTGAGTGTCCCAAGTGCTCAAATACCATTACCTAACGCATAAAACATTCCAGTGCCAAAATCACCGAGCCCGGGTAAACAGAACAAATAAACTTAATGACACATATGTCAAAATTGGTTCGTTCAATGAATGCGTTCATTGTGCGCGTTGGTTCAGTCCAATGAATCTTAGTTCAATAAATGCATGTCCCATCATGTTTTGGAGATGGCTTTAAATTTTTTTCGATTTATTCATTTCTTTTATTTTTTTCATTAAATTAACTAAAAAAAAATTAAATCCGAATACATGCGAAAATTGGGTTAAAATGCGAAAAATGTACTGAAAAAGTACCAAAAATGGGCTAAATAGTGATATTTTCATTTTTTCAAGCTTAAAATATTTAATTCCACTTATTTCATTCATTGATCCATTTTATTGACTTACACATCGCAAAAAATCGAAAAATTGGCATAATAACATGCCAACTTCAGGAGGTCATAAAAAACAATGCGAGCTAATATAGCTAAACCCCGCTGGGGTTTTGTTAGTCTGTTGCTCAACTTTCAATTTGCGGTGTAGCCACTCAGGCTGGAAGCGATGACCCAAAAATTGTTGCACAGTGTTATTTATGCGGGGGTCATCCCAGACATCCCGATTTATTGATTTAGAAATCTGGTCACTGTAGTGTAACTAATATAATTAGAAACCTTGTAATGTGAGATAGCTGTAATGATTTAGAACATATCTTCCTTTATTTTGTTCTGTTTAACCCTTATTCTCATTGACTATGGCTATGCTTTTGGTAATGCTCTAAAACAGGCTTCGGCAACCTTTTTTGGCTGCAGGTCAAGATCACCCCAAATGTGACTATTAAGAAGACGTTTTAGGTCAATGTCGCTGTATTCAGCCTATGTTCACTTCTGCAACTTGGTAATCAAACCAAAATGTTAATTCTATTATTTAAATTTTCTGAAAGTGTTTATTTCATGTTTATGTTTTATAATTTATTTTTATATATTATACTTTATTTGCACTCAAGTGGGCCACTTGAAATTATCAAATGGGTCACTTGGTGACCCGCAGGTCATAGGTTGCCGACACCTGCTCTAAAAGTATATATTTTTCAATCAAGTTTTAACGCCTTTTTCAATAAGTTTTAAGTTCTCAGCCATAAGAATATTGCTAAAAGAAGTTTTATATTTCCAACTAATCTTAACTGTAATTTCTTTTTAGCAACCTATAATTATCCTGGAGGATTTCCACCTCCAGCTGGTGGTTATCAAGGAAATTATCAACAACAACCTGGAGGATACCCACAACAGCCTCCACCAGGTGGTTATCAACAACCACCTCGTGGCTGGTAAATACTTTTAATAACTTGTATAAATATATACCACAAGCTACTAACACTTGCAAATTTTAATAAAAGTATAGTTTGTAGGTAGTAATATTATAAATCTATTTTTATGCATAAAAAAATGTTACTGCATTTTGTTATATTAATTGCTATAAATTGTGTAGTTGGGAATATTATATTTTTTAAATAATTAATTGTATTATGATGTGAAAATTGATGATCTTTTTATAATTTTATTATATTAATTTGAAACAATAGCCCTTTTCTTGGCGACTGGTTATTTATAGTGCCTGTATGTTATAAAATATCCTGCCGTTAATAAATACTTTTTAAAAGAAATCCTTTTTATATATTTATTATATAAGTGTATATAAGAAAGATTGACAGAGCTGACTGACATTTATTTAGATAGTTCAATAAAACCCGAAGAATCCTAAGTTTTTGTTTGTTTTGCTCTAAAGGATAATATATGAGCTGTATTATTCTGTGATTTGCATATTGGTTAATAACATCAAAGAAATATTGATACCTTGAAACAAGACTGTAACCAACATGTTTTGATTGTCTGGTGTAATTGCTACAGTAACAATAATTGAATTAGCGGAAAAAGCATAGGCGCAACTAACGTCTATGTAATTTGGGGGGGGGGGGGCTCAAAAATGTACCTAAGGATTTCGTTTTGATTGCTTGGAACACTATAAGATACCTTCTCTTTTTTACTATGTATAGGTGTTCCAGGATATCAGATTAAATTATGTTCTTTTTCGATAAAGGCATTGTATTTATGCATAATCTTGAAAACTATAAGAGTAACGAAAAAAAAGTTAAATATCAAAGTGGGTAGGCATAAAATTTTGCTACAGCTGCTTTCAACTTTTTTATTTTAATTGAAACACTGTGTATCTTTACACTTTTTGATTATTCGGCGCAGTTTTCGAGTAAATCCGGTTTTTAAAATTTCCTTTTGAAAATACAACTTTTTAAAAAATAAATATTTACACACTGCAAGTGACATTATCTAAATTGAAAAATTCAAAATGGCAGTCCTAAAATAACGGCCTTTGAGATTGAGATTGCGATTTATGCCGTTTTTATTAATTTTAGAAAGAAATTCAAAGTCAAAAAGTGGTTAGAATGTGATTTTGCATGGAATACACTATTTTGATTAGCTTATTATGTAATCCCTTCGCTCTCCCTTAGTGGGAAACATATTACTATGTCAGAACCCCTTTCAGGGAAAAATGGCAATTGTAACATTGTTTTATACAGAAAATAAAAAGTTAAATTAATAAAAAAAATTACTTATTGATTGATCAATGCTCAACATTTTAAGTTTAAATTGATTATAAATTTTTGTAGTATTTAAGAATATTAGGGAAAGGCCTTTTCCCAGGATATCTTTTTTTTGCACGCATTTTCATCATTTTTTCTAAAAGGCAAGCAAACAACCATAAAAGCATTTGAACAAAATTCAGATATTTGGGAATGTGCCTCTTTATTTGAAGAACCTGGTCAAAATATTGAAAACCTCTTTTTATCAGGCATTAAACTTTTATTGGCATTATATGATGCACTAAAGAAAATCATGGATAAAGTAAAAAAAAAGATACAACAAACTTTGAAAAATATTGTAAAATATTAGAGTTCAAATATAATTCGTTTTGTAAAGTTTCTACAAAAAAATAAAGCAGTAAAATTGTCAACTTTGGTACCAAGTTGTAAGGGTATATTTACAAACGCAATTTTGGTAGTATGGAAATCGAAACACATAACTCATTCTTAAAAATCCTTAGTTACCCATGTAGAAATCGTGTAGGTGCTCTGTATATTAAATATAATATGGGATCTAATGTGCTACCCTGTGGAACACCTGAGGTGATGGGTTGAAGAGCTGTGGTTTCATCTTTGTATTTTATTAAGAAGTGCCGATTTTATATGTAGGACCTCAAGAGTTCATATACCCTGTCAAATGCTTATTCTTATATGGGTTCCAAGGCATTAGGGAATAGAATGCAATGAAAAATCTGATATGCTTGCAAATAGGGATTGGAAACGACTTTACCAGCCCTGAGTCAGTATTTGCAATTGCCAAAGCTACAGCTCGCAGTAGGCTAGAAGGTTGAATAAAAAGACAAGATGAAAACCACTGGAACAGTGTATGAGACAGGAGATTGATGCTAAAAATACCATCAATAAAACTAACAGATGACATACTGCAACTAAGCAGATAACAAATCAGGCTAACGGCAGGGCTAATAACCGGTCAGTGTACCTAAGAAAATATTTATGCATACAATAAGCGCTCAACTCTGTATGTAGAGTTAATTATACAGAGTGGATTTTGACTGCGTAGAAAATTTACAAAGTTGTTGAGAGAGTTACTTGTAGTATGAAATCTTGAAGGAACTTATACATATTTTATTTTGTTGCTAGAATTCAGTCATATACATCAACTATTAACCTCTGGACACAAGGCATGACTCTGATTCTAATAATTCTTAACCTAAATCAGTATTGCTGTCATATAGTTCGTTTTTGTAAAAAATACAATTCTTAAAAAAAATTTAACTGTGGTTATGTTATGTTTGTGTAGTCATGGTTGAGTACAAAATTCCATTTTGGCACCTGGCCACAGTGTGGTTACGAATGATCTTTGAGACCATTACCACCCAGTTACTAAAAGCTTAACCATGCACAGAAGCTGGTTAACGCCAAAACTTGCGTTTTGCTTGGCCTTAACACCAAACAATAATGTAGTATTTGTTTAATGTGTAGGAGTGATTTAACAACATTCGGTGACCTTGTAACATTATACTTTAGGTCGCTCTATGTTATTTATATTTCCTGTTCATTTGTACCTATGTAAAATTCTAAGTTTTTAACGATATTAACAATATTATTAAGCAATTGAAATTCATTCCTTTTTAATGAAGTGATGAGGGATTATGCATTGACAATATTATCCTTTTTAACATATTATTGCAATTGTTTTGTGAATTGTAAATTTGTAAATATAGGTATGTAATAATTCTTTGCACGAGTGAATAATTCTTCAATGTATAAAGTATTAATAAAACAAATTAAGGGTAATTGTATTTATCGTTTTTATCAATCAAATTAATCATGTTGAGACAATGATTGCAACATTAGTTTTCTAAAACCTTTACGTTTGTTGGTGAAGTTGTTTTGTTAAAAAATTCTGAATGTATATCCTACTTTGCTTGGTTACGTAGCTGCAAGACTTCAAAGACATGCTTTAAAAAGTTCAAAACTATTGCTTCATCTAAAACAATATTATATTATATTATATTCTTTTTGTAGTTCGGTGTATATTGGACAAACACTTCGAAATTTTGTCATAAGATATAAAGAACACGTACGTCATTACAAAAATAAACATCCTGAAAAATCGAATTACGCCAAACACCTTTTAGAACAAAATCACACAATGACTCCTCAAAATAATATTAAATTCCTACATTTTTGTAATAACAAATGCAAATTAGACATTTTAGAAGCCTTTGAGATATACAAACCTTTAATGAATGAACAACTTGAGCTCAGTAATTCTCCGTTACTGGAAGTATTAGATATTTAATTATGATTATTATTATTTTATCTAGTTACCTATTTTGTATCTACCTTAGCGACGTGTTTGTTTATAATTATATTACCTTTGATAATGACAGCATAGCTGTCGAAACAATATTGTCAGGTTGTATTTTAATAAAACTGTGAAACTTAATAATCTTTATTTATTTCATTAAACAATATTAATAAAAAAAGTAACTCCATCAAAGGTGCCTTTGGAACTTTGATATCATGTGTATTATAACGCCAGAAAATTATACAAAATAAGCAGAGTCCTTTGACAGCGACAGTTGTTATTAATTTAATATAATTTTCTGGTGTTATAATACACATGAGTTCAAAATTCCAAAGGCACCTTTGATGGAGTTACTTTTTGCTCATACTATACTTATCTGCACTTATACAAAAACTAAAATCAAAGCCAGCCTAGAGTCATGTGTAAAAAATATGATTATGTTCTTTTT
This sequence comes from Agrypnus murinus, assembly GCA_929113105.1. Taxonomy (NCBI): domain Eukaryota; kingdom Metazoa; phylum Arthropoda; class Insecta; order Coleoptera; family Elateridae; genus Agrypnus; species Agrypnus murinus. Next base: position 136,504,037 of record OV816024.1, read on the forward strand.
TATACTGTTGCCAAGGATTAATATTTATTTATAAAAAAATAATATGGCTGTCAATTACTGTACAATGGTTAACATGTTTCAAAAGCTCATTACACTTCGTTGGTACAATAAAAGTGCAAGATATTTTTCAATTCATAAAGAAATTAGTACAATTGGCAAAGATTGCAGCAGTGGAGGATCTATTTGTGAAGCTGGTGGTGGAATAGGTAAAAGAGCTGTAGCTAAAGAAGAAGAATACTTTTATAAGAAACAAAGAGAACAACTTGAAAATTTGAAGAATGACTTAACAGATGCAATAGGGTATCATGAAAAACAAATAAAGAAGCATGAAGAGGCAATAGAACATCACAAAAAAACGAATCAACCAAATTGAAAACTTTTAAGATAAAACTAATTTTTACTTGTAAGAAATACTGCATTTTATGGTTATTTAATAAAATCCTATTTATCTTTAAAATCATTCATTTGTTTTTAATAAAATTGTCAAATTTTGACAATTCAGTCAGATTTATAGTAATAGCATAGTATCTTCTAAATTTCACGTTAGCAAAATGGAAGTTCACTTTTTTCAGGGCTTACCAGAACAGGCTGCTAACAAAATTTTTAGTTATTTAACTTTTTCTGAAATAGTAAAGTTTCGAATTGTAGATAAATATTTTAACTCAATATGTAGCAAGATACTAAATCAAACATTTCTGTCATTGAGTTATTCTTTAGATTCATTGATTTTAAGATCATTGTATGAAATCAGGACTTTCAGTATAAATAAAACCAATGAAAATAAACTAATTAAAATAACTTCCGCTTGTTTGCGACATAAAATCTACAAAATATTGAAATCTGAAGCAAATATCCTATACGCTGTTTGTGGCCGATATATAGAATTTGGAATTTATTGCTTTAGTGGTGGGAAAATACTAGATTACTTTGAAGACATAATATCTTTAAATGAACAACATTCTTTAGAAACTTATTCAAAAATAACTGTACAGTTGTTTTTGTTGAGTCAAGAATTTATGGATTACTTTGAAGAAGTTATCGAACCAATATTGCTGCAAAAGTGTTCTTCATGTGTTTGGTTTGGAACTAAAATTCTAGATCTGTTGGATGCATATATACATTCTAATTTTCATATTGAAGCTAGTTATAATGGAAAAATTTGTGAAATAAGTGCTCGATATGAAATTATCAATGCGTACTCTCTTACACCTCCTCCGAAACTAGAAAATTTTATTGGGGATCAATCCATGAATAAAGGTAATTTAAAAATCTTAATGACATATATTCGCAATCAAGCAAGATGGAATAATTTCTTTCACTGCGTGGATACTACATGTATTAAAGAAAATGCAGGAAAATCTGATAAAAAATACAGAAATTTTTGTTACAATTTTAATGATGATCTACATGTATATGACAATCAAAAGGAATGGACTGATGCAAATGGAAAAATTCCTGAATTTATCTTTGATAAAACTTTTACCCGATGGATTGAGAGTAGTTCTCCCACTCAAACTATTTCTTTTAGTGTGGGTGAGTATTCAATTGTTTCAATATTGTATTAAACATGCACAATTAGTAAAATTTGAAAGATTAGTACGTGTATCAAATTACCAGATAGCTAAATGATTAAACTAAGGAGCCCTCACACTAAAAATGTGTTTATGGAAAGTATACAAGTAATGTAACCCCAGCTCAGTTATGTTTTTAAACACAGTTATATATTTCTCCATATATTGGGCATTATTATTGCAATATAAAATGACTATGCTATTTATTTCATGATTTTCTTTACAGAACTTGAATGCAGTAAATATTGTGCTCCAATGCGAATAGTACCATATCTAGAGGCAGCAGGTAAAAGAAGATTACAACTAAAAAAACATGAAAACCTCACATTTCGAGAAGTTATGAAGCATATCTCAGAATGTTACGACTTTAGTATGTCTTTCAAGGTAAGGAATAATTTAAATTGAATATGTAGTTGTACATTTCCTCAGGTAAGTGTATGCATTTCCAAGAATAAATATTGATTGGTGAAGTATTCTATCTAAAGTTCAGCCAAAACCCAGCCAGCACACTGAGGTTATAATGACGTTATTTTTAAGTCAATATTGGTTGATGACGTCATATGACTAATAAATGATGTCCATAAGACGTCATATAATGGGACGTCTTCAAAACGACATCTTTTGGACGTACAATACAATACGTACAAGTTTCATTAAAAAGATATTATTTTACCAGGGACCAAGGAATACTGGTCATATTAAGCAGGTGGCCACAATATAGAGATGTTTTGACTGTAGTATATAATAAATGTTATTTTCAATATTCAACTTTTTATTTATAATTCGTCTTAGTCCTCGTATAGGACGTTTTAATGACGTCTTGTGGCTGTGACATAATGATGTCAGTTTTACGACAATTTGACGTTGTACTGCCGAAAAAACGGCGGCATTATGACGTCAGTGTGCTGGCTGGGAAATACAAGAAATAATTCACCCACATAATAACCCATTCATAGCCACCTGAATAAACAATACAAATCGAAAACACGTTCATCTGGCATCTACGACCACATATCAGTGACACATCGCAATGATTTGGATAGTAACTCTTCATAAAATTGCATAAAAGGGGGTCGAGGATGCAACTGAATGTTGCACTACCTTTGCATAACAGATTTGAAGTGAATTGTTTCCACGTGATACCGGATAGCTATACCGATGTTCAGCACGTGATTTGTGATGACTCATTTTTGTGTTAATTGTTACACTTTAGTTCTATATAAGTACTGCATCATTTTTAAACCATTGACTGTAAAAAGCAAATATCCCATGAGTTTAAGATTTGCCTATGGTGTCCCTCATGGCAAGTTATTGCATCAAACTTTTAACCTCTAATTAACACTAAATATAACTGAGTTCTCATGTTACGCCAGTGTTAATTAATTTCTTCTTAGGACTAAGTAGGAATTAATAGTTCGATGCAACTGGTCATCAACGACTTTGAATAAAAATTATTATTTCTTTATATTTATATTTTTTCTTTTTTATAATAAGCTGCCCTTAAGTTATAGCTCTTATATTACAAATAGTAACAATGATTCTGCTGCTGGTGAAGCAATAAAATTATGTGAATGTAGATAGAGGTACCCAGTACGTTCATTATAAATGTATTTTAAATGCTTTACATAAAAGTTGCCCAATAGGAACATGGACATGGACTTTAAAAATAAAGACGATCTGGTTTCAGAAATCCGCTTTTTCGAAATTTATTTTTCATTAAAACAATAGTTATAATAACTGACGTTTCGACCGACTATGCACGGTCCTTTTTAAAGTCTGCAAAGTAGAATAAAAATTAACATGGTCTTTACATTAAATTTTACCAAATAAAATAAAATACAATTTGCTATAATCATTACCTCAGTTGTATAACTAGAATATATATACAAGGTGTTCCGTATCATTATGTTCAAACTTTAGGAGCGTAAAGCAGATTCAATTCTGAGAGTAAAAAACACAAAAGTGGTGGGTTAATTTTTATTTATTTCGGAGATACAGGCTTTGGGTAACTGATATAATGTGATAAAAATAGGTGCCAATGGGTTTGTTTGTTTGATTGAGCTATTTTGCCGTTCCAGGCAGGTTTTTCTTAAATCATGGATACCCTACAAAGATTAATAGACCTCTATTTCCGAAACAATAAACATAAACAAAAAAAAATAAAAATCAACGTACCATTTTTGTGGTTTTAAACTCAAAATTGAACCTAGTTTACACTCCCGAAAGTTTGAACACAACAATATGGAACACCTTGTATTTAAAGATAGATAGTCAATGTGACAAAGACAATTAAATAAATAATAACGAAATATCTTGTAGTCTACCCACAATTTTATTTGGATGAGAAACATTACATAAATATATGTTTCGGCTTATTACAATTCAAGTAAGCCATCCTCAGGTGTAAATAATAAAATCTACAGATAAAAATTTTGATTTGTTAATTATATTTAAAAGGCAAATAGTTGTAATTGTAAAAAATTTGTAAAAAATCTTTACCTTGTACAACACACAATACTCTTATATTTTTAACAGTACATGTTAAAAATATAAAATATTAGGTGGAAATCTCAATGCCTATCGTTGAGGGGGCACATTATTATGTTAGATGTGTGATAGGCCAAAAACAGTAACTCAACCATATTAATTAATACATATTTATAGTATAGTGGAATGCTAGGTATTATGTTGAACTGATAAGATGCCAGACACTGGTCTACAGATCTCTTAATAGACCTGCAAAATTAATATTGAGAATACCGGGATAAAATGTGAAATTAATAATTACCTGTAGTTATATTAATCAAAGAAGTAATTAATAGTTGATGTGAATGTGAATGTTTAAGTGACCATTTTGTGTGAGTGCGTGCAATGTGTAGGAGAAGATATTAAATATTAGAATACACAAGATACCGGAACTCCTGGAAACAAATATGTACTGTGTATTGGTCAAGGTATCACAATGTGCAATTAGATTTTATGTTTCTTGTAATTTATAAGTTGGGCTAGAGTATGAGGGCAAGGTGGGATACTTTGATTCACCAACTGATATTGTGAGTTAATATTGTGTTTGTGTATTTTCGCTTTTTCGTATACGAGCAATTTGGTAAGGTTGGTAAATTTATGTAAAATGGTGGTATTGTCTTTGGGATTAAAAGAGTGATTAGCGCTTAGAATATGTTCCGCAAAAGCAGAATTGCTATTATAGTTATTTTTTCTTATGTCCCTATAATACTCACCAACCCTAGTTTCTATACTTCTAGTAGTCATACCAATGTATGTAGCGGAGCAGTTTTCCTCCCCACATTCTATCCTGTATATACCTGATTGTTATCAATTTTGACAATTTTGTCTTTGTATCTGCACAAGAGATGTCCAATTTTGTTCCATACATAGAGTTGAAACGTATGAATAACAATCCTTTACAGAAAGCAATTCAGGGTATTTATAATTAAGTTAATTGTAGTATATGTGTTACATTTTAGTAATAAACGCATACCTCCATTCTGTAGCTTTTCTAAACTATAGAAATAATATTTTGATCAAGAAATAATGCAAACTTCCACAGTTAATAGTCAAGGTGTGGTTGAATAATAGTTCAGGATATCAAAATAGATATTTCAAAAGTTAAATTTCTTTGTATACGACTGAAGAAGTACAGTTTTTTTGATATCTTTTTGTGTACAGTGTCTGCCATAAAGTTGGATCAATATGGGATTTTTTTTAATATTCAGCTTGAAAAAAACTTTGAGGGGCAATCACGATTGCTTCCAAAAATATTTGAAACACGCCATGTCAGTTGACAGGTGGCATTTGGTATCTGTCAAATTCGCCATTGTTTTCTAAAATCGGCGAAACATGACCTTATATGTTAAAATTTCGAAAAGTTTTATTAAGAAAAAATATTTCTAATGACATTTTACGTTCAGATACCGAGTTTAAACGAGATATTCCGACATAAGGAAAATTTTGTTTTTTAATTTTTTTTAAATAAATTAAACTGATTATTTTGAAATCATTAAAAACGCTTTAAAAGAGTTTTTCTAATAATTTTGGATGATGTAGCTATTATTGACAAATATTAAAATTATCAAAAAACAAAATGGACTATTTTCCAATTTCCAAGAAAATAAGCATAAATTTATTAATCTCTTTTTATTAAGTTTATAAGTAGTAGTTTAGTGTTAAGTTGATTAAATTATAATTACAACAATTCTTGTATTATTCAAACGTAGCTAAATAAAAAAAGATTAATAAAATTACGAGTTATTTTCTTGGAAATTGGAAAATAATCCACCATAATCCACAATAATGGAAAATACCTACACTATCCAATATTATTAGCAAAATATGCTATGCAATTGTTGCCTTTCTACTCATTTAAAGCGGTTTTAATGATTTCAAAATAATCAGTTACCGGGGTGTATCAAAAAATGTTAAAAAAACTTTCCTTATGTCGGAATATCTCGTGCAAACTCGGTGTATGAACGTAAAATTCATTAGAAACATTTTTTCTTAATAACACTTTTCTATATTTTAACAAATAAGATCATTTTTCGCCGATTTTATTTTTAAATGGCGAATTTGACAGATACCCCATGTCACCTGTCAACTTTGACATGGCGTATTTCAAGTGTTTTTGGAAGCAGAAGTGATTGCCCCACAAAGTTTTTTTCCAAGCAGAATAATAAAGAAATTTCCCATATGGATCCAACTTTATGGCAGACACTATATATAGGTAAAATGTTTTTTTACATTTAGTGTGTTTTCAATTAAATATCCAGTCACAATTTCAATCTTTCATCCAGAAACATTTATATTTAGGTTATCACTGATTTGTTTATATGTATTTATATTCGGTCGTTATAATCATTGCTTCTGTTTTAGTAATATTAATTTTAAGGAAGTTTCCATTCTTAGCAATTCGTTGTTTAAGAGAATTAGCTTTACAAGCGGCTGTCGATTATCCGGAAGCTAGTAAGGTTATTTTAAACAATTTTTACATGGACGACCTTTTTACAGGTATAGATACTATTGAAGAAGGAATTAAATTGCGAAACGATTTAACGAATATTTTAATTCGAGGCGGGTTTGAACTTTATAAATGGGCATCTAACAACAAAGATATTTTACCAGAAGATCATAACATATCAAATTCTGCAATTATACGACTCGATTCCAACTTTGAAACAAAGGCTCTAGGTTTAACATGGAATTGTGAAAAAGATTGCCTCAAATACCAAATTAGCGCGGTCGAAATACCGAATAAAGCAACAAAACGAAACGTCCTTTCTATCATTGCAAAAATTTTTGACCCGCTTGGCTTATTAAGCCCCATTTTAATTACTGCCAAAATATTGTTACAAAAATTGTGGGTGTTAAAATTATCCTGGGATGAACAAATTCCCGAAGAAATGAGTCGATCCTTTTATAAATTTTGTGAATTATTGCCCGCCATAGATAATTTTGAGATTCCGCGTAGTGTCATTCAGTCAGATTTTATAAAATTTACAGAACTTCACGGATTTTGCGACGCAAGCAAGGATGCTTATGGAGCTGCAATTTTTATGCGAACTGTTAATGAAGAGGGAATCATAGACGTGCATTTACTTTGTTCAAAATCTCGTGTCTCACCTCTTAAAACATTATCCATTCCACGTCTAGAATTATGTGCAGCAGCCTTATTAGCAAAATTAGCAGCAAAAGTAATTGAAATATCGGACATTATTATAAATAAATTCTACTTTTGGTCCGATTCGAAGGTAACGCTCTCATGGATCTCAGCCGATCCAAATAAATGGCAAGCCTTTGTAGCACACCGCGTCACTGAAATTCAAAATTTAACACAAATTAGTAATTGGCACTATGTACCTACAGAACATAACCCGGCGGATCTAATTACACGCGGTATGCTCTTAAACGATAATAAAAAATTACAATTTTGGTTCCGCGGGCCACCATTTCTTTATCAAAATAAAGAACAATGGCCAACTTCGCCTTGCATCGCGGTCGCCGATATCCCAGAAAAAAGAAAAGTTGTGTTAACTACAACACTTTCGAAACAACTTGACTTGCCGGTCTTTTATCGTGCAAGTAAATTTTCTAAATTGAAACGAATCGTAGCCTATAGTTTACGATTTATCTACAATTGCAGACATCCTAACGACAAAATATCAGGGCAACTGTCAGTAGTAGAATTACAAACAGCCAACAACAGAATTATTAAAATAGTTCAAAGTATTGAGTTTGGCAAAGAAATTAGTGACTTAAAAACTAAAAATCAATTAACAGGGAACAGCAGTTTAATAACATTAAATGCCTTTCTAGACGAAAATGAAATTTTACGCGTGGGAGGACGTTTACGGAATGCGCCAATCCACTATGACATGAAACACCAGATATTGCTACCAAAAAATCATGTAGTTACAAAATTAATTATACGAGATACACATATCTCGCTTTTACACGGGGGAATTCAGGCAACCATAGCAGCAGTTAGATTAATGTTTTGGCCAATTACAATAAAGTCCACAACTAGAAAAATTATCCACAACTGTGTAAAGTGTCGTCACACGAAACCATTTAAATATGAACAACTTATGGGTAACCTTCCCTTTGACCGCGTGACACCAGCTCGGCCCTTTCAGAATTCTGGTGTTGATTATGCTGGGCCAATCTTAGTCAAAGAACGGCACGGTCGCGGCAAAAAAGCAACAAAAGCGTACGTTGCAGTTTTCGTCTGTCTAGCCACAAAAGCTCTACATTTAGAATTAGTTCACGACTATTCATCGGAATCATTTCTTAATGCTCTTAAACGAATGATGGCACGGCGCGGCAAGATATCTCATCTCTATTCCGATAACGGTACTAATTTTGTCGGTGCAAATCGCGAACGAAAAGAAATCAAAACTTTATTCGATTCCATACACTTTCAAAACGATGTTGTAGCAAACCTAGCTAATGAAGGAATACAGTGGAAATTTATCCCCCCAAATTCTCCATACGTAGGCGGCATTTGGGAAGCTGGAGTAAAATCATTTAAAAATCTTTTTAAAAGAGTCGCGGGAAATTATTTATTAACGGTTGAAGAGATGTACACTCTGCTAGCATTAATCGAGTCCTGCCTCAATTCCCGACCTATAACTCCCTTAAGTGATGACCCAAATGATCTGCAACCTCTAACCCCGGGGCATTTTTTGATTGGTTGTGCATTAACGGCACCACTAGAAGTCAATGTTTTGGAACTGCCAGAAAATCGATTGTCCCGCTGGCAAAGAATCGAACGACTCCGTCAGGAACTTTGGAAGAGATGGACCAAGGAATATCTGGTGGAACTACAGCGCCGCAGCAAATGGAAACGAATCAACAAAGATCCATTAAAGGTCGGCTCCATGGTTATTCTAAGGGAGGACAACCTGCCACCACTACAGTGGAAAATGGGCCGCATCGTAGAACTGCAACCCGGCAACGACAACATTACGAGAGTGGTCTCCGTGAAAACAGTGAGTGGAGTGACAAAACGTGCAGTTAATCGAGTGTGTGTGCTCCCAGTTGATGAGTAGTGAACAGTAAACTTTTCCATAAAACCAAGACAATTAACTTGAAAAACTTTATACATTGATTTTATTGATTCGCTAATCTTACAATTATTTTTGTTATTATACAATGATAGTGTCAGTAAGAAGTTAAATTTGAAAACAAAGTACTTGCTTTATTATCAGTTTATATTTAAAAGGCTATAGTTATTAATTTAGTTAATATAAATCAATTTTTCGAAATTCTGCGGGGCCGGAGGATGTTCACGCTCCTCGGTCATCGCCGCTAAGGGCGCATCGCCCCCACCTCAAGGGTGAGCCAGATAGGCACATATATACTTTACTTTAAGATGTTTTAAGTTAGTTCATAATGTTATGAGTTCATTAGTACAGTCCATTAGTTCATAAGCTCATATGTTTACATATTCGGTTAATTATGAGTTCGTTTCTTAGTTTATTATCAAGTCGCTTACAGCGACACTTTACTTGTATATAATGTAAATAAATCGTCATAGTTAAAGAAAATATCTTTTATTTTCATCATCAAACTTGTGTACGACGTTACATAAAAATGACCCCACACCTGACACCACATTTTTATGTAACGTCGTACACAAGTTTGATGATGAAAATAAAAGATATTTTCTTTAACTATGACGATTTATTTACATTATATACAAGTAAAGTGTCGCTGTAAGCGACTTGATAATAAACTAAGAAACGAACTCATAATTAACCGAATATGTAAACATATGAGCTTATGAACTAATGGACTGTACTAATGAACTCATAACATTATGAACTAACTTAAAACATCTTAAAGTAAAGTATATATGTGCCTATCTGGCTCACCCTTGAGGTGGGGGCGATGCGCCCTTAGCGGCGATGACCGAGGAGCGTGAACAAAGAACAATATTAATTTTATTTACTGCCCTTACAAGATTATCAACTGTAGCTGCAATTAAAGTGTCATCTGCAAGAATGTTAAAGAATTCACAATTATCAATATATCTTATGTCATTTAGATATAGAATAAATAAGAGAGGTCTTAGGACACAGCCTTGTGGCACCACAGTTGTAATAACTTGATGATTTGATTTTTGGTCATTAACCTTTGTGCATTGTTGGCGGTTTGTTAGGAAATTTTGTAACCAGTGGCGTATCCAGAAATTTAACTGGGGGTGCTTATTGTTTTCGATATTTGATGAAGGATACTTTTTAACTTAAATTGTTCACACTGACTTTCTTGTAACTATTTAATATTTACTAGGGAAACCTCGTCAAGACATGACGGTCAAAAGCATTGAAGGATTTCCCTATATACAACATTCGATGTGCGATTTTCGTGAGTGATTATTTAAATAAACGCAACCAAACAACCCAGTTGAAAATTCTAAGCCTAGAACTCCTCTCTCCCAGCTTACCCTTATCTCTTCTGATATATATTCCTCTCTGGCTTACCTCTCCCCAACGGTTTATTCTACATACATACATATGGAAATTCTACCTTACGAAATGATCAAAATACATTCAAAAATCGATCTTGTTTAAACATTCTTGAAAACGTCTATTAGTACATATTTCAAAAACATGACATAAACATAGTGTTGGCAAATTTTCTGCGTTTTATACAAACAATATAAAACTGCTCTGAATAAGCAATTTCCAATTAGCTATTATTTGTATAATTCGTATATTGTTCATAATTTTCAACTATGCGGGTTTTGTATACGCAATCTAGGCAGTTCGAAGCTTTCCGGTAGAAGGCACGGGTGAACCATATTCACCCAAAATGGTCTGTGACCACCCAACTGGTAATGTGTTTGAAATCTCTAATAAATAATACAAGTCGAATAAAGCAATAATATGGAGTGTACAAACAAACAATATAATATTAACGCGAAATGTAATGGTGTGAGAACAATGAGCAGAGGACATACCTACCTAATTAAAGACATTAGTTACTGAATTAAAGACATTAGTTAGTAAACGCAATCTAACAATTTCTTAAACATTAAGCGCTTGTTAACCGCTTATTAATGATGAAAGTGGACGGCTGCATCGTCCTTTTATATTTATAAGCGGGAGTACTTACGAAACTCACCACAGTAGAAAGTGAGAGGGCGCTCCAAGTGAATGTCCGTCTCAAATTAAACATTTTAGAGTTTTTCAAATTAAAAATATAAACATAAAAAAATATATAAATTAAGTAGTGTTGGCTGATCTACACTGCGAAAGCTTTAATATAAAAAAAGAATCGCTTAGATCGGCCAGGTGGAACTATCAAACGAACTGGAACAAAAATAAGCCTTGTGTTTTAAATATATAGATTATTTTGAATGAATGAATGAATTTACAATGAATGGATAAACAACATTCAAAAACCATACTCCAAATTGCTAAGGATTTTTTTTATAAAATAAATTATAAGTACCAAAAATAACTGATGGAACGTACATAGAATACAGTTATGAATTTCCGCGACAATTTTATTTTAAGGCAAACATATTCTCAAAATAAAATTTTGTGCAAGATTAACTTACAAACTTTACTAATCATTTGCCATCATTGTTTCAGTATGATTGATCTTCTTGTGGTACTGGCGAATTTATTTATAAAGATATATAATAAAATAGATATATAATAAAATACATATAACAATATATAAAAATTAAAATACATACAGTAAAACCTTGGATTGCGAGTAACTTGGTTTGCAAGTGTTTTGCAAGACGAACACATGTCCGGAACGAATTATGCTCGCAAACCAAGGTACCTATCTACACGCATTGAAAAGCACTAATTACCTACAGCACGATATCATTTGTCTACTTTTCTTCTGTAATTCATCAAGAATTTCTTCAGCATTAACAGGAACGAATATACAATAAAGCCAATCCATTTAATCTTTCTTCCTTCATAGAGTTTCTTAAATATGATTTGATATATTTAAGAGATGAAAATGATCGATCTAGACTCTAGATCAGTGATGGCGAACCTTTTTGAGAAGTGGGTCAAATTTTGTTGATTATTTTTTTTAATACTAGCACGTGGGTCACTAAGTCAAGGGCGTCACTTGGAGGGGGGGGGGTAAAAAGGGTAGCAATAATTTGGAAACACCGAGAATTTGTTAATAGACCATATTTATCAAACCATTCTGTTTGATATGGTCTGGAATTTACATCGTTTGTTTTTATTTTTTAACCGCTGATATAGTACAGGGCTACAACTAAAATATTTATATTTAGAATACAATAATTTTAGGTAAAAAACTCTTATTAACGTCCTGTATATACATACATACATACGTAGATGAAAAAATTTAATAATAAATAATAAAATAATAATAAAGTTATTAAGTTCAAGTGTACCCAGAAAAACATGTGTTGCTTGTTTCATAAATACACGGTGAGTCATTACGGAGTAATCGGACTTTGCCAGTGGTTAGATAACCATTAAAGAAAGAAAATTCCTATATACCATTTTTCTCGTATTTCTATACTTTTGGAGAAAAACGGCATCGAAGTTCAGCCTAATGTTTTCAAATTTAATAGTATGAATGCACATGACACATATTTTAAAAGTCAAGCAGATATTCAATACTACTAGAATGTGTAAGGATAGCGTAATAAAATAATAAACACGTCTTTATTTTGGCCAAGTGTTTCGTAGAATAACAACAGATAAACAGAATTAAATAAACAAAGCATGTTGAGAACGACCTCTCAATGGATATTGTTTCAAAAACGGTATTTTTGTTTTGCTATTTCTGATTACTAAGACAATTTCAAATTCTTTTAATAGGCACATTAACCCCTATGTGTAATACAATACTGCAGGTTTGTGAATAAAAAATTATAGTACTGTGATAGTGACACATATTTGGTTTCTCAAATGATAACAAATTGCAAACCCCTTACACTGCAGCTTTTAGTAATAAAACGTAACAGTACTTGTACTTGACTATGTAAACAAATCCATCAAGCATTCAGGGTCGTTGAATTAAAACAATACCTATTGATGGATAGATCAAATTAGCTAAACATGTCTTTACTTAATTAAAATATCTGTTTATTAACGCATAACACATCGAATTTAATGATATCATTGAATGGGTCTGTATTAAAATGATGTCTGCGTTTACTACTAGAATAGAGGGGAATCCCCCGGATTAATAGATCGTTTTGTTTTCTCATCTAAAATGGAATGTGCGCCGTTTCCATTCTTGTCGTGCTTGTTTAAACAGATGTCACGTTTTTACTGATGGTGTCAATTTCTAAAGATCTTGTATTTATTTCTATTCGACTTAACAACACTGACCTGCATCAATTATACGTACTTTTCTGAAAACGTCGGTAAAATTTTTCGAAATTTTCAAGTTCATTTAATCAAAAAAAGTTACTAAGGTTTTATGTTTCTAATAACCAGAGAAGCTTATCCTCAAAGTCCGATCATTGAGTACTGAATCACCGTGTATAATTTAATAACGTGATAACTTTGGTTTTAATTTAATACTCTAGGAATGTTAAAAAACTGCTCACCTAACTTGTTTTGGAAAAAAACTTTTTAATTAAATTATTTCACATGTTTAGACATACGATCTTCTCAAAATTTTGGGAAAATAATTCAAATACTATGAAATCTAAGTGGTATTTTTTTTAACTTTGAATGTACAGTTTCTCTGAAATTTATTAGCATTAATTTAAAACTAAATTTATCAGATTATTATACGAGTATTATTTATGGAAAAAACAACGATTATTGATCATGCGGTTAAAATTTATGCACCGTATTGGGGTGTCCAAATGGCCCCTTTGTACTGATTTTTTTAAAATTTGGTATAGTATTTACAATATAAGTAAATCCACTGTGATTTTGTTTAGAATTTTTAAATGTACCGTTATTTTTTTGGGTACACTTGGACCTTAAACACTTCTATAAAAAACGCGTACGCCAAGACTCCCTTTTAGTTCAACATTGCGACTGGTACATCCCTGTTCTACGATGCAACGAATATGAGCGGCAAGTTTATGACCGACTGTCAACAGTCATACAGAGGTGCAGTGATACGATAGAAAATCAGTTAACCAACGTCCACTTGGAAATATATTTTTTATAAATTCGACATTAGATATTTATACTTTAATCTTTTGAATATTTTCTATTGTTTGTTTTCTCTTTTATGATATAAAAAATAAGTTTATAAAAATCACAGTGTGGGTCACTTAAAAAGCCTTCGTGGGTCAGTGTCTGACCCGCGGGTCATAGGTTCGCCACCACTGCTCTAGATAGATCAGTGATGGCGAACCTTTTGAGCTCGGTGTGTCAAAATTTTGAAAAATCGAAACATAATTTTCGTGGCGTGTCACACATGACAAAGGTAAAGTAAGTAAGTATATGTTTCCAGAATTTGGCATTTTTATATTAACCTTTTAAGTGCCGGCGATGTTTTGGCGAGCGTACTCGCCAGACCGCGTATATCGGGTCAAAAGTAAATCTTGCGAAAACAAATTTATTTTTAATTTTACTTGAAAACATCAGAAAGTAGTTACATTAATGTTAATAATACATCATTTTAAACACGAATTTTATTTAACAACACAACACAAAAAAAGTTCAAACAAAGTTGAAGTTGAGTTTGCAACATGTGCGCGCTTGAAGGCCTGCTGTGCCGGCCAGTTAGAGCGCCAAATGGCGCTTATGGCACACAAAAGGTTGAAATATTGAAACAATGTATTTAAATGTTTTTAATATGTATATTTGTTACGAAATATTATTGTACTTGTACATGCTCGTCTGGTTTCAGAATTAATGAAATTATTATTAACGTAAGTAATAATATTATTATTAATAACCAACTCTGGCCGTTATGAGAGACAAACATTTGAATTGTGAAATTTTTTATCTTTGAAGATGCGTGTCACCAAAAATGAGTTCGCGTGTCAGCACTGACATGCGTGTCATAGGTTCGCCATCACTGATCTAGAGTGCAAGATGTTACAGGCAATGCTGCTAAAATCCAAAGAAGAGTGTTGACGTTTTTGTAGAGGATAGGATCAAATATTGATAAAGTATCAATGACTGTTGTAGGTTTCGTTTCTAAATCTTGATATTTTTTACGCCTAGCTTAAATTCTGATTTAAGAATTTTCTAATTAAAATCAATATCTGTTCTATAAAATTCTGACAGGTGCAGAAAATTTTAAAGTTGAGAATTATAATTATTGTGCTCTATATTAGAAGGAATAAGGCATGAGAGTGATTTTAAAATGTCTATGTTTTCTAAAGCGATCATTCATTTGAGCAATGACCTGATCCAGAAATGGTATGTAGCAAGTTCTTCGAAAATAATGTCCAGCATGCGCTTAGCATTTTGTCTTTCACATAAATCCACTTTAAGCGGCACCACCGACTACACAATAACATTAGATAACAAGAAAACTTCTCACTATGTCTACTGTTTTATGAACTGCTACTTTTTACAGTACACTATTATCACTACCACATTTTATGAATGAAGTAAAGTGAACTCAACTTTACTCTTTCATACTTGAAATTTAAAATTCTTAGAAGATTCCCAGGGCAACATTAGAAATAACTGGAAAACTGGCAAAGAGAGAGTACAGGTATTGATGCAAAACCAATAATTTACAACTTGTCTATAAATATTATACAGGGTTTAGGTTAACTGAGCACATAAGGCATTGTATAAGGGGATTACATACCTACCTGGTATTTCTTAAGTAAAGCACTATTCAATTATATTCAAAAAGGGATTACCTACATCTGGAGTTTCTCATCATTTTTATAGGTAAAACTGTAAAAAGGAGTTAGAAGAATTATGAATGATAGAATATGGATTTTCTTAATAATTGTTCTGTTATTATCTGAATAAAACTTAAAAATACTAATATAAAGTCTTTGATATATTGATACATTGATACCATAATATCAATAACATTAAATGTTCAGATCGATTTTTCTCAGAATTTTTGTTATGCAACCTTATGATTATTTGAATGATCATAAAGGGAAGAGAAATCACTATCGGATTCCACTATTAAAAATCTATATTCTTATTTAAATTTTTTGTGATGACGTCACAACTAACAAACTTTTACAAAGTTCAACTCGATTTTTCTCAGAATTTTTGTTATGCAACCTTATAATTTTTTTGCATGATCATAAAGAGAAGGAAAATCACTATCGGATTCCACTATTAAAAATCTATAGTGTCATTTAAATTTTTTTGTGATGACGTCATAACTTAGAAACAAATGACAGTCGGAAGGTGAATCGCACATATTAATGTGTATTTTTAAAAACAAAATCGACGTGTTTCAGCGTTTTACAAATTACCGGTTGAGTTTGCTTTTTTTTTAAATATTACATACTTTAATCCCACCCTGTATGTACACGTATAGTAAATAGTAGATCATTTTCTATTTAATTTTAATAAGTACGAGAAAGAGGCCACAAATTAGTAGAGGTAGGTGACTTATCACCTGCACCTTATCAGTTCTGCATTTGCTGTAGGGTGCAATTGTTGATAAATTTGAATAATAAATTCCTTTAACGAAGTATTTTATAAATAATTATAATTAATAATTTTAAAGGAATTATGTTTCAGTCCTATTAAAGAATGTAAATGTTACTTTAATAATTAAATTAATTTTTTATTCATTCCTAAAAGCAACTGATAATGTATAAGGCTGTATCTCTTTCTATCTTATTATTGAAGATGCATTTGATGTTCCGCTTACTCATCATAACAAATTCAATTTTAATGTGTGGATCTGGGTGTCTTGAATATTATTTTCTTTATAGTACCTAATGTAGTTAATATTTTCATCGCACCTCATGCAAATCCATGCAAAAAATATACTGCTAGGAGACAATTTTTTGCCAGATACTGTGGAAGGCTGGGATTGAGATCACTTTTAGACCATGCTATACGTTATTACACCAAGTTTGGTCGAAATCCTCCGAATAGTTTTAGAGACGTGATGGTATTTTTGTTGCAGAGTACATCCACGTTTCTCCTTAAGTATGCTGAGGGGGACGATTGACTATTTTTGCTGAATTAAACAAGGGACGCATCATTAGACAAAATCTAAGCATCTAAGGACAAAATATAGTAAATATGTATTTTTTTTAATGCTTAAGGATATATACGTAGTTGTTGTACGTAAACATTTAAGTAATACCGAATACAGCAGACAGACAATAGTATATTACGTTATAAGTCCGGTAAACCCAAGTTTACAGTAGCGAGTTGAAAACGTTTCGGGACGAGGCGACGAAGGAGCCGAGTCTCGAATGTTGAAACGAGCTACTGTAATGGTTTACCGGAAGTATGACGTAAGGCGTTTTATTTCATACTGCCTCACATTGTTCATTTTAAAAAAAAATGCATTTAAAATTTTCAGTCCGGTAAAATTTTTTACCGGACTCAAATTAGATTTTCAGTCCGGTAAAATTTTTTACCGGACTCAAATTGGATTTTCAGTCCGGTAAAATTTTTTACCGGCCTTGTAACGTAATAATTCATTTACCGGACAATACCCTTTTACCGGACAGTATGAAATAAATATTTTTATCTTACAGATGCAGTTTTTGACATATATTATACTTTTGTTTTAAGTGACAGAAATCAAAATTTATTCACAAGTGAAATAATATATCAAAATTACTCACTAGTGAGTAGAACTGTCAGTAGATACAAAATATTCAAAATTTGCTTTTAATTGTTTATTCGAAATAACTACAATGTAATTTATGTTCTATGTGCATAAACGTTAACATTAATTGTGCAATTGTTATTGTTGAAAGAAACCGGAGTATCGTGTAAATTCAACTCCTTCTTCTGACATCCAACTTTAAACTCTTGGTTAACTGTATTGCTGCTGCTTTTCAGCCCAAGAACTTGTTGTGCAATATTTACTTTGTTTTGTAAGGAATCTTCAATATAACCATCAACAACTGCATCACTCTTCCAGCCACCAAAACGTTTCAGCGTTCTTACATCAGCCCCACAATCCGCTAACAAAGTTGTACCTGATCTTCGGAACGCATGGCCTGTATACATGTTTGAATTCTCTAATTTGAGAAATGTAGCTATCATTGCAGGCATCTTTCCAAAACTGTTAATACATATTGGTTGCACTGTGCATTTCCCACCACGGTAGCAAAGAAACAATCGCGTGGATTTTCCGTTTTTAGGGCGTAAATTAATATATTTCCTGTACAAATCTAATGGATTAATTCCAAATCCTTTGTTCAGAATAGTAAACGACCTTTTTTTATGGGTTTTTGTGTACGGCAAGTGAATTAAGAGTAAACCTTCTTTAACTTCTACATCCTTGAGCTCCATCTTCACCAACTCGTCACACCTGCATCCACCCGCGATTGCGACAACAGCAACAAGCTGTAAATACGTAGAAAAATTGATTATACCGTTGACACATGTCAAATCTACTCGTACCTTTATTGCTAGAAACTTGTCATCAGGGGCAGTTTGAAGGAATTTGTCGATTTGATCTCTTGAAAACGTCAACGATTTTTTCGCCTCGTATCCAACATGCTGTCTCTTCAAAAATGCAGTCAATTTGTAATATTTGCCTATGTCTACATCTTCATAAACCTTCATTGTGGTTTTGATCATTGAGTACTGCGCCCAAAGCGACGATGACTTGTACTTCTGTGCCTACAAAACACAATGCATGTAGATACTAATGCATGATGTAATTCAATTCAACTCACTTTTTTAGCAAAATATGCCAGCATCACTTCCTCCGAACTGTCACCTAACGAATTTTCCGCCTTCCAATTTTTGAACAAACTATACTCCTTGTCGTAATGATCCTTCGATTTTGCCGGAATTAAATTTGATATAGCAGATTCTGCGTCTAACTTAATATTTTCTGGCAGACAATCCATTTTACGGATGTAGTTCAAATGTAGTAGCCAAGGACCTTTAAGGACTGTAGTGCTGTCATATATATATATAGTTCAAATTGTGAAAAAAGCAATGCAAGCAAATGCAATGTTTATTTCTCAAAACAATCAATTGTTTCGTTGCTACGAACGTTCATATCTACAGTAATACGATTTTTTGTGATTTCATTTTTATTTACAGTCTTTAATTATTTTTCTATTGGAGTCGCATCTGTAAGATAAAACGTCGTATTTCAAACGTGAGGCAAATACATCATTCGTTCGTGAGAAATTGCCCCACTCGCGTGCAAGCACGCTCGTGGGTCAAAATTCTCACTTACGTATAATGATGTATTTGCCTCACTTATAAAATAATATACTATTATTAATGGTCAAATTTAAATATGTACTTGTATATAGTTAAATATTGTAAATAATAGTAGATAATGTAAAGTGCAAAAATTACAGCATATTTCTGAAATATATTAAAAGAAACAGAAATCAGGTTAAAAACTACAAATGTATTTTTTTAAACAGCCTTGGTAGTGTAATGTCTGGCGTGCCGGACTTTCACCCAAGCGGCCCGGGTTCGACTCCCGGCGCTGGCAGATCTGGTTAAGGTTTTCTGCAGTTTACCTTAGCTGTAACACAAATGTGGGATTTGCGCTGTTCCATCTATAAGTCGGCTGCAGCCGCACATTGGGCCTACATAATAATAATAATCGCCCCCTCCCTCCCGCACAAGCTTATAGCTTCTGGGGCCTTGGTTAAGGTTATGGGTTGTAGTAATTATTATTATATTATTATTATTATTATATTATTTAATTTAAATAAACATATTACATAATTATTATACATATATGTTACTTATAAATAATTAGATTTATAAAATTATTAAATAAATAAATAATAATAATAAAAAAATGCCGCTTTATACAGGGCAGAATTACTTATAATTTTCCTTTATTGTTTACTGTTTTAACACAATTTAAAACTTGCCGCCGCTTTCGGTTAAACGTATATGTAGCTATTAGAATGAGAGCACAGAATGGCATTAGAGTGAGACCCGTATACTTAATCGCGAACACGAGATCGCTTTAGGTACCGAGAGAAACTGACAGCCGTAGTCGCAAGCACGTGATCTCAACTCGATATCGACAGGAATGAGAATCCCAAAATCTCGGAAAAATGGCGTACTTGAAACATATATTGCGAGTCGACAGAATGAGAATTCGTTAGCTGGCCTAGGTGACTAGATGCAGTGACTCTAGCAGTGTTGCATTTAAAGTTACTGCGCGGGAAATTCAAAAAGTCACTGACTTATCAAATCACCTTCGTACTTACTCATATTATGTACTATTGATTTCATAATGATCTAGGACAGCAAGGCTAATATGATATTATTCTTTTTTCTAGTGTAAATGCATAGGATAAAATAATAAAAAATAGCATCATATTAGCCTTGCTGCTGTAGATCATTCTGAAACCAATAGTACGTATAATTATCTACTTAATAGGCATTTACGAAAATTGAAACGGATTGGTAAGATCACTACGTTTGTTTTTTTAACCTCAGCAACAATGACAAGAATAGTAATCTGAATAACCAGATCCAATTTTCGTAAAAGTCTTATATGTATATTGTATAATATATAAATGTCACAGAATATATAAGGAGTTTTTTTTCAAACGCAACTTGTCTCTCAGGACAACTTGTGGAAAAAATGAAAAAACACTTGCAACTCCTCATAGTTATAATAATAAGTTATTTAAGTTATTAGTTATAGTCATTTGATTTTTTTTGTTAACTTAGACAAGACACAGAACTTGTTAGACTTACAAGCATTTTTGAAAATGTCTTTAGTATTTAGAAAAATAGTATTACTACATACTCGATACTCAAATGTTTGGATTTATTGCGTTTTGAGGAAAAAAAGTACTTGTATAGGCTTGAAATAACAAATTTGTAATTAAAACCAATCCATCATATCCAAATCTTAATCCAACAAAGTTCAAAATAGTACAAAAACATGTTCAATAGGAGAAAATATCTAAAGTTGAAAGTTCTGTCTCGGTATCTAGACAAAGGCTATTGTGGTTACGTATTATTATTTATAATTCCTAGTGACATTATCACGTTTACGATTTTGCTTTGGAATGCAAACTTAGAATAGCTAGTTTAGAATTCTGATTTTTCTTAACTTTATTGTTAACGCTAAACACTTTACTTTTCACGACGCTCAAGAAAGTTTCCAATTTTATATCTTTATCGTAGCGTAGTATACATATACCAAACTTTGGTCGCGTCAGCTATTCGGAAAGCGTAAACAAACAGTGGTCAGGTGACCACTCAAAACTACGTTCACAGAATTATGCATTACCGCTTAGAGAATAAAGCCGAGTTTAAAAATGTGGTTGTCCTAAAAAG
This sequence comes from Agrypnus murinus, assembly GCA_929113105.1. Taxonomy (NCBI): domain Eukaryota; kingdom Metazoa; phylum Arthropoda; class Insecta; order Coleoptera; family Elateridae; genus Agrypnus; species Agrypnus murinus. The sequence continues at coordinate 136,525,506 of OV816024.1, forward strand.
GGCATTTTTTACGACGTAGACGCCCACTATAAAATAATTATAGCTTCATTCTGTAAATAAATTAAAAATATTATTCACACAACTTCGTGTAATTATTTACTATACATTTCCTTTCACGTTTAGAAATACATAGTTAGTTTTTTCCATTTTAAAGGAACATTTTTGAGGTTTTCGGCCATTTTCTAAATTTCTTGTACACAATAAAAATAAATGCAACTGCACCGTGTAAGATGAACAGTAGTACTGAACGTTTATCCGCATTTCCGCGCTTAAGTAAACACCATTAGTCATTAAGTGCGCTCGACAATAGCGTTGCATTTGGTTTGTTTATGCTTTCCGAATAACTAACGCGACCAGACTTTAATATACATATAACAAAATAAAAATGCTAAACATAGAAAATTCATCATACGTATAGTACCTCAAACTAACTTACCTATTGTTTATTTTTTTGTGCAATTCTTTCTTCACACTTATTTCTTTTTTCCTTGTTCACTATTTTCAAGCACAATAAACACCCTGTTCAACGTCTTCAATAAATATTCATTATTCTTCTATTTTAACATTATACAAATCTGAGTCGTACTAAACATGTTAAAAATAATAAAATATAGTTAGATGCAAGTGAACTAGTTTTACTTTCTAAACTAGAGCATTTGGATTTATTACGGTTTGTTCGGGATGTGATATTGGCATTCTTTTTATTGGACCTATCGTGGGGTAAGGTAAAAATGATTTAGGTACCACTGGATGTATTACATTTTAAAGTATGCGTCTTCATCGTTGGTTAAATTAAAAAAAGGACTTGTTGAGGTTTGTTGAAAAAAAGTTTTCCTCATGTGTAGTTTAGTCATATTAAAAATAACGGAAAGTTAAGGTGGATCCTTTGACTTTTGCATAGGCCTTCCTTTGGGGTTTGTCTAATAACCTTCTAAAAGTTACAACGGGTAGGTAGTGAGCCGCAAGAAATAATGAGGGAAAACCACGCCCTTAGACGGATTTTGACGTTTTTCTCAAAAACTATTAGGGTTATGGCAATGAAAGTGGTTACTTAAAATAAAGTTTATTTCATTCCCTACAAAAAAGGTACTAAAAGTTTCTTCGTATTTCGTCTTTTTTGTGTAATCGAAGAAAGAATATAATATATCATATACAGATCAGCAATTGGTACCAGCGAATTTGAGCGAGAAATTTAGAAGACATGGTAATTCGGCTTATCACAAATCCGCCAATTGTTAAAATTAATAAATATAATTCTCCTCTTAAGTATGTAAATTTGCGTTTTTAATAAACAATTCAAAAAGCCGAATTAATTAAAAACGCAATTTAGGAAATTAAAGGTAATATATACAACGAGGTATAATACCTAGTTTAGTATTAATTTTATCAGAAAATTTTATCAAAATTAATTTTTTTAAATTTTTATATTTTAGAATTTTAGAAGTTATTTTTTATAAAATCTTTGCTGGTTTCAACTTACTAAGATTTGTAGGGCAATCCAATAATAAATATGTAGGGTGTTTCACTTAAGATTCGTATCTTCTGGTCAGGTGATAGTACTCTTCAATAGGAACAAAGAATCCTTGTGGCATTTTTGATTTTACGCACATCGAAAAACATTTGCTAAAAAGGTCAACTTTTGAGAATTGCTGGAAATAATAGTCAAAACAAACTGTGACATCACCTAGCATTAGCTGCACCAATGCATCAGATATTGCGATGAAAATGCAGTTAGGACATACAGCTCCAACTGCTATTCTTAAATCATTGACCACCAACTCACTTTTCAAAAACAGTTTTTTTTCTCGGTTATTGTAAAAGATAGGCACTAATGATATCAAACTTTTTTGTTGCATTTTCTGTGTACTATTACCTATTAATACGAATTTTAAGTGAAACACCCTGTTCAACTACATAATATGTAATTATGCAATAAACTGCTTTTATGATTTAATGATGTTCAATAATATCTTTTTAGATAATCTCCACTGACAGCAGAAAAACTACTTGTTTAGAAAACAGAGTGGAACTTTACAATGATGCTGATAACTGTATTCTCTCGTGCAATGTAAAAGATGTACTATTGTAAATAAGTAAAAATTTTATTGCTAATAAAAAATTATACAAAATCTTCATGCTTTTAGTTTGTTAATCTAGTGTAAGTGTTTGTTATAACAAAGTTTTCAAAAACATGTTTTTATTTAAGTTCAAAATGATCTTGCATGATATTATACGAATCGATTTCTTCATTCAATTTATTGCGAATTTTTGGTGTATTAGGTTTTAGAATTATAAATAAAAATAATAAAATAATTACTAAAAAAATAGTTATCATGACTGTTACAAAACCTATTATTCTATTCGATAGTGCTTGAAAATGTTTCATTAAATCTTTATTTTGCTCTATGAAAATATCTAAACGGGTGTTTGTACCGGAGATACTTGAATGCTGCGTCGCTTCGACAGGTTCCAATTCTTGAATATGATTCTTGAAGAATTTCGAAAGCATTCCATTGTTTAAATATTTAATAAATGTTAAGTTCTTAAAAGTTTCATTGAAAAAATGTATAAAACTTAAATTTGCGAACTCAGAGAAAAATCTATAAAAACTGGAAGATTTAAAATCAATTTGAGCAAATTTGTAAAACTGAGAATTTTCTTTATCTTCATTTGGATAAACGACAGTATTTGCTGTCTTTCTTCTACTTGTATCTTCATTTGAAGGTGAACCAGCTTCTATTGCTCTAGTTTCTTTAACTTCACAAGCAATACCATAAACGTTAGCAGTTTTAGGAATATTGAGTCCATATGAAGTTTCAATAGACTTTTCTCGAAATACTTTTAATATTTTAAAAAGATTCTTACAATTCCAAATATTATTTTGTAAAGTTATTAGTTTTAATTTTTTTAAATGTTCTAAAAGGTCTGGAACATTTATTGCTGTTAGTAAATTGTTATTTAAAAAAAGAACTTTAAGATTGTTCAGTTCATGAAAGGAATGTTCATGGATAATTGTAAGACTGTTGTGATCTATATAAAGTTCTTCTAGAGCATTTAAACCTGTAAATGCTCCATACTCCAAATTACTTATTAAGTTCCGAGATAAATTTAGAAATTTTAACATTGCCAAGTTTTTAAAGCATCCTATGGTTAAAATATTAATTTCATTATCATTCAAATGTAATATTTCAAGATGAACCATGTTTTCAAATAAGTCTTGGTCAATGTTTACTAATAGATTGTGCGATAAATCGAGTTCAATTAAACTCTCCGTTTCTGAAAACGTCGAAGGTGTCAAGTTTTGTATATTATTTTGAGATAGATACAAATATTTAATTCCAGACCCAATGCTATTATCAATTCGTTTTATCTGGTTATTTCTTAAATCTACGCTTTCGACATTTTTCAGTTTGGCCAAATTGTCCATTTCACAAATTTTATTATTGCTCATGTTTATTAATTTTAACTTTTCTGGTAATAAAAGAAAATCAACTCTAGCGAGATTATTCCAAGATAAATCTAAGACTCGTAAAGAACCGGTATCTTCAAAAATCTCCAAACCAAAAGTTTGAACCTGATTATTGTTTATTAAAAAAACCTGAAGTTTATTGAAGGCGCCTCTTGGATTAAAGTATGTCAAGTTGTTACCAGATAAATCCAAAATTTCTAGATTTTGCAAAATAGTAAGTTCATTAAACTTTTGATGAGCCAACATATTATTATTTAAATAAATCTCTCTTAGAAGTAACAACCCAAGCAAAGACTTATCTTCGAGGTCTCTTAGTATATTTCTGGAAAGATCTAATACTTTTAAATTGACTAGATAATTTAATGCACCTCGCTCTAGAATTTCTATCTTGTTATCTTGTAAATATAATTTCTCTAATTTTATCATGCCACTGAATGCACCAGGATGTATATATTGTATTCCAGTATTATTTAAGTACAATTCTACCACATTTATAAAAGACGTGAAAACTCCTACTGGTAAGGTTGGTATGGTACTATTTTGAAACATTAAATATTTAATGTTTTCTCTGGACCCATTCTTGATTTCTAATTGTTTTCCAATTTCTAACGTAGAATTGCTACATACTGTGTAGTTATAAAGTATAGGATATTCATGGTAGGTTATCCATTCGTTCCACCAAAAATGGCGTACTTGATGTTGCTTTAAGACTGAAGTAGTCGATATCTTTCCTGAAGTCTCACAATCTTGAGTCGTAATAGTTAAACGAAGGGAAATGATGAAGAGCAGTTTGTAGACCTGCAACAAAATAACAGTTATTTGTGTATTAATAGCACAAAATCTATATAGCTAAGAATATTAAAAAATATCTATTTCATATGAATCTAAAAGCAACACACTAGAAATCCTTACGTTGCACTATGCTGCAAATGCCCGAAAAACACTACTTTATTCATTTCTGAATGTATTGGGATAAAATTTGCGCGAGAATGTTCGTCTTTCATTACTATGATTTAGTAACAAAACATTTTAAAAATTTTCGTCAGTAGGTATTGCGACACCTGGCCCAGACGGTTCTAGGGACCCTAGATTCTCTGTCTCTCTCTAAATCTGGTGACTTTTTGTCTGTCTCTCTCTAGGTGGTTAAGTACGGAATCTGCATTACCGACATTCTGTATTACCGGCATTTGGTTCGTCACTTGGCTAAATGGAGTTAGTGTTTCTAGGGAAAAACAGAGGGCGCCAGTGTCGTTTTACGTGATTTTTGTACCGACATTCTGTATTATCGGCATTTGGTTCGTCACTCAGCTAAATGGTAGCGTCGTTGCTAGGGGAAAGCAGATGGCGCCGGTGTCGTTTTACGTGATTTTTGTACCGACATTCTGTATTATCGGCATTTGGTTCGTCATCATGAAGAAA
>OV816024.1:137130593-137284783 GCA_929113105.1 Agrypnus murinus
TAAGTTACACATACAAAATCCCACCCTTAATATACCAACCGCTCCATTAAATAAACCATCAATTACATCGATATTGCAAGTTATCATAAATTTTAAACCAATTTTCAACTCTAAATCGTTTGGTAATCCATTTGTTTGTTGATATGTCATTGAAGAAATAATTTCTTTAAATTTTATAAGTTGTTTTTCGGAATATTCATCGGAAAATTTATCTGTCGATGTGTATTTAACAATTTTTCCATTGTTGTTATCAGTCATTTTTTTATTATATATTTCGACATCTTTATTGTTATAAAACAAACATACTGCATCCTTAATGTCTCTGAGTTCATGACGAGATTTTAACATTTGAACATCATTTTTATTAGCCATTCGATTTAGACAATTAACAAAATTAATATCATCTTTTTGTCTCATAACTTGTGTTAGTTCATAAGCTTTGAACATTTTCCATAATGGAGTGTCAGCCAAGTGACCAAACGGGCCGATAGCATTAAGGTCCAAGTGTACGCAAAAAACGTGTGTTGTTTGTTTAATAAATAATATAATAATGTGATAACTCTGGTTTTAAGTTAATAGTCGAGGAATGTTAAAAACTTGCTTACCTAACATGTTTTGGAAACAAAAGTTTTTTAATTAAGTTATTTCACGTGTTATACGTGAAAAATTAATTTTGGAGAAACTGTACATTCAAAATTAATCAAAATAATACCACTTAAGTTTCATAGTATTTGAACTATTTTCCCAAAATTTTAAGAAAATCGTATGTCTAGGGACTAAACTATTACCTCCTTTTTGCCAAAAAAAGCAGTTTTTTTGGCAAAAAGCTAGTTTTTTGGCAATAATTTAGTCGCTAGACATACGATTTTCTTAAAATTTTGGGAAAATAGTTCAAATACTATGAAATATAAGTGGTATTATTTTGGTTAATTTTGAATGTACAGTTTTTCTAAAATTAATTTTTCACGTATAACATGTGAAATAATTTAAATAAAAATTTTTTTTCCAAAACATGTTAGGTAAGCAAGTTTTTAACATTCCTAGACTATTAACTTAAAACCAAAGTTATCACATTATTATATTATTTATCAAACAAATAACACACGTTTTTGGGTACACTTGGACCTTAAATGGCCAACCACCGGCTACAGGTTTAGCCTGATGAAGATCTCCCATCAAAATAACAGATATACCACCAAAACGTAAATTGTTCTGAAAAATTTGTTGTAATCTTTCATCAACCCAATTAAAAACTTTATTAGTCACAAGACTTATTTCGTCAATTACTAATAATTTTAAATCTCTGAGTTGAACTCTCATTGTATTTAAAACATCAGCTGACAATGTAGTTATGTTTCCGCCACGGTGTTGTAGAACTGGAAAACTTAAAGCTGAATGTAATGTTGTACCATCTACATTCCAATCAGCTCTTCCAGTATATGCAGTAATCAAAACTTTAATAGAGTCAACGTTGGCATTGTATTCGCTATTTGCTAACCGTAAAACAGATTGATAAATACATTTCAAAACATGACTTTTACCAACACCAGCAGACCCCATACAAATTGCGTATAATGGTGTTTGTTCTGTTTTAAAACGGTATTCTATTATCCTATTTAAATTTCTCTGTTTTACATTTAATGATTGCATCTTTACAGGATATTCTTTATCTGACATCAAATTAGGCACTGATATTTTTTCAACGTATGTCTTAGAATCAGATATAGATTTTTTTATATCTTCAAAAATATCGTCAACTGGTGTTCGAATAGCCAATAATTTGTGTTCTTCAGTAATTTCTTCATTTGAATCAAGATCTTTTTCGTATTCGATGTCTTCAATTTTTTTTTGCATCTTGAAGATATTTATCAAGATTTTCAGATTCAAATAACTCTTTAATTTTAGTGATAATTTTAATATATTTATTATATTTCAGTTTGCAATTATTAATATGTAAGTCTTTTTCTTCATTAAACCACGGGTAAAACAACAAGCATAGATCAGTAAAAATTTTCAGGGTCAACTTCCGAGTTGTATTTCTTGTAACGGATTATTTTCTTTCTAATTTTTTTCGTCATATATCCCATATTATTATCTAATTTTATTTTTACTGGTAATGATTCTATTACATCTTGTTCGTCTTCTGAATTTTCATCATTAGATTCAATTTGTTGTCTTGCTGACAATGTTTTCTTAAATTCATAAGACGCTGCAAACAATGCGAGACAAATAGTTTTAACAGAAGTAGGTTCTTTAGGTCTTGAACTATAATGATCTAATAAACCTTTGAGTCTAATATCAGTTGAACCTTCTTCTAAATCTTGTATATCTTTTTTAGATTTTAACATAAAATATCTTTCGTTTGGTGGTCCATTATTAATAAAAATAGTGCTTCTAGACATGCGCGATAAATCCATACTTAAGCAATGATAAATTGCTTCTTGTGCTGATATTTCTGTTGCATTTACTAAAGTGTTAGCCAAATGTCTTATTTGATCCTAAAAATAGTTTTTAAATTAATTTAATGTATTCAAAAATTAAATAAAATATTAAAACTTACTTTAATTGATTTATCGCCTTTTTTTGCTCTTTCATTCGCTTCTTTTAAAAGTTTAGAAACACCTCTCATAGATTTACTTATATAAGCACACAAATAATTCATGCATGCGTACGGGTGAAGACAAAAGTCCATATTTGCTTGCCATAATTTAATCCATATTTTGTTGTATGCATTGATGTTAATAGCATTAGGTTCTCGTTTTAAAAAAATTTCCGCTCTATTAATCGATGATCGTAACGCATTTTCATAGTTAATAATATAATTCATGTTACACGATTTAAGAAATTCGTTAAAATTAATATTGATTGTTTGTTTATTTGTTAATAAAATGTTTAAATCGTTTAATTTCGATTTGATAATCTTATAGTTCTCTTTGCATTTTTCTTTATTTTGTTTACTTAATTCATCATTAAGAGGAGTTAATATTTTTGTTTTAGGCATTGGAGACATAGGAAAACGATAGCGACAAACATTTTTTTGCTTAAACAATTTTTTTGATGTCGATGTATTGACTAAAAGTGTTGTGTTTTCATCTATAATTTGTGTGTTGTCATCAATACTTTCATTATACACTGTGTTAGATGTTGAACATATTTCGTCAATAAATTTTATGACATTATCGTTATCTTTGTTTGTTGTTGGAATTCTACTCTATAATAGTAATCGATAACATGTCTTGTCATTAAATCCGGTTCCAGTTTTAATAATGTTTTTAAAAAATTCTTTGAAACGATGCTCGAAATAACGGGAAGTTGTTACCGGATCTCAACAACAATTTTTCATTCCTTTCTAAAAGGCTTTGGCTTCGTTTAAAGTAATTGTTTGTTTATGGAGAACTTTATATAAAATAACAATTAATTCATCCCACAATAATTCAGCCGCAGACAATGTAAAAAATAAATGTGGTAAGCCTAATTGCAGTATCATTGCAATTGTTTCGTCTCTTTTTTGTTCCCAATATGACGGACTTGTCCGTAATTTAAAAATACTTTTAAAAGCTTTATCAGAATTAATAGCTATTGTCATCTTTTCCTTATTTAATACGTCATTTTTTGTCCATTTATCAAAACCTTTGCCTTTTCTTTGACATATGTTTACTGCACTATGTGCTTCGTATATTTGTTTACGTTTGAATGTGAAAAATATATAATCTATTCTTTCTGCACATCGACGATCATTTCTTCGAAGTTCTGATTTTGCATAATCAGTTACAGTAAACTTTATGTTGACTTTTTGTAACGGCCCTTCATGTCCCGCAAATAATTTCGGAAAACCTAGAGGAGCTGGCTGCATTTACATCAACAACAATATTTAATGGTTTGTTCTTTTCTCCTGGAGCATAAGCAACAGCTAACTGTGGATCTTCGTTATCTAATAAAGTGTCCATACAACCAACTTCTTCTGTCTCGTCTTCCGAATCAATTACATTATCTTGGGTTAATGGATATTCGTTAGCCTCTTTTAAAATTCGTGGATATTGTTTAAGCCATTCATCATTAATTTTAACTTCTGCATTTACGTATGCTGTTTGTTTTGTTAGATAATTTAACGCTTTTAACAATTTATCTGGTCGGACATTCATAAATAATCGGTGTTTTTTATTATCAGTGTTGTCGGATATTCGTCTCTTTAGTTCTATTTTAACAATATGTGAATTATTTTCATCTCTCGGGAGTAGAGGAATTGCATCATTTGGATCTATTGCAACGTTAACAACATTTCCTTTAATTTGAAATTGACCTCCTTTTGGTAATGATAATATTGTTTCAAATATTATTCGTGCGGATGCCATTCGTTCTTCTAAATCATTTAATTCATTGAGACATTCAGGTATTGTCGGAAATTCCAATCCATTTGAAATTGATAGCCGAGGAATTGTTGCTTTTATAATGTTATTATAACAAGTTCCACAAAAGGATGTCAGTTTTAGATTGAGCATATTGATTTGATTAATAAATTCTTTGATGTTTTTGTTTGTCATTTTAATAAATGCTTTTTATCCTTTAAATGGTTAAGGTTTAGTTGTTTAAGTTGTGAAGGAAAGCAAAGACAGTAGAGGGAGATGGCCGGTTCTGGACCCACATCTCCACACCTCGGGTAGGCAACCATATATACACGCTAACATATGGCTAATATACAGCTATCGTTCTCATACAGGGTGAGTATTTTTACGATATAATGCATAACATTATATATTAATTACATAAATCTAATTACCCTAATTAAATTTATTAAATTATTTGTTCTAATTAAAAACGCCTAACGTTATTACCAAAGATTGAAATTAAAAATAACAAAATCAAAGAATTTCGGGTAGTCAACCATATATACATATGAGCTTAATATATAGCTATCATTCAAAATCAGCTACCATTCTCATACAGGGGCGTACAAGAGAAAAATATGAAAGAGGGTTTGAATTAAATGCTATAAATCAGGTCAGGGGTAAATATATCTTAATACTCACCCTGCTTCTACGTTTATGAATCATTTTCATTCCCTTTCTTTATTATTAACATATTACTTTTGATTAACATACGCGGACCAGCGTATACCACGAATACAGGTACACCTGTCGGATTAGCACTGTCCAGCATCCGATATTACCACGTATACGGGTCAACTCTACATATTATGATTGTTTACATAACTCATCCTTCATTTGTACATATCATTTTTGCTAATTAAATTAATTCACGGTATCATATGCATATCTCACCCCAATAATAATTAATTAACATTTATATTGATAATAAATTCAAATAAATTCCTGAAAACACTCTAAATAGAATACGACTAACAAGACCCGCATTTAACCGCTATTTTTCCCGTTTTAGGTTTAACTACATGTCGTACACTCTAACTTTTGTAATATCATATAGTAAAGAATCAATCAGGATCACATCATATGACTGTTCATATCGAGCATTTCATTTTCTATACCTCATTTGCATATAACATTTCAACTACAGACATTCCTGCTTGATACGTGTACAGGAATAATAGTGTAAAAGTGATTATGAATATTTATAAGCGATTGTTTAATTGATTTAATGAAAACCTTATATGGTTATATGTAGTAGGATGATGCGGTATAAAAAAATCTATAGTGAATTATTTAAGCATCTATATTAATTCTCGAGAAGCTATTAACCCGACATGACCATTATGAAAGCAAATATAATTACTTTCAATAAAGTCACATGTTTAGTTAAAAATTTATTTAAAATTTACAGCAAAGGAATTTTAAGCAGCAGATTTCTTAAAACATTGCTAGCTTGATACATGTACTGGAATAATAATGTAAAAAGTGTCTATAAATATTTATATGCGATTGTTTAATTGATTTAATGAAAACCTTATACGGTTATATGTAATAGGAATTAACTACATATCATAAATGATTATATTCCATATTGAAACCCGTTATGTAATATAAAAATCCTATCTTATTAGTCAGCTTGCAGATTTTCCCTAATTAGACATCTCTCAAATGTATTGTTTCAGTCAACGACCGACAAACATTTATTAACCGATTAGCTTCCTTTTGAAATTTCTTGAAAGGTGTCCATTATGTTTAAACAACTATAATTTATTTATTTATAGAGAAAAGGAATATTGCGTAATGCTTTTGTAAATTCAAAACATATTTCAGTAAATATTTATAATTGCTATAGATACATTAAACAGTTTACTTCAACCCTCAGTATTATTATTAATGTTTGAATTACGTACACGTTAATTATTAACCCGGTTTTTCATAGAAGAACATTCCTTAAATATGTGTAGTATATGCAGGTTTGAGATTATTCATGATCCTTTCCAATATTATCGGTTTTACAAAGATGAATCTTTATCAATTATAAATATCTATTATTATTAACTTGATAGAGTCAACATCTAACTTCGGTTTTATAGAATTATAACGTTTAAATATTGATATTTTAAAATTGTCTTGCGTTTCACGTTTATTACGATAACAATTATTCTGCATCGTTAGGTTCTACACGGATTAACCCTGAGTCAGTTTCAACTTGGATGAAAACATATATTTATCGTTAATGTTTAAATTAAAAACGTATTTGCTAGCTTGATACGTGTACAGGAATAATAGTGTAAAAGTGATTATGAATATTTATAAGCGATTGTTTAATTGATTTAATGAAAACCTTATTATGGTTATATGTAGTAGGATGATGCGGTATAAAAAAAATCTATAGTGAATTATTTAAGCATCTATATTAATTCTCGAGAAGCTATTAACCCGACATGATCATTATGAAAGCAAATATAATTACTTTCAATATAGTCACATGTTTAGTTAAAAATTTATTTAAAATTTACAGCAAAGGAATTTTAAGCAGCAGATTTCTTAAAACATTGCTAGCTTGATACGTGTACTGGAATAATAATGTAAAAAGTGTTTATAAATATTTATATGCGATTGTTTAATTGATTTAATGAAAACCTTATACGGTTATATGTACATAAACGCGTTGTTAGTGTAAGCTATTAAAAAGATAGTAGCCATATTGAAATTAATATCAAGTCTAGCGTTTTACAAGAAACGGTTATCATCTAATTGCTATCATACACAGATTAAACTAAACTATATATTAAGAAATATTAATTACGGCTTTTATAGCATCTTACAGGAAAAAAGATTACATTCAATCAAGACTTTAACATATATTATTAACTAGATATCATAAATAAATATATTATATATTATAACGAAGGTAGAGTAAAGACATGAGGATATCCATCGTTTGACTAATGTCTATTTATTAAAACAAATAAGTTATGAAATGAAGCAGGGAGTCTATTCAATGTACAATGCTAATACGTTTATGATTTTTCTAACCTATAGATCTGCAGTTAGAAACTCAAGCCTGCTAAATGCTCACAATTCACTTACCCTATCATCATCATATCGTACAATACAAACATTCCATATTATTATTAAAATTTTATAAATAAAACGATAAAACAAAATTATAGTTTTTCACCTATTTCTATGTTGAACGTATTCATCTTATATGAAAGCACGTACAGTAGCAAGATCTAGAATGCTCCTACCCCCTCAGAAGTGAAAGGCTTCAACAACTTCAGATCAGCAAACTGAAAAACTTGATAGAGTTAGCATCTAACTCAGAATGTCATACAAAGCTATCAACTAAATCCTATACAAGTATTCTAACTAGACAATAAAGGTTTACTGAGATTATATACCTTATAATATAGCAATAGAATTTTTCTAAATTTTATTCTTTAAGTTTTATTTAAATAAATTTTAGGATTCAAAAGCATTTTCCTATTATTATTAATGTATATAGACCGTAGCTACATCGAAGTCGCATGAGTTGTTACCGACTCTTTAACAAGCATATTCTACAATTCTCTAATTTTCTAGTTTCTAGACATAATGTAGTTTTGAACAGATTTTAGCCTTTTCGTTATATCTACTACCTTGTAAACTGTTTCTACATATGTGTTCTTATTGTTTATACATCATATAGACATTCGTCGCCATATTTAAACGTTGTTTTACAATATATCATACATTTTCAATAGCTTCAAAATACGCAGATATTTTATAATATACTATATACTCTTGTAGGATATTCATCGTATCTATAGTAAACTCGTATGATTAATAATAATCTGTAACCATTTTCGATACCTTCGAAATATAAGTTTATAACATATGTTTGTAATACGTCTTTATAACTTTTGAAACACAGGGTAGTTACCTCTTGCAATATCTACAGTTATGAGAACCCTGAAGACTTAACCCGGAGAAATAAATCAGATAAATATTATACTTTTTATTGAAACGACAACTTTGCATACTAATATATGAAAATAATATAATGTATATCGCGTGATAAATAAAATTGAAATTATTCTTATTCTTTTACAATGAAATGTGTTTTGAAAAACACGATGAAAAGTTATGTATATTAATGCAGGAGTTCTGTTAACGCATTGGTTATTTAGAGATTCACTTATAAGTACACTATCTATTTAGCTGATTCAATAAAAATCTCGTTATTTTTAAAATTCCTAACAAGGGTTCATGGTTATTTATCTGTTTTAGAATATTCAAAGACAATATATGTATAAATTATCGTGAGACTCCTGCTCTATATAAAACGCCATATATAAAATTAGAGATAAAAATTTATCCTGTATTGGTGAAAACTCAAATATTCACGGAAATATAACAATCGGTACATATGACGATACTAATCAGTCTGACGCGGAATATATATTTTATATTATACAAACGGAGAGAAAAGAATAGGTACAATAGCTCAAAAAATAATCAAAGTTTTGAACTTTACATTTCCAACTAAGTCTAGGGAGATTATACACGATGAAAACCTTATATGGAAAAAAGATTGATAGTATTAAAACTATGCATCGCAATTACGAATGTTTTGCCGAAGAAGTCCTGGACGCAGCTATAAAAGTTAGAACAACGCTTGTAGACAATAATATTTTATTAAATGTGTTAAATTCTTCTTGTAGATATAAGGATGATTTATTTTTGAATGAATTAGTTTATAAGTTTACTAAGTAAACTATTGTAGATTTGCAGAACGACCTTGATTTAGATGATAGACTTATATGATAGACTTATTATATGTAAGTTTTTCGAATGTTAATGACGATTTTGCAAGTAGCTACAATGGTCTAACCTAATAAATATTTTATGTACTAATCTTAATAGAGATTTTTTTTTGTAAGTAGCTACATGCTCTAACCTAATAAATGTTTTAAATCGAAATTGTGATCTTCTGTTAGCTTAAATCCTACCCCGGGAGGACCTGGAACTGTTACAGCATCTCCAACTATTGAACGTTCGAACAAATCTATAGTAGCATTCATACTGCGAATGATAATCTTAACGAACTGACTACTTACAACCGTGATGAAATCTTTTATTCTATAATACCTTCTTCTTTTAACTCGGAAATAATTGAAATTATTTCGTTTTCATTCAGAGAACTACTGTTACCGGCTTCATTTACAGCATATAACAATCGTAGCCTGTCGACTAGCTCGTTAGTCTTATTCCAGTAGACGTATTCGACTTTGCAATCGCTTAATTTTTTAAAATTTGACGATGGTGATTATAGTCTAATGCCTAAACCTTTGATTCTGGGTAAGTTTGGTTTAATTATATAATCATACTTCCAATGTTTAACAGCTGTTAGTTTACCGTGTGGTCTATAGGATTTCCTATGCGCATTAGTAAGGGCTATTATCTGCATATAATTATTGATATCATTTTGCGATGGTGTACACTCTAATTCTCTAAACGTGAGTAAGTCAAACAGACTGGGTGTTGCTTCGAAAACGTTGTTTTTAATTATGATGTTTGTATCACGCATAGTCACAGGGGAAGATGCAAATGTCCACGCGTCTTGATCAATTTTATATCTAATACCGAATCTAGTTCTATCTATATTTTTGTTTCCGACAGCGTTAGCTATTAACATACCGTAATGAGTAGGGAGATCCTGAGTTTTATTAGATTCTTCTTCTTCTTCCTCATCTGTATCTGAAGAGGATGATGCGGCTTGTTTTTTAACTTTCAAACAGGGGAATGTAACTAGCAGTAGTAGTAGTAGTAGTAGCAGCAGATGGTTGTGTTTTAATTTTCAATAGGGGAACGTTAACTGATTCGGCAATAGTTTCCAAAGGAGATATAACCTGTTTATGAGTATCACGATAAATACGTTCTGCTTTTGCTCTATCACGACGAAACCTCACCCTTCTCCCTTCTCCCTTCACCCTTCACCCTTCTCCCTTCGCCCTTCACCCTTCACCCTTCACCCTTCACCCTTAACCCTTCATGCTTCAACCTTAACCCTTAACCTTAGTCCTTAACCCTTCGGTCAGGGATCGTTAATCTCTCGCACTAACCTTATATTAGGGTATGAACCCTCTAGAGGCCGAATACAGGCGTATATATTCTGTATATTACCTCTTAGTTAACATAGTATTTTATAAAATAATTAGATATAGTTATATTTACTATCTATTCTTTTAAACTGCTGTTATACTTACCTTGTTTACTTTATAGTCGGGTA
Source organism: Agrypnus murinus (assembly GCA_929113105.1). Lineage (NCBI taxonomy): Eukaryota > Metazoa > Arthropoda > Insecta > Coleoptera > Elateridae > Agrypnus > Agrypnus murinus. The sequence continues at coordinate 137,141,256 of OV816024.1, forward strand.
TGTGGTACCATTATTAGTGTATACGAAATGTACTATTTTAATAGATATTATATATAAGTTATGTATTATGTTTTCAGTAGCGTCGAAACTACTCGTATCAATAAACGTTCTTGTATGAAAGTATGTTGTTTTGTACTTGCTCTGCTCCCTACGTTCTGTCTTAAAAAATGTATTCGTAGGCTCTAACCTAATCTAACCTAAATTATATTCGTATGCTCTAACCTGTGATGTAATAAAAGCAATAAGTTTTAAAGACATTTATTATATTATATTTATTATACATTATATCCAGATGTAATAAATTTAAGTCTATCATCTAAATCAAGGTCGTTCTGCAAATCTACAATAGTTTACTTAGTAAACTTATAAACTAATTCATTCAAAAATAAATCATCCTTATATCTACAAGAAGAATTTAACACATTTAATAAAATATTATTGTCTACAAGCGTTGTTCTAACTTTTATAGCTGTGTCCAGGACTTCTTCGGCAAAACATTCGTAATTGCGATGCATAGTTTTAATACTATCAATCTTTTTTCCATATAAGGTTTTCATCGTGTATAATCTCCCTAGACTTAGTTGGAAATGTAAAGTTCAAAACTTTGATTATTTTTTGAGCTATTGTACCTATTCTTTTCTCTCCGTTTGTATAATATAAAATATATATTCCGCGTCAGACTGATTAGTATCGTCATATGTACAGATTGTTATATTTCCGTGAATATTTGAGTTTTCACCAATACAGGATAAATTTTTATCTCTAATTTTATATATGGCGTTTTATATAGAGCAGGAGTCTCACGATAATTTATACATATATTGTCTTTGAATATTCTAAAACAGATAAATAACCATGAACCCTTGTTAGGAATTTTAAAAATAACGAGATTTTTATTGAATCAGCTAAATAGATAGTGTACTTATAAGTGAATCTCTAAATAACCAATGCGTTAACAGAACTCCTGCATTAATATACATAACGTTTCATCGTGTTTTTCAAAACACATTTCATTGTAAAAGAATAAGAATAATTTCAATTTTATTTATCACGCGATGTACATTATATTATTTTCATATATTAGTATGCAAAGTTGTCGTTTCAATAAAAAGTATAATATTTATCTGATTTATTTCTCCGGGTTAAGTCTTCAGGGTTCTCATAACTGTAGATATTGCAAGAGGTAACTACCCTGTGTTTCAAAAGTTATAAAGACGTATTACAAACATATGTTATAGACTTATATTTCGAAGGTATCGAAAATGGTTACAGATTATTATTAATCATACGAGTTTACTATAGATACGATTAATATCCTACAAGAGTATATAGTATATTATAAAATATCTGCGTATTTTGAAGCTATTGAAAATGTATGATATATTGTAAAACAACGTTTAAATATGGCGACGAATGTCTATATGATGTATAAACAATAAGAACACATATGTAGAAACAGTTTACAAGGTAGTAGATATAACGAAAAGGCTAAAATCTGTTCAAAACTACATTATGTCTAGAAACTAGAAAATTAGAGAATTGTAGCATATGCTTGTTAAAGAGTCGGTAACAACTCATGCGACTTCGATGTAGCTACGGTCTATATACATTAATAATAATAGGAAAATGCTTTTGAATCCTAAAATTTATTTAAATAAAACTTAAAGAATAAAATTTAGAAAAATTCTATTGCTATATTATAAGGTATATAATCTCAGTAAACCTTTATTGTCTAGTTAGAATACTTGTATAGGATTTAGTTGATAGCTTTGTATGACATTCTGAGTTAGATGCTAACTCTATCAAGTTTTTCAGTTTGCTGATCTGAAGTTGTTGAAGCCTTTCACTTCTGAGGGGGTAGGAGCATTCTAGATCTTGCTACTGTACGTGCTTTCATATAAGATGAATACGTTCAACATAGAAATAGGTGAAAAACTATAATTTTGTTTTATCGTTTTATTTATAAAATTTTAATAATAATATGGAATGTTTGTATTGTACGATATGATGATGATAGGGTAAGTGAATTGTGAGCATTTAGCAGGCTTGAGTTTCTAACTGCAGATCTATAGGTTAGAAAAATCATAAACGTATTAGCATTGTACATTGAATAGACTCCCTGCTTCATTTCATAACTTATTTGTTTTAATAAATAGACATTAGTCAAACGATGGATATCCTCATGTCTTTACTCTACCTTCGTTATAATATATAATATATTTATTTATGATATCTAGTTAATAATATATGTTAAAGTCTTGATTGAATGTAATCTTTTTTCCTGTAAGATGCTATAAAAGCCGTAATTAATATTTCTTAATATATAGTTTAGTTTAATCCGTGTATGATAGCAATTAGATGATAACCGTTTCTTGTAAAACGCTAGACTTGATATTAATTTCAATATGGCTACTATCTTTTTAATAGCTTACACTAACAACGCGTTTATGTACATATAACCGTATAAGGTTTTCATTAAATCAATTAAACAATCGCATATAAATATTTATAAACACTTTTTACATTATTATTCCAGTACACGTATCAAGCTAGCAATGTTTTAAGAAATCTGCTGCTTAAAATTCCTTTGCTGTAAATTTTAAATAAATTTTTAACTAAACATGTGACTATATTGAAAGTAATTATATTTGCTTTCATAATGATCATGTCGGGTTAATAGCTTCTCGAGAATTAATATAGATGCTTAAATAATTCACTATAGATTTTTTTTATACCGCATCATCCTACTACATATAACCATATAAGGTTTTCATTAAATCAATTAAACAATCGCTTATAAATATTCATAATCACTTTTACACTATTATTCCTGTACACGTATCAAGCTAGCAAATACGTTTTTAATTTAAACATTAACGATAAATATATGTTTTCATCCAAGTTGAAACTGACTCAGGGTTAATCCGTGTAGAACCTAACGATTGAGAATAATTGTTATCGTAATAAACGTGAAACGCAAGACAATTTTAAAATATCAATATTTAAACGTTATAATTCTATAAAACCGAAGTTAGATGTTGACTCTATCAAGTTAATAATAATAGATATTTATAATTGATAAAGATTCATCTTTGTAAAACCGATAATATTGGAAAGGATCATGAATAATCTCAAACCTGCATATACTACACATATTTAAGGAATGTTGTTCTATGAAAAACCGGGTTATTAATTAACGTGTACGTAATTCAAACATTAATAATAATACTGAGGGTTGAAGTAAACTGTTTAATGTATCTATAGCAATTATAAATATTTACTGAAAAATGTTTTGAATTTACAAAAGCATTACGCAATATTCTTTTTCTCTATAAATAAATAAATTATAGTTGTTTTAAACATAATGGACACCTTTCAAGAAATTTCAAAGGAAGCTAATAGGTTAATAAATGTTTGTCGGTCGTTGAATGAAACAATACATTGAGAGATGTCTAATTAGGGAAAATCTGCAAGCTGAATAATAAGATAGGATTTTTATATTACATAACGGGTTTCAATATGGAATATAATCATTTATGATATGTAGTTAATTCCTATTACATATAACCGTATAAGGTTTTCATTAAATCAATTAAACAATCGCATATAAATATTTATAAACACTTTTTACATTATTATTTCAGTACACGTATCAAGCTAGCAATGTTTTAAGAAATCTGCTGCTTAAAATTCCTTTGCTGTAAATTTTTAACTAAACATGTGACTATATTGAAAGTAATTGTATTTGCATTGTTTTGAACATAATGGTATGTTATGATAAGAAATATTTGACGGGTATCGGATAAAACAATACATTTTACTCGAGGTTTCATGTTGGCGTAAAGATAATCCTTATAGATCCGGTTCTGAGAACTGAGGTGAAATCAATAATGAGAAATGACAAGTTGCTACGTATTAATTATGTTACACATTTTAAATGTTATGACTAATAGATTTATATTTTAGGAATGTCTGTAGTTGAAATGTTATATGCAAATGAGGTATAGAAAATGAAATGCTCGATATGAACAGTCATATGATGTGATCCTGATTGATTCTTTACTATATGATATTACAAAAGTTAGAGTGTACGACATGTAGTTAAACCTAAAACGGGAAAAATAGCGGTTAAATGCGGGTCTTGTTAGTCGTATTCTATTTAGAGTGTTTTCAGGAATTTATTTGAATTTATTATCAATATAAATGTTAATTAATTATTATTGGGGTGAGATATGCATATGATACCGTGAATTAATTTAATTAGCAAAAATGATATGTACAAATGAAGGATGAGTTATGTAAACAATCATAATATGTAGAGTTGACCCGTATACGTGGTAATATCGCATGCTGGACAGTGCTAATCCGACAGGTGATTGACAGTAACCTTTCGATGAAATCACGTTTAACGATGTCTGGGGCATCCTTGAAAGCATACATCATTTAAGAAGGATCTTAGTATGAGAAATGACATATGCAAATGATACCGTGAATTAAATTAATTTAATTAATTAGATCAATATAAAATCGTTATGATCCCCCGGATGACTGCATCAATCATAATGTGATATGTAGAGTTGACCTGTATTCGTGGTATACGCTGGTCCGCGTATGTTAATCAAAAGTAATATGTTAATAATAAAGAAAGGGAATGAAAATGATTCATAAACGTAGAAGCAGGGTGAGTATTAAGATATATTTACCCCTGACCTGATTTATAGCATTTAATTCAAACCCTCTTTCATATTTTTCTCTTGTACGCCCCTGTATGAGAATGGTAGCTGATTTTGATGATAGCTATATATTAACCCTAGCATGACTGAGCGGGGTACATTTTGTACCCCAGAAACGGTTTTTTTGATATAACTTTTTAACGAATACATTTTTTGCTTTAACGATTTTTTAATGTGCCTAAAAAAGCATTTGGGATATGCTGTATTGCTTATTTCTCTTCTCTAAATTATTAATTTCAAATAAAAAAAATATTTGTGCTTGGGGTACATTTTGTACCCCACTCAGGCAACTATGCAAGTAAAAATCTGAATATTTTTTTCGCATGCGCAATAATATTTGCTTGTTCTAACCTCATTCTTTTAGTACTCTTTATCAGGCTCTTCATTACTGTTCATTTTAAAATGTCGAATCGACGAAAACTTGATTTAACTAATGAACGTGACCGTGATATAGCAATCGAGTGGTTGGAAGAAAGTGACGACGAAGATTTCATTGAAGAGATTGTTGAATCTGATGTTTCCGAGGAAGAAGATAGAGTTGAAAATGACGAACATATTGACGATGATGTTCTGGAATACAGTGAAGGTGCGGAAGCTGACAATATAAATGAGGATGAAGTTCCAGAAAGCGTACAATGTGATCGTGTAAACAGTGTAAATGAAGGTAATGCGTCTGGGCAACCAACGTATGTTTCAAAAAATAGAAGCATATGGAGTAAATTTCCACCAAAGCGTACACGAAACCGTATTCAAAATGTCATAAAAACCAAGTGTGGACCGACGTCGCATTCTGTAGGTTTTACTGAAATTGCAGAGTGCTTCAAACTTTTCATTGATGACGAAATGGTTGATCTGATTGTACAATTTACGAATCAGAAAGCCGAGGAAGTACTGGAGCAGCAAAATTTACAAAATCCAAGTAAGCAGCTGGTATGGACACCTACAGACCGAGACGAAATATATGCGTGTATAGGCCTTCTTATTATTATGGGAAGTTTGCACGCGTCTAGAGAACCTTTGCAATATTTATGGGCAAAGAATCCATTATTTGCAAGACCCATATTTTCAGCAACAATATCACGTGATCGATTCAAAAGTATTATCGCATTTATGCGTTTTGATGATTCAACGACAAGAGTAGAACGTAGGAGCGTTGATAAACTTGCTCCATTTAGAGATATTTTCGAAATGTTTGTGCAACATTGTAAAGAAAACTATAATCCTGGTTCCCATCTAACAGTGGATGAGCAGTTAGTACCTTTTCGCGGTAAATGTCCTTTCCGCGTCTACATGAAGTCAAAGCCAGCAAGATATGGAATCAAGATATGGGCATTAGTAGACGTTGACTCCACTTATGCAAAAAATCTTCAGATTTATACTGGCAAGGAAGCAGGGAAACCAGAAAAAGAACAAGGGAAACGTGTAGTTTTGGACATGACTTCGTGTTTAGATAAAGGGTATGGCATTACAACGGATAATTTTTTTACTAGCGTAAATTTAGCAAAGGAACTATATAGCCGAGGATTAACCCTATGTGGAACCATTAGAAAAAATAAACAAGATATTCCTAACGAATTACTGCCAAGACCTAACCGTCCAGTAAACTCATCTATGTTTGCCTTTCAAGATCCAATAACTATGGTGTCTTATGCGCCAAAGAAGAACAAAGCGGTAATACTGCTAAGCACTGAGCATCACGACGACAAAATCAGTGAAGACGACTCAGACAACAAACCAGAAATTATCCTTCACTATAATCACACCAAAGGTGCTGTCGATACGCTTGATGGAATGGTGTATGGATACAGTTGCAAAAGAGGAACTCGAAGATGGCCATTTGCTCTGTTCCAAAACGTGATCGATATAGCCGCTGTGAATGCTTTAGTTCTGTGGAGATGTAAACACACTTCAAATCCTCCCAAAAAGAATGAACGAAAGAATTTTTTACTTCAGTTGGGTCAAGACCTGGTAAAGAATCACGTTAGAAAACGACTTCAGAATACACGCGGGCTTCGCAAACATGTTGTAGAAGCTATGAATTACATAAATCCCACACAAACATCCAACGAAAGAACACGACAAGAACAACAAAGCTCTATGGGCAGATGTGCAATTTGTGAAAGAAACAAAGACAGGAAATGCAGATTGACGTGTGACACATGTGGTAGCTTTGTATGTCCACTACACAAAACAACGAAAAAAGTTACACTCTGCGTAAAATGTGCAAGTGAATAGTAATAAGAAACCAAAAATCGCATACTAAAGAAAACGTGCTAATTTTTTTTTATAAGAATTAATTTTTATTTTATTGTTATGTATCATGTATTTTGTTTAAATATAATAAAAATGAGTTTAAAAAATCAATTCGCAAAGGCAGTTTGTAATGGTGAAAGATCAACATTAAAAAACGCTGGGGTACATTTTGTACCCCACATCGGTTTCTGCGTAAGAAAAAGTATCTCAGTCATGCTAGGGTTAAGCTCATATGTATATATGGTTGACTACCCGAAATTCTTTGATTTTGTTATTTTTAATTTCAATCTTTGGTAATAACGTTAGGCGTTTTTAATTAGAACAAATAATTTAATAAATTTAATTAGGGTAATTAGATTTATGTAATTAATATATAATGTTATGCATTATATCGTAAAAATACTCACCCTGTATGAGAACGATAGCTGTATATTAGCCATATGTTAGCGTGTATATATGGTTGCCTACCCGAGGTGTGGAGATGTGGGTCCAGAACCGGCCATCTCCCTCTACTAAAGACAACAACAACTTGCGCAAATTTCAGTTGGGCCATACAGTTTCATTTGATTAAATTTGTTTATATTTGCGTCTTTGTTGCTAATATTTTTTTCGCGTTTATTTTGTTTGTTTATTCGATCATTTATTCGTTCTGTGTTATGAACTTGTTCGTCATTACGTGCATCTGCCCGTTGTTTTCTGTCACATTCACGTTCTTTGTTACGAAGCTCTTCCTATTTTCGTGATTCTGCTCTTTGAATGCGGTCACTTTCACGTTCTTGACTTCGATAATTTTCGTCTTTTCGTATATCCGCTCTCCAAATACGATCACGTTCACGTTTTTGACTTTGAATGGTTTCATTTTTCGTTGTATTTTTTTTCGTATTGGATCTTTAATTTTTTCTTCGTTTCTATATTCTTCATCTTTTCTCTTTTTAGCAATTCTTATGCGGTCTCTTTCCCGTTTTTTCTCTTTTTGTTCATCCATTGCTAGTTAAGAATTTAACCAAAAAAATTAAATTTATATTTACAAATAATAATATTTTAAATTAAGTTTAAATTAGTTCTAATAAATTAAAAATTAAAATTTGCTTACCATTAAAATCAATTAATATAATAATTATTTACTAATATTAATTTTAATACACTTAGTAAAGAAAAAATACTTATTTAAAAACACTAAATAATTTTGATGTTTACTCAGTAAAGGCTAATTCACTATTAATTTAAAGCTTGTATTAGTACTTGCCTTTACACTTCGGTTTTACTGTTGCGTCAACTTTTAATTAATGTTGATATAACACATTGCTCGTCATAAAAACTAAAATTCTAAAAATTTTTCGAATTTTTCTTGTTGCTAAAAATGTTTATTTTTTCGTAAATTTTTAAAAAATACAAAATTTTTTATTTTTCAAAAATTTACCGAAATTTCCGGTGGTCATTTTGACCACTTTCCCGAAGAGATACAAAAAAATGTTTCAATCAAAAGTTTCTTAGAATTTGATGTACTATAAGATTTCAAAAAAGAAAAATTCAAAAAAGTCAACAGGGAAAAAGGCGACAGACCAACAGACAGACAGACAGACTTCACGAATTCAGAGACGAACTTTTTGTTCGTCGATCATAAATGTATTAAGGAAATTCAGTAATTGGTATACTTCCTACGTACGATCTACGTTTCCGGAGAAGAGCAAACAGACTCCCATTCCCCACTGCTTATTCATGGCCTGTGTTACTACAGTGGACATTGTATACGGAGATGTAATGATGTTTCATCAGCACATTAATAAGAATTAACTGCCTCAGCTGTTGAAGTTAAAATCATCAATTATTATTGTTACTCAATAAAGAAACGTTACATGTTGACTGTTTGCGATTATCATTAATAATTGCTAATGGAACATTTATAAAGGATTTACTATAAAACGATTTAAGTTTGAGTTGATTTTATTAATTTGGTACATGTACAGAACAAGATTTAGTTAAGTGAGGTATTTTGGGTTGATAGGGTTTTCACTTGCAGTTACATCTGAAAGGAAGAAAATTTATTAGTTCAGTAAAATTATAAAATATTACATATCTCGGACAATAATATAACAATACAAAAACAGTCTTGACTACGGTTATTAAGAAATTAATATCTATCTTGAATGTAAAATGATTAAAGAAATGTTCAAAAAAAGTTTAATATTTAGTTTAGTTAAAAAGGTGTATATTTATTTCAACTATCAGGAAAACAAATTTAAAAGAGGAAAAATCAAACTTAACACTAGAAGAGGGAGCAGTAAAGGTGAAGTTCCATTCAAGTAGACCTGTTAGACCCGAAGAAACCGAGACCCGAGAAAAGAAGAAACAAAGAAAATTAATTCTTGCGCGTTGTTCAAGAAGTAGCGTAAAAAGATAATTTAATTAGGTGCGCTTTACCTTAACGGCTTAGATGCGGCTGAACATCCAGTCCCAAGCTTAATTCCAGAGTCCAAAAGCAGTAGGCAGATTCCTGCCTACTAATAGATGATTTTGTGGTGATTTTTCTGGCAGCAGGCTGAAAAGGGGGAAACATAAGTGAATCACAATACAGGGTTCGTGAGGAATATAAAAAGTGTTAATAAAAGCATAAAAATAGTGAATCCATTTTAAGATTAGTTTAGTTAAGGTTGAAAGATCTCGCCATAATACCTTAGTAGATTTGTTTGTAAAACTGATAAGCCACATAACCTAAAAACAATAAAACTTAATTATGATTTTCAAATATTAAAAAAAGAAAGAACTTACTTGATCAAGTCATCGCAATTGTACTATTCACATCTTGGGGCTACCCTATGAACTAAACGGTAAAATTGGCATTTCGAGGTGATCAGAGATTTCCCATTTAACCATCAAAGAGAGGTAAGCATATCATTTTATAGAATCTCATTTCATCAAAACCGTGAATTTTCATAAAAGAACCCAATTGAGGATTCGTTATTCAAGGTTGGTCTCATAAACAAAGGGCATAATTCATAATAAAGTTATTTAAGATTATTTACAATCATAAAGTTGACCTGAGATATACAGAGTGTAATATTTTGCTATGTAGATTTGCTATTATTCATTATTAAAAGTGCAACATTACTATACCTACACCAGTGGCGTGCGGTGAGAATTTAGGCTAGGGAAGCAACCACGATTTTAATTATAATACACCTAGGTACAGGCGCGGATTAACGGGGAGGGAATAATCCCCCCCCTCAATTTAGAAATAAGTTTACATAGAATAGAAACAAATAATGTTTGTTTAATTATTATTTATTAAAACAATTATTTTTCCAAAGATTTCCCCCTCCAAATACTTATCTGGATCCGCCCCTGCTAGGTACAATAAAAAACAGTGTTATAATTATTAAGCTTAAAAGTTTTTCAAAGAAGCACTTTTACAATTTATATTTATGGAATTTGTTGACTATCATTCTTTACTTAAAAAAAACTACTACTACGTATCATTTTTCCGGTCTTTCTTAGCAAAATACCGGTACAGGTTTTAATCTTTGTTGTTAAATTTGAAAGATCTGGTTTTGATCTGCCTTTCTTAATAATTTGTAATTTCTCTCCAAAACTGTCTGCGAAAAATTCCTTATTAATAATTTACAAACTGAACAAAAAATCGTCCAGATTCGGCTATATCGAAGGTACTCGAACCTTTCACCGAAGCAGTTGAAGTTGCAGTCGTGACGATAATGCAATTTTAAATTTGCATACAGGCAAACTAAATAGAACTATTTGTCTTTAAAAAATACAACTTATAAATCGAAGAAATAACCAAATTATAATAAATAAACATTTGGGAACGAAGCACAATAAAAATTACGACCAAACAATGTTAACCAGCCAAACAGCATCCGTCTATTATAACACCTGTTACGGGTTTATTTCGATCGCGCCTCGTATATATATTTTTGAACTCACTATCTAGAAAGCAGTGTTCGACGCACTGTCTAGTCAACCGGGAACACTTGTTTCCCGGTTAAGTAAACCGGGAAACACTCAGTGGTGCCAACTGCCAACCCTTGCAAAATTTAAATACCTTTTTTACTGCAAAATTTCTGCCGAAAAACAATCTGTCACATTTGTCAATTGCAGTCATGATTTGCTTTGGTTTATTTTTTTAAATAAAAGTTGTGAAATCAGATAAAAATTTTATTTGACATTTATAACAATGACTACGTTCGTTTCAAAAAGTATTGTACAATTCTCTTGCGTGAACAATGTTCCCGCGTTCACGCATATGAAGGCCCTCGCTCCCTTCGGTCGCTCGTGCTTCAAAACTGCGTTCACGCGGGAACATTGTGTTCCCGCACTCGCATCGTAAATAACTATTCTCTTTGTGAATTCCATAGTTAGTATACGCATCGAGTTTTCCCACTCTTTGCTTTTGATAATTTGACTGTTAGGAATTTGTGCGTGAAGTTGTACTCAAGGATTCTACTACGATTATCCAAGCCGTCTAGGCGTGCTCGCTATTTAAGGTTTCGTACCTACCGAAAGGGATTTGTGCGTGCAGTGCCCTATAGGTCTTCTTTTTTTTACTGTTGAGTAATTTTGTCTGGATATTGTCTGGGAGAAGAACCTGATGTTAGGCAGCGTTGTGATATCGCAGAGAAGTTCTGATTATTCGAGTTGTTCTCATCTATTTGGTAGAATTAACCCCAATTGATATTTTGGGTAAGTTCTAGCGTGTGACGTAGGCTCTTTTGTGAGACTTTTTTTTGTTATATTTTAGGGTCCTTATTTCCGCTAGGGTTTTCCCCTGCTTCCGTTTATTTCATCTGGATGCATCGCCGTCAGTAGACGCATATCTTATTGACGATTAATCCAGGAGAATATTTTGCTGTGCTGCGCTTGACCGTACGTTAGAGATTGGTTCCAGCTTATCATCTTTTTTTTTACCTGGAAGAAACGAAAATACCAGGATAAGGGTATATCTGTTATAAACATTTTTCTTATTGTATTAATTTAAAAGTTCATATTCATGAAGGATTTCAGCTTAATTTGTTTTAAAGGATCTTATTGATCAAAAGAATAATAAAACAATTGCGTTTGTTGAGCAATTATTATTTAATTGATAAATAAATAATATCATTGTTTTTTTTTGGAATTAATTTAACCCATAAATATTTATTTTTTTTTTTTTTGTATATAATTTAAATTCTGTAGGGAGATTTTCCTTTTATATTTTATGGATGTGAAGGAACGTTCCTACAGTTCACGCATTCTGGCGTTATCATTATTTTTGCTTTAGCGCTTATCACTAAAGTGCAATCTATTGTATTGTTCATTTAAAGAGGTAAAGGTTGATATCATTTCTTTATGTATGTAATATAAAATTTTGTTATTAGAAACTCTTAACTTTGGGAATACCGGGGTAGATCAGAAATTGCAATAACTAAGGTGGTTTTATGATATGGATTATATTGCATTATTTAATAGATATAAGAGTGTTATGTCAAACTGAAGTGATTTATTTATTTGTTATAAATTTTATGTATCTATTTTTTCCTTTATGTTGAATTAATAAACGAGGTACATGGTGTAAGAAGTATAGTTATTACCCACCAGCTCTCCCAGTATGATTAGACTTGATGATTAAGAGTGAAGTAAATAAAAATTATTATAACGGGCGAAAGGTTGTGCTAGCCGGAGGTGTGGTAGCCTGGAACCCCTTATACACCCCGCGCTCGCTGATTCACGCCAAGGTTAAGAGAAGAGCATTTGTAAGCAGTGCTTATATTAAGTGTAAGTATCACATTTGAATCGGTATTACCTTTCCGTGCTTACTACCTATTGTAATTCTTGGGGTTGAGATTTAAAAAAATTAATTGGCAAGTTATTCATTCAAACACTAATTAGTACTATTTATCAATCACGTCATTGTTTCTCGATAAATCGATATATGACACTGTTACAATGAATTGCTTATTGTATAATCAAACCTACCTAAAAAGCCACAGTTGGCTAGTGTTGAGGAAATTATTAAAACATTTCGTATTCATACATTCTTTCTTCGAAGAAAGTGAGCTTTTTTAGCAGGGCAGTTTTACTGATAGTATTAAGGTGGACATATATAATAAAATAGCTACGACAGAATAGGTATAAATTAATATACTCACAGCATGGAGTTGGATTCATACACTTTTACTTTCCTGCGTAGGTTTAAATTTTTGCACACATGTGAAAATTTCTATGTGCATGTAAATATGTACACATTTAAATTGCCTGAATTTTTGTTTTCCTTTTTTAATTTTTGTACATAAATGTAAAATGTATTGCTATATGATCTTCAATCATGCTAGGCAGATACAACCCGTATTAAAATATTTAGCAGGCAAATTCCATACAAATTTTAGAGATTCCATTCCATGAGCGACATAACCTCACTTTTGGATATAATTAGAGAAACATATTTTCTTAATATAAATAAAACTAGTCAGTTAGGACTTACATGCATACTAAAACATTTTAAACATAAAAAGGATATAGTGAAATCCTATATTTAAAAAATTAGTTTTTTAATGATAAATTTATCGATGTGGGGATCGTTAACATTTGAACTTAATGAAGTTGATTTTCGAATGTCAAAAATTATCTGAAACAGACAGACCAGGTTGTATTTAAGATGTATGCAGAAATATAACTTTTCACCTATAATATTTATTACTGACATTTGTGTTTATGGAGGTATTTTGTTTGTGCATTACATGCCTTCTTCTCGTATAGGAAGTAAAACTGTAGGTTCCGTGTGAATACCATGTTTGGCACTTTATAAAAATCCTTACTGGGGGTGGAATTCCCCCAGATTCGGCTAAATTCTAGTAGGGTCAGCCAAATGCTCATAGTAATCGGTGGCATGAGATACGAAGGATGCTCCGCCATTGTTTCCTCGCCCAAAAATAAATAAATGAATAAATAAGTAAATAAATAAATGGAAATTGGAATTATGAACATTTATTAATTAGCAGTATATGGAGATGGAATTTAATAACAATTATTGGAATTGTATAATTACAAATCGTATTTTACCGTCAAGTAAGCAAGCAGCTGATAAGAGGTTAGAGATGAAAGATTTTGGTGTCAATGTTAAAGAATAGAGATGGAGGAATAAAACATGGAGTTTTTAAATAAAACTTTTATTAATTACGAAAATAAAAGATACCATTTTAATTATAAACACTTTATAAATATAAATAACTTTGAATGGTTTATTATTATAAATTAAATTGTGTATTTGCTTTATCGCAGACAAATAATTTTAGAAGTTGGGATGTTGTTAATTTAATTAAAAGCAGAAAGACATAATTTTTCTCAATAGTTTAAATTTTTGGAACGTTATTAATTCAATTAAAATTAGTCCTTTTGGTTCCAAGACAAAACTTAATTTTGGTATAATATTTTTTTATTTGTGTTTATTTGTATTAATAAAAATAAAAAATTATTTTGATTAGACGTCTTCAAATCGACCCGACCTGAGAGAGTTTCAATTTTGTGAGATATTAAAGTTTATCCTAATAATAAGAATGTTTCAGCCGAAACAAGAACCAATACGAGGTAAGGTTTATATTATATTTTGTGCAACGTTTAAATTACAATTTGTACTGTCTGTAATCGTGATCGTATGTAGGTGACTTAATAAAAAGCATATCTTATATTCCACTATCGCCAGTAGAGAGTAACCAAAGTCATTGAATTTATTATCCAATACATATTTGTTTTCATTTTATCCACAGTTAAACTCAAAGCTCAATACTTTTTAAAGTGTAGTAGAACAAGGTATGAATTCTTCAAATTCTACCGAATACCAATTATTTGCAACTTGTTTATTTTAAATTGCAAAAGATATATAGAAGTTGAAAGAAACTAATGAAATTGTTTTCAAGTTAAAACCGTCCTTTCCTTCTTGTTTTCTTCCAAATTCTTTCTTGTATTCCCAAAGGTTTTCTCTAAAATTAAGGTAATCAGTTACACGTACATCTGTATTTTATTTATAAAGTAAAATGGGAAATCCGGTGACAATCCTGTTAATTTTAAAAAATTGACACTCTATGAACTATTAGCGCATTTTGTCTGTAAAAATATAACTCAAAAACTACTTTACATACACACATAATCCACTTTCCGCATTTCGCAGTGTCGGGGTTCCACAGAAACTCTTATGGGGTGCAAGATATCTAAAATCTGATTGAATTGAAAATACATATATACTTTTGGTCTCGTTCTCTTATCAGTTAGGTCACTTTATCCTGGTATCTCGGTCACGGTAGCTGTTGCAAAATGCAAAGTGTTAATAAATTATGCAATTTGTAAGAGTATGCTAACTTGCCTCCTAAATATCCTTAAAACTAATTATAGGCAGGGACATGCTGGGCCGCCGGGATACCGAAGAAATGGCCTATCACGCCACTGTTCATAGGATATCCAACTTCCGCCCCGATGTGTGTACCGATGTAATCGTTATCTTCTACTATTGTTAGAAAAACCTCGTAAAATTAGTTACTAAATAGTCTGCGGTATTTTTTAGGAATGTTAGAAAAATACAACGTTAATCGTAATACTAACTTTTCATTTATCAAACATATGCTACACAAAAGTTTCCTCAAGTTTTGATTTATATGTTGTTTGCTGTAATAAATTTGAATTAAGAGTTTTAGCACCGACCCTAATTCATGCTGTAATTTGGAATCTATGTCAAGAAGAAGCAGATACGAAAATTAGACTATTTCTATTAGCTTAACTTCTATTTAAATCTTATTTAGTTCATTATTCAATCCTTATCGTTAATGCAGATGTTTAAATACTACTGTTTAATAAATGATTAGTATGAAATTTCATTAAGTAGGAAAATCTACTTTATTAATTTATATATTCATGTAGTTGCCTTTCTAACAATTTCTTTATTAATATAACTTTGAAAATGTACTTATCCCGAAATTAGATTGTGACTTCGAAGCCTTTCTCGCGAGATACAATAAACTAATTATTCTCATCAGAGAATTCAGATTATTCTCATACTATTTGAAATTATGTTTGAGCTTCAGCTTTCTGATAATGAGCATACTCAGTACATCTTTTATTCATAGAATGGTCTTGCATTTAGTAACATTTTTGGTTGTATTTTTATTGACATTGTATTGTTAGCTATACGTTTATTTTCCCCTAAACAAGCCACAAGATCATGAAATATAATATAAATACAAAGATTAGTTAAAGTTTCACAAGTTTTATTATTATCTTAACCTGACAATATTGTTTCGACATTAATAGTTATTTACATCACAAGCTGCGAAAGTTTACTTTTAGGTGCAAGATGTTTTTGATTGGCCTAAAAGGGCTTTTGCAGCGTGTAATGTATTAAACTTTTCATTCTCCCCTTGACATTTATAAACCATTATACATAAATAAATAAAATGATAATTCAGTGATTATAATAAAATAATGTTTGTATATACAACAGTATTGTTACCAAGGTAATGTTAACAACAGCCACCTTATAATATTATATTTAAAAAAATTGATAGTTTTAATTCGTTGTCCAGGGACCGAAAGTTTTTCATACCTAGCAACTACCTCGAATGTTTTACTTTCGCTTTCGGTTGCCTTATCAAGATAGAAAGTTACACTTTCGTAAGGGGAAGAATGAAAATGTCATTATCAACGGTAGATAAGATTGATAAACAAACACGTTGCTAAGGATAAATTCATACAGAAAATAGGTAACTAGATGCAATATATACAAAAACTAAATATCTAACACTTCTAATAAAGGAGAATTACTAAGCTCAGTTTGTTCATTCATTAAAGATACTGTGCGTTTATGTTTGTACGTTATATTTCAAAAGCTTCTAAAATGTCTAATTTGTGTTTGTTGTTGCAAAAATGTAAGAATTTAATGTTGTTTCGAGGTGTCATTGGGTGGTTCTGTTCCAAAATGTGTTTGGCATAATTCGATTTTTCTGGATGTTTAAATCTATAAGAACGTACGTGTTCTTTGTATCATATGTCGAAATTTCTAAATTCATTAGAATTAGTAGAAAAACTACAGAACATACATCTTCCAGCACATTCAAAACTTGTAAGCTTTGACATTTGTAACATGTTTTCAAAGATTCCACCACAAGACTGTATTCCTTTGTTAGATAATGTCCTAGTTAATAGTAATGTAGAATTAGTAAAAAGATTAGAGTTAATTCAATTATTCGATCTTTGTATCAGTCAAAATTATTTCACTTTTAATAATATAATTTATTTACAAAAAGATGGTTTACCTGTGGGTAATTCTCTGAGTCCTCTATTAGCTAACATATTTATGGGTAATTTAGAAGAAAAATATTTGAATTAGATCTTTCTAAACACGAGCCGTATTCGCATCTCTCTACTACATTAACAGTTTGTTTAATTACCATGGTGACCAATTGTAATCTTTTCCCACCTATTAAAATTAAATAAAGCTATCTCTATTGTTGTTGATTTTAAATGAAACTTTAGTTATAGACACTTTTAATCGTGGCTCGTAATACGGTCCATTATTTTTTGGTTTCGTTATGTTGATGACATTTTAGCTTGTTTTGACAGTTCTTTTGAGGTTATCAATGCATTTTTAATTCTTATTAAAGTATTCACAAACATCACGTTTAAATTAGAAACAGAACAAAATAGAGATTCATGTCATCATAAAATGCATAAACTAGCGGCTTATATATCTTTAGTACACCGAGCTTTAACTACTCCAATGAAACGATTACATTTTAATAAAGAAACTTCAATCAAACAATTAACACATGCAAACCATTATAACCATAACATAATTGACACTTTAATTCAACAAAAAGATTATAGGTTAGCTATCAAAAGAATATTTCCAATTGACACTCAAATACAAGACACAAACTACATATCAATACCATAATTTGGCAAGATATCAGAACAAATTCAAACTATAATAGGAAAAAACACCAACACTTTGTCATTTTTATTCAATGCTAAAGACAAAACACAAGATATCATGAAATCCGGCATTTACCGTTTGAATTGTTCTTTTTGTAACTCGGTTTATATTGAACACTTAGAAATTTCGACATAAGATACAAAAAACACGTACGCTCTTATAAACTTAAACATCCAGAAAAACCGAATTACGCCAAACACATTTTGGAATAGAACCACCCAATGACACCTCAAAACAACATTAAATTCTTACATTTTTGCAACATCAAACACAAATTAGACATTTTAGAAGCTTTTGAAATATACAAACACAAACGCACAGTACCTTTAATGAATGAACAAACTGAGCTTAGTAATTCTCCTTTATTAGAAGTGTTAGATATTTAGTTTTTGTATGTATTGTATCTAGTTACCTATTTTCTGTATGTATTTATCCTTAGCAACGTGTTTGTTTATCAATCGTATCTACCTTTGATAATGACATTTAATGTCGAAGCAATGTTGCCAGGTTAAGATAATAATAAAACTTGTAAAACTTTAACTAATCTTTGTATTGATATTATATTTCATGATTATAGAGTTCCACAAAGTAAGACTGGAGACAGTAAAAGCTACTAGATAGTTGCAGTATTAAAACGATTTTCATTTAAAGAATATTGGTTTAATTTTGTGGTATGTGTTAACGTTTTATGTAGATGTGTTAGTCTTTATTGGTAATACTAGCATAATACCCGTTGCAAAATCAACGGTCCCCTCTGATTATGTTAGCTATCCACTAAGTAAGAAAACAGCTGTACTTATAAAAATTAGTTTTTTGGGACCCCTTAGCTCAGGATGTGCTATTGCAGTGGAGTTTCTATTTTCCTTAATAATAATGTCAATCGGATCATAACATGTAACTATAATTTAATATAATCCATTTTGATTTATAATGCCTGTCTTTGTATTTACTAATAAGTTCCACAGTTTTTCTGCTCAAATAAATGCTATAAAAACACATAAATTGGCCTTTTTTAAAAATAACTTTAAATGAATGGTAGGTGTGTTTAAAGAGAATACATAATATAGTTATTTTAATTATATACCTATGTAGTTTATTATTAATATATTGTAATGATATTTTGACGTCTGATGAAGTTCAAGTTAATAAAAGTTCATTATTGTTTTAAAATTGCTTGATGAACAGAGAAGAGGTAGTTGTGATGTTGAACATTCATAACATTGACTTTCATATAAAATCATTAATGAAAACAGAGTTCAAGTTTAAATTTATCTATTTAGTTTATTGTTGTTACATAAAAGAAGTATTTGGGCTATATAGGTTATCACATCTGAAGCTCAAACCTGAAAAGAAAATTGTTATTAGGATTAAGGAAAAGTTGTAAAATAGCTTTTAGTACATTTAAAAATAGTACAAACATAGCATTCCATTTTAAATATCAATCAAAATTTATCCATAACAACCATTCTTCAATAATAATGCATGGTTGCAATGGAGATATATAAATAATGAGAAACTAAATAATCATCTAAGAAAAGTTAATTTTGTATTTTAAATTATGAAACAAAGAAAGAAAAATATGAAGGTAATAAGAATGGTGGTTTCTAGGGAGGTTGTTAGAAAAAACATTTTGAAAGAAAAGAGATATAATAATTCTTTAAA
This sequence comes from Agrypnus murinus, assembly GCA_929113105.1. Taxonomy (NCBI): domain Eukaryota; kingdom Metazoa; phylum Arthropoda; class Insecta; order Coleoptera; family Elateridae; genus Agrypnus; species Agrypnus murinus. The sequence continues at coordinate 137,160,873 of OV816024.1, forward strand.
AATGGAAGATGTAATAATTTTTGTTAATGAAAAATAAAGATTAAAAACCAGTTTAAAATATAGTAAAGGTGTTATTTATTTAACCAACAAACATAATAAGCAGTCTACAGAAGAAGAAGTTTAAAATAGGGGAAAATACTCACTACAAAAAGATGTTCGAAATGAATACAGGCGCAAGATCTTCAAAGTTTCTCTTTGATCCTAGAAGAAGAGAATAGTTATTTCAATTATAAAGGTAACGACAAACAGGTACTCTTGACCTACAACATTTTTAGCTGTCTGGAAATTCTTCGTATCCTGAGTTACGCAAATTCCTGAATCCAAGGCAGTTCGAGAGAGCAAGCGGCGTACCGGTTCCTGATAAAGGGCTACAAGAAGGGAGAAGCATTATTAACTACATAACAAAAAAGGTTTGTGAAAGTGTTATTAAAAAGCAGAGCATTAGTGACAAGAGGTTTGAAGTGCGATTTTATAATTTAATTCGGAGGTTAAATCAACGTACCATTATTATTGTAAAAAGGCTTCAAGCAGAGGATGCACATCACCTATAAAGTAATAAAGAATTTAATTAATTAATTAAAACTAAAATATTGATCAAACTTACCTCATTTTATAAAGTTGTCCACTTTCATATGTGTGGTTATGACGAAACGTCAAAATATTAATTTTTCAAGGTTAAGCAAAGTTTCCCATTAAATAAATTTCTCAATAGTTAAAGATTACTTAAAATTCCATTGTTCTATAATATTTTTAGTTAAAGTCTTAAGATTTTCAAGGAAAGGAACCCATACTTGAAAATTCAATTATAATTATTTTAGTCTCATTGTGTAGAGAAAATATAGTAAAGGCACATAAAAATTAGTAAAGGCGACCCTGAGAGATAACAATCTAGCGAGTGCAGTTCATAATTAAACTAAAACATAAAGGCATTCTATTTGCATAGCTGCATAACATCGCAATATATTATGTACCTTATATAGCAGCTGAAAACGCTCCAGTTGCTGGAAATCAGTGCGTGCCCCCATTAACTTTGTAGTTTTTGTAAGCCCAGTTTTTTTCAAAACCGGTCAATTTCGAGAACCACTGAATAGATTTTGATACCGTTTTCACCATTTAATACCTTATTTCTTAGCAAAGGTTTCTATATATACAGATTATTCAGAGAATTTTTCGAGAGCCCAGTAATGAGCAAAGTATGAAATACATAATTAAGAAAATTGGCTCTAACAGAGACAAAACGCATTACGCTGAAAAAATGGTAACAGATAAAGGCAAATTATAAGCGACGAATTGTAGCTCTCTAAAAGATCTACAAATAAGTCCTGGATGGCATATACGTATCTTTTACAGATTACTCACAATAAAGATTTTTATAATAGTTATTTTTGCGGAAAACTCTTCTCCTCCTGGAATGTTGCCTTACTCCGCCCCTGGATAAAATGCCGGTAATTTCTGTATTTTTTTATCTTCAGAATTGCTTCAAGTATAATCTGTGAAAATTTGAAGTTTGTAGCTTACGCCATTCAAGAGATATATAGCCATTATGATTTTTTAAGAAATGCTCCCCTGCGCCCCCCTCGAGTTTTTTAGGATTAAAAATATAGTCATGCACCCCTTCAGCTTCCTAAGTCTTTTAGTTTTCGAGATATTTTTCGGTGGATCGGATATCGGACATCGGAACTGGCTATTATTACATTAGGAGATATCGGCCTTTCGGGGCTATTAATAAAATTTTTGATTGTTCCCATTGGTCAAAGTTCGTATATCTGTGATACTTTTTCGTTTAATTTCAGTATGCACTTAAAACTGATAAAGTCTATAGGCGGATAACAATGAAAAAAGGCTACCCAGGCGAAACTAAACTAAGTAGGTATAGACCAAATAAGAGGCATTAATCAAAAAAATTTGTACAATAGTGATCTTGCTGTATATAGGGATTGCCATAACAACAAAAGTAATAGTAATAATAATAATTGCTACAACCTACAACCCATAACCTGGAAACCAAGCCCCAAAAGCTATAAGCTTGTGCGGGAGGGAGGGGGCGATGATTACTAGTACGTAGGCCCTACGTGTGGCTTCAGCCGACTTAACAAATGAAACAGCGCAAATCCCACATTTGTGTTACAGCTAAGGAAAACTGCAGAAAACCTTAACCAGATCTGCCGCCACCGGGAATCGACCGCGGGCCGCTTGGGCGAAAGTCACGATAGACATTGCACTACCAAGGCTGTTAATAAATAAATAATTATTATTATTAATTCAATTAATTCCTTAATTAAGTTAATAAATAAAAAGATTCAATAAGTTTTAACGCTTTTAATTGAGCTATTCTTATAAGAAATCTTAAGATAACGTATTAACCGTTAAATAAACACACCATCCGTTATAGTGGTGACCCCCGACTGAAAAAAGGAAATTCAAGATTTTCATAGAGTAACCGTCGACCGACTCTTCACCTGAAAATTTGTTGAAGTTTCTTCCGTTGCTGACATCGAACGGTCGCTAGATTTTCATTTCATGAGCGCAGACGATTGCTACATTCTTCCCTGCATTACCAATCGCCCATCAGTATATCCTTTTTATCAAAGATAAGTATATTTAATTAATTATGGTTCAAGTAACATTTCCGACATCAATACTTCGAATGTCAAATTACCATTCAAATTAATTGATAACTATTTTAATATACACGACGAATGTCAAAGATGTAACATATTAACCTTGAGTCTACCTCATAACATTTTACTTAACCATATCGATTTGGTCGTAAATGAACCTAATAGTAAAACACTAGAATACCTATTCTACACTAAAAAACGCAATTGTGAACCATTATTTACGTTTAGAACAGAAAATTATTCAATTGACAAACAAATTAGACACTCTTTCTAGTAGTGGAGTCTCCTTACATCTTGACTTCGGAGAAATTCCCCGCAAAGTAAACTCGACAGGATTATCTTCTTCAACATATACGCAATAAAGTAAAAAAAGTTTATATCTGTACATAGTGAGCTTCTTTTTTTATTTAACACAATAACCGCGAAATTAAGGTTGTTTCTGCAAATAAATTTTTAATTTAACATAAATTTGAAAAAATAATCGTACCACCAATCCAGGGCCGGCGTAAGCTTTTGCGGGGTCGGTTTCAAAAATTGCGCTTGACCTATAAAAACTTCTAAATAAATAATTGATTATAAACACGTTATTACATATTACAATAGAGTCATGGAGTATCATTCTAGTGAATTACGAAGTACGCGAAATCTTTATTCGCATATCAAGCCCAAGCGACGAAGGAGCGGGTGATTAATTTGCACGACTGCATCTAAGATGACTTCACCCATCAGTTTTGCAAAAATTCTTTGATTCTCTTTCTTTTTATTCTTTTGTTGCCAATAGATGGCGCTCGCACATTTGCCAGTGGAATTATTAGCGATTACTAATCTTTCTTTTATGATTTTTAATACCCAAATGGGAAAAATAGCATTTTCTAAATTAGACTTTAGGTAAATTAAGGAATTCCTCCATCAAACATTTTTTGACTAAACTGGTTGTTTATGCTGATTCAGCACATTCAGCATGCAGCACAATGATTATTTTTTAATTGCACTTTATATTGATTGCAAATATTTAAGAAATGTCAAATTTAGATGAACACCATACCGCAAGAGACGATCTTAAAGTTAGTAGGTATCTTTTCAAAATAAGTTTCCGGTTTTAATAATATCAAAGTATTTGGTTTAGGTTGGGTGTTCGATGTTAGTGGACTGTATTTTTTTATGTAATTGAAACGCCGGTAAAAACCTTAATCGTATATTAAAAATATAAACAAATAAAAACAGTTTAACTACAAATATTATAATTAAAGAGGAAGCGACACTTTTCGACCGTTCTGGTCCGTTGTTCTGAAGAGACTCTCTTTTACATCTTAAGATTCTTCAAGGCCCTTAGGGATACACCACCCACATTCTCATATGCACCAGTTTAACGTAAAACAGATGTATCCCTTAACAGGCCACCCTGAACATGCCGCCCCCTTTGAAAGCCTCGTCTTTCAACAACAATACCCATTACACAAATCCAAACTAAAACTACACAATGTTCTTTTCCTTAAAGTCCTATTTGATACCTAACTTAACCTATACATGGACCACGTAGGTCTTATCCCGACAATATAAAGTACGAACTCACTCTTCACTCATTGGTAACACACAAACTCGCGTTAACCCCCTTTTAACCACACTTCTTGGTGTCTTTATTGATATGACGCGACACTGCCCATCACTTCCAGGATGGAGCTCCACTACTCTACCTAAGTTCCATTTTAAAGGAGGCAGATTATCGTCCTTAACTATCACGACGTCTCCTACCTTCACTGTGTCCTTAGCTGCCTGCCACTTGCGCCTTTGCTGCAGCTGTGTCAGATAGTCTTTAGACCACCTTTCCCAAAAACACTGTACCATCTGTGTCATTAACTCGTACCTCTTGAATCGACCTGGCTTCACATGTCGGAGGTCTTCTTGTGGTAAGGCCGACAGTGAACTACCGATAAGGAAATGACCGGGTGTAAGGACATTTAGGTCCTTAGGATCTTCAGTTAATGGGATCAAAGGACGGGAATTTAGACATGATTCCACCTGAGCCAATATAGTTTGTAACTCTTCAAATGTCAATCGTTGTTCTCCCACTACCCGCTTAATATGATATTTAGCCGATTTAATTACCGACTCCCATAAACCCCCAAAATGAGCAGTTCGTGGTGGAATGAAATGCCAAAATATTTTTTGTTTTAGAAAGTGCTCATGGAAGGCTACCTGTGTTTCGCAATTTTTTAATAATTTATAAAGGTCTTCTAATTCGTTTCTTGCGCCCACAAAGTTCGTTGCATTATCACAATAAATATTTAAGCTCAACCCCCTACGAGATATAAATCTCTTGAAACTATGTAAAAAAGCTTCCGTCGATAAATCACTCACGGCCTCAAGGTGAACAGCTTTTGTTGCCAAACATACAAATGCGCACATATAAGCTTTTATTGTTTTGTGTCCCCGTGTTTTGCTAACCTTTATTTCAAATGGTCCACCGAAATCTATCCCACAGTTAGTAAAAGGTCTAGATGGCGTTACCCTAGATCTTGGCAAGTTACCCATAATATATTGAAAGTCCTTAGGTTTCACTCGAAAGCAAACTATGCATTTTCTCAACATTTGTTTGACCATGTTCAAACCTGTCAATGGCCAGTATTGAAGCCTCATCGTTGCAAGCAAGGCTTGCGGGCCCGCGTGCAAGTTTTTATAGTGAAAATGCATAATAAGTAACTTCGTAAACCTATGAAGGTTAGGCACAATAATGGGATGGCGCTGGTCGAAAGATAAATCCGCATGTTCCAACCTACCACCCACTCTAAGAATACCCTCAGAATCTAGAAATGGATTTAATACCCCCAATTTACTAACCCTTGAAATTTGTTTACCCTTGCCAAGATCCGTTATTTCCATTTGAAAGGCTTCCATTTGACAACTCTTAACCAAAACCCTAGTCGCACTCGTTAATTCATCCACAGTCAAACATCCTAACCTCTTATTAATCTTATCCCTACAACTATGTACAAACCTTAAACAATATGCTATTACCCGCTGTAATTTGTAGAAATTTGAAAACTTGTCCCAAATTGAAAAATGCTTTCTAACCAAAAATGTATCTTGCTGTTTTCGTTTTTCCGGAATCTCTATATCCACAGCATATTCAAAATCTGGCCAAACCTCTTCATCTAATGACAACCAGCGCGGACCATTCCACCATGACTTACAATATCCTAATTCATCTGGATTCAACCCCCTCGAAATGACATCAGCTGGGTTGTCATTAGATTGTATATGACGCCATTGATATCCCGCTGTAAGCTGTTGAATTTCAGCTGTCCTATTACCAACGAATACCTTCCACTCTACAGGCTCCGTTGAAAGCCAAGATAACACGATAGTAGAATCGCACCAATAGGTGATTTTACTCGGTGTAAAATTGAGTACCTTTAATACCTCTGATGTTAATCTTGCACCCAGCAAAGCCCCACATAATTCTAAACGAGGCAAAGACACTACCTTTAATGGCGCAACCCTGGATTTCGAACACAGCAATTTTACATCATGTTTTCCCTGAATATCTGTTGAACGAACATATAAGCAGGCGCCATATGCCAGTTGTGATGAATCACAAAAACAATGCAACTGTATATCTTTAAACCTCTCGATTAATACCCTTCTAGGAATAAACACATTGTCCAATTTTTTTAAATTGTTCCTAAAAGATTCCCACTTTGTTTTAATTTTTAACGGTACTTCCTCATCCCATGATAATCCCTTTCTCCACAAAACTTGCAAAATTAGTTTAGCCTTAGTGAGCACTGGACCAGCCAGACCCAATGGATCAAAAATCTGAGCTACCGTAGACAATATCCCCCTTTTAGTAATTTCTCTATCCAACACCTGACTAACCTGAAAATGCAAGACGTCCCTATTTGAATCCCAATACAAACCCAAGGTTTTATGATCAGATCCATCAGAAATATAATGTTCAATTTCTTGTGCTAAATTATTTTCATATCTAGTATTAAATACTCCCCTGTCGTTAGACATCCATTTTCTCAATACAAACCCAGCCTTACTAAGAATTTCGGTTATTTCATTCTTTAATTTTCCAGCATTTTCTACGGTATCTGAACCTGACAAAAGATCATCCATATAAAAATCCCTGAGAATGATCTTAGATGCATCTGGTAGTTGTTTCATACTTCCATGTGCCAACTGTTGCAAACACCTAACTGCTAAGAATGAAGCTGGACCCGTCCCATATGTGACTGTATTTAATTCATAAATACTCAATGCTCCATTCGTCGGATCTCGCCACAAAATATTTTGAAGCTTCCTTTGATCTTCATTTACCCAAATTTGTCGATACATCTTTGCTACATCAGCGGTAACGACGATCCGATGTTCACGAAATCGCAATAAGATGGCAAACAAATCGTCCTGCAGCTTTGGCCCCACCATTAAAATATTATTTAATGACACCCCATTATCTGAAGGTGCGCTAGCATCGAATACTACCCTTAATTTTGTAGTTAATGATGTTTTCTTAACTACCCCATGGTGCGGTATGAAATACAAATCATCTGTACCAATTCCAAAATAATTATCTAAAGCTACCCTATCTATTTCCCGAACCTTGGACATATGACCCAACTCTATATATTCAGACATAAAGTCAGAATACTCCATTTTGAAAGCTTCATTTTTTGAAAACTTCCTCTCCAGATGCTCAAAACGTTTAAGAGCTATTTTAAAGGAAAATCCTAACTTCAACCCGTTGTTTTTTATTGGCAAATTTACTACGAACTTACCGCTTTCATCTCTCTTCGTAGTTTCCCTAAAAATCTCTTCGCATCTCTCTTCTTCCCTAGACCTTCTGTTTTCTTGAGGAAGTTCCTCAATTATCCAAAATCTCTCTATTTGGTCACGCAGAGCTGCATTTGATACTAAATGACAGCTTTGCATCCTAGTACCTAATCTATAATTTAAACCGTTGACAGGTCCTGCAACGATCCAACCCAATTTCGTTTTTTGCATTATAGGTTTCCCTATTCCCAATTTATATTGCTCCCCAAGAACAAGATCCCAGAAAATCGAAGAACCCAATAGAATATCTATCTTGCCCGGAGTAGCAAACCCTTCATCAGCTAATACCATATCCCTAGGGATCTTAAATAACTGATGATTTACTGCAAAAGACGGTACCCTATCTGAAATTTTATCAATAACCAAAAAGGAATTATTTGAAATCCAATCACCACATAATGACGTTATTTCTCCCGTTACAACTTTATCGATATGCATTATGTCCTTCCCAATTCCCATTATCGACATGTTAATTCCCTTTGCAAGAAGCTGCAATTTTTCCCGAAGTTCCTTGGTCATGAATGAAGATTGCGACCCTGAATCTAATAATGCCCTGGATAAATGTTTATTTCCCTGCACGTCTTCTATTCCTACCATGGCCGTCGATAACAGTACATCTGACACTGCAACCCCAAGATTATCGTCTGTCACAAATGCTTGACTGCTCGCAACCAAATTTTCATCAACCGCATTCTCTGCCGGTACCGATGCCCCTGTTTGTTGATGTTCATGCAATACGAAGTTGTGTTTTCTTCCACAATATTTACAACCCCTTGCGAAGCAGTTTTGTACCTTATGCCCATATTTAAGGCAATTCCAACATAGATTTGCTTTATTAATTTCGTTTCTTTTGTCAGCTAAGGACAAATTCAAAAACATTTCACATGTGTGTACCGGATGGGATTCCTTCTTACAAATGACGCATTTTTGACCCAAGTTCTTTAACCCATTTGTTACAAACGTCTTGGTTCCCACTGTTTGTTTTTTTGTATCCGATTTACTAAAAATGTGTCTATTTGTTCCGAAGTTGAAGTTCGGCTTATTTGTTTCGATTTTACCACTAACCCTATGATGCGTGTCTGGTTCTAATAACTTAGATTTATCAGAAAGAAATTCCAAGAAATGGTCTATTGAAGGAAAATTATTTACCCCAATTTTGGCCTTCCATTCCTTTTTTGTTATTGTGTCTAATTTCTTTTGCATGTGAAAAATAAAATATGTTTCCCAATCTTCTACATTGTGCCCCAAATTATTTAATGCCCTAATGTTTTTTCTTAATGCACTCAGAAATTTACTAATTTGTTCATACGACTGCTTATGACCCATCATTGGAAATTCATCCAGTGCCTCTAAATGACTATATGTAATAATTTTTTTATTTTCGTACTCTATTTTTAATAAATCCAGTGCATCCCTATAATTAGCCTCAGTAATTTGCATGTCTTCAACTAGTTCTGCGGCTGAACCTATCAATGACCGTTTTAAATAAACAAACTTTTGATAACTTGATAATTTTGAATTTGAGTCTATAAGTGTACTGAATGCATCCCAAAAACTAACCCATTTATTATAACACCCATCAAATTTAGGTACATCAATAGGCGCTAACTGCATATGTATACTGGCATTATTAGGCTGTTCCCCTTGAAATTGTACATTTCGTCGTAAATGATTTTCTACATTTTGCATGTTCTGATTTTGCGTATTTTGAACTCCTTTTGCAACTAAACCTTTTGCTAACGCAAGTGTATCATAATACGTTTCCTCAAAATGTACCCTTTCCTCCTGTTGTTTTTCACTTTTATCATTTTTTTCAATTTCTAATTGAATGTGTTGAAATTCAGCCCACCACTCATTACACTTTTGAATTCTTATTTCCACCCTACTAATATCATCTAAACTGACTGATTTTATAAAATTCTCAAACCGCGTCAATTGACCCTTTATTATCCCACGCTTATGAATTAAATCGGCTAATTCGGCATTTTGTGTGCATTCATTTGCAATTATTTCATTTGGCATTTTGAAAATCAAATTAATATATATTGCTCAGACAGAATACAAAGAAATATATATAACAATGTGAAACAAAGGATTTTGTGAACGGAAATCGGTACTCACCAATAGTTGTCGAACCTACGCCGATGTCAATTAGACACGCTCCTTGCAAACCTTTTATTTTTTCTTAAAATACCCATTACTTAAAAATGTGTGGTTGAAACCCTTATAAAACTATCCCAATCGTCCTCTGCTGAATGCCCGTTGAGCCTCTTGACCTGTTTTATGGTTCTCACTGGGTGCCGCTTCCCTTCGGTTATTTCTTTGAAACTGCACTTGACCCAACGATTATCACTTGATTGTATGTTTATTGCTACTGTAAATCCCAATTCACTTAAATATTTTACAATAGCAACATTCCCTTAATTAAACTGCTTCCTTGAATACACTATTCTTATCGGTTTTGCACTGATTTTTCACACTGAAATATTTCTTACAAAGAAATATCCGGCTCGATTGGACCAAAATGTTCGATGTTAGTGGACTGTATTTTTGGGGTAATTGAAACGCCGATAAAAACCTTAATCGTATATTAAAAATATAAACAAATAAAAACAGTTTAACTACAAATATTATAATTAAAGAGGAAGCGACACTTTTCGACCGTTCTGGTCCGTTGTTCTGAAGAGACTCTCTTTTACATCTTAAGATTCTTCAAGGCCCTTAGGGATACACCACCCACATTCTCATATGCACCAGTTTAACGTAAAACAGATGTATCCCTTAACAGGCCACCCTGAACATTGGGTTATGTTAAAAAATTTACTTTGATCGAATTTGCTTTTGCATAGCGTTTTGGTTAGATAGTGGCGGCTTTGTGAAGGTTAGGTTGGTAGCAACCAATTTTGGAGGCTTAGGGGCGCTTGTCCTAAAAATTATATACATATTCGGAATCAGCATAAATCAGCATTTTTATATCTTTTGGAAGCACGAGTGCGCTAACACTACGTTTGCGTTTAACTGTTACATTCGCAAAATGTCATTTTGTAAGTGGTGAGTTAAAAAAATCTATTTGTGCAGCAACAGTGTATATGATTCCTATATCGCACGAAGACGAAGTTTGAGGCACGACGCCGAAGGCGGAATGTAATAAAAATATAATGCCTGTCTTCTTGTGAAATGGAATATAGAGATTAACCTATGCTTTTATCCATGCTAAAGTATGTTTTGTAAAATCCCCTTATAATTTACAATTTTAGGCAATAATTAAATTTTTTCAGAAATTTTTCGAAGAGAAAATTATTATTTTAAATTTTGTTTTATAAAAAAGTAAAAAAAGAGTTATTCTACAAGCTGGAATCGTTTATATATACCTGGCTTTTACCGACTGATCTATCAAACCACATCCCAGGCCGTAGACGTACTATACTTATTATAAAAGTAGGTTATACTTATTTAAATGATTTAATATTTATGTATTTTTAATTATAGAAGTATAATTGTTAAAGCTACAACTTCACAAATCACGTTATTTTTAAATGCTTTAACTGTTATTGAAAGAAGGAAACATTAACTTACTTTTACTTCTATATGTATGACAGGAGTTGTCAATAAATTACTTTTTCATTCTCCCCTTTACGAAAGTGTAACTTTCTAACTTGATAAGGCAACCAAAAGCGAAAGTAAAATCTGCGAGGTGGTTGCTAGGTATGAAAAACTTTCGGTCCCTGGACAACGAAGTAAAACTGTCAATTTTTCTAAAAGATAATATTATAAGGTGGCTGTTGTCAACATTACGTTGGTAACAATACTGTTGTATATACAAAGATTATTTTATTATAATCACTGAATCATCATTTTATTTATTTATTTACGGTGGTTAATAAGTGTCAAGGAGAGAATGAAAAGTTTAATACATTACACGCTGCGGAAGCCCTTTCAGGTGCTTGGTGTTTTTAACTAACATTACATTAATCAACACACCTTGCACCTAAAAGTAAACTTTCGCAGCTTGTAATGTAAATAACTATTGTTGTATGAAACTTATTGAAACTAAAATTAAAAATGAAAAAGGACATGTGTAGCTAAACAACTTAAATAAATATGGAAATGTGTCGTAGTCTTTATTTTAAAAAATTCGAAATTGAAGAAGCTTTTTTGCTGAAATTAAAATTTTGCTGAAGTTATAAAGAAAGCCCGCATCCGCCGGCTTTAAAATTTATGCCGAAGAAAGAGCCAAAGCTTCCGTATTATCCTTGTTATTTTTATTCAAAAACCAAATCCAACTCGATCCAACTTAAAATGTTAAAAGCCGTTATTGTAGGTATTGCAAGAAATTTTTATCGATATTATTCATATTACTCCATGCATAGTTGTTGATGATGCAACATTGTGTTTTTCATTTTTTGAAGATATTATAACATGCATCTAAACTGTTAACAACTACTAAATACCACCCCTTAAAAAGTTGGTTGTTTATTAAGTTTTACCATGATCTCTACCTACGCAGAAATGGGGTTTTCTAAGAACTGTAATAAAAATTTAACAAGCTGAAAGCATCATAACAAACAGCATGATTAAAACTTTTTAGTAAAATGGAGAAGATTTATGAATGAAATATTAGCAATTATTGTAAAAAGTTACAAGTACTGTTATTTCTTAAGGGATAGTAATTTCTTTATAAATGCCGACTTAAAATATTTTCTAAATTCTTTCTTAAATATTAAAATCCTTCATTGTAGTATAAAATTCATGGTGAAGTGATTGAAAATTGAATTACGTACTTGAAAAACTCATGCCACCCTTATTAATTTTAGAACGTCTTCTTATGTAGTTCTAAACAGATTACAATTCATGACAAATAACACATTCATTCAAGGGAAATTCGAAAAAGCAAAAGGTAGTATGCGACAAACTTGGTCATTAATAAATGAAATGTTAAATAAGAAACGTAAATCAAATCCAGTTGAAGTACCCGGGTAGAAATTTGACAAGGCTAGATTCAGGCCCCTATTCGACCTGCCCTAGTTTAAACACGCTCAGATCAGGTAACCCGATCAGGTTCAGATCAGAAATGTAACGCCTTGGCAGATCCGAACCCGATCAGGCTTTCAAATCAGGCCCTGGTCGGGCTATTCTATGTGGCTCGGATCAGGTTATTGCATCCGGTCCGTATCGGTTCTTTCGATTCGGCCCTGACAAGCGCCTGATCTGGGTCCAGATTCGATACCCCGATTTAGATCTGATATAATTATTATTATAATTATTATTAAGGGAAAATTGGCCCATAATAACTTATTTTATTCAAAAGTTTTCGAACCAGTATGGTTGATTTACAAGATTAAAATTCTCAATAAAATTATTTTTACATTTAGACAACATTATTTTTATTATATTACAAAAAATTGACATTTCTATATATTTTTAAAACTAATTTCCAATGTTACGTTTGGTTGAGAATTAAATTTGAAACTGAACCAAAATAGTAGTTAGTTCGAGAATAATTAATAAAATATATTGTTATAGATCATTTTCCCTTAAGAAATAACGATTACATAATTTATTGAATCAAATTCTATGATCAAATTTAACTTACCCAAAGTAAAACTTTAATTAATCTTATGCCAACTGTGAAGCATAGAGCTTAAACCTTTTTTTTTGGATAATCTTTGAGAAAGTCGAGTAAAAAAATTAAGTGATATTCAGCGTGAAAAATTAAAATGGATGGATTACTGGTCACTCTTTTTCTTTGTCCATCTTTCCCAATCCTTTGCATTGTTGATAACGGACCCAATTACAGCATAAAAAGGTTTGTGCTTTAATAATGGGGCGAGTCACGCGTTTTCTAAATTCCGTTAAATGATCTCTGAAAAGCTAATCGCATTAATATAAAATTAAATTAATTTAAAATATACCTTACGTGTAGTAGTGTATGTATTTCGTAAAGGTTTATTTAAATCCACATTGCATCTCAAGTATTTCATGTTCACAGATGATTAGCAATCACTAAAATATTTCAAGAATTGCATTTAATCAAATTAATCAAATTAATCAAATATCACATTGTTCTTTTTCACACGAAGCTATTGATGTAAATCGCTGAAGATATCGTAATGCACTGATAGTCAAAAGCTAAACGGTTTATAATTTTTTATTTTTAAAATTATTATTAAACTTATAAGCTAATAAAAGTTAATTTCATTTGAAATGTTTGGCTACTAAAAGGCTTTAAAGGACAAATAATAATAAGAATAACATTAAAAATTGTTATCAAGACACGTTCGTCTTCTCGAATAACACTACATATACATTGTCTTCTGGAAATCTCAACGTAGCGTTTGTTGGTTGCAGCAATAAGTTGAAGTTAAAATACACCGCACAGATTATTATGATATGAATTTAGCGGACGGTTTTACAACAATATGCAAGATTGCAAATTAATATGATGTGTACATAATAGCAAAAAAATAGGTATTATCGACCATGAATAAATAATAACGTATAAAAACATCGATTATTTGAAAAGTTATTGTTATTAATTTATCATATCTATTATTAAGGGCAGTTATTTCTTATATCGTAGGACCTTTATTAGTTTGAATCTCGGCAACTTGAAACAAACATCGTTTTATCGTTTTAGACAGTCATTATATCGTCTTTTATACAGTTTAAATTGTTCTTTTTGTAGTTCGGTATATATTGGACAAACACTTCGAAATTTTGACATAAGATATAAAGAACACGTACGTCATTACAGAAATAAACATCCTGAAAAATCGAATTACGCCAAACACCTTTTAGAACAAAATCACACAATGAATCCTCAAAATAATATTAAATTCCTACATTTTTGTAATAACAAACGCAAATTAGACATTTTAGAAGCCTTTGAGATATACAAACACAAACTCAGGGTACCTTTAATGAATGAACAACTTGAGCTCAGTAATTCTCCGTTACTGGAAGTATTAGATATTTAATTCTGATTATTATTATTATTTTATCTAGTTACCTATTTAGTTACCTTAGCGACGTGTTTGTTTATAATTATATTACCTTTGATAATGACAGCATAGCTGTCGAAACAATATTGTCCGGTTGTATTTTAATAAAACTGTGAAACTTTTACTAATCTTTATTTTATGATTATGGAGTTCCACAAAGTAAGGCTAGAAACAATAAACAAAACCTATATATAGGTCAGTCCATATTGGAATCTGACCAGGGCCACATAAATTACATAATAGGGCTTATCATAGTAGAACCTGACCCGGTCCAGATCGTTTTAAGATTTCTGATCGGGTAGTTAAAAGAAATTTTCAAGGTATAAATGATCAGTTATCAAACAAGTTTAATGAATCTTTTGTGACTAGGGTTTTTGCTTTGAAACACACTAAAAAAATACAGGTGACTGCGGTTCCAGAAATTCTGGGCCTACACAACAGTCTGTAAGCGCATCTCAATTTGTATACTTCCCTGAAATGACTATTTCTGAACTTCAGGAGATCATTAGCCATATGGATACCAACAAATCCCCTGTTATCGATAAAATTCGAATTAAAGATATCAAAATTAATTTTCGAAGAATTGGTAGTCTTATTATCTTAACACTTTCTGAATCTAATACTTTCGACAGGTATAATTCCAAAAGATATAAAAACTGCACTAGTAATACCGTTATATAAAAGTGGGAAAGTCAAAGAATTTTATAATTACAGGCCTATTTCTATTCTTGGTACATTTGATAAAATCATTGAAAGATACATTCATCCTGAACTTACAAACACCTTAATACGTTTAATTTATTGTCAAAAAAAACCAATACGGTTTTCAAAAATATAACTCTTTTAAATAAATTTTGTGATAAAATAAATAATGCTTTGGACAATGAAAAAGTAGGTGCGGCTGTTTTTCTTGATTTATCCAAGGGATTCGATACGCTTGAGCATAGTATCTTGTTAGAAAAATTAGAAAAATTTGCTATCAGAGGTCTCCTAAAATGGTTTGGTGATTTTCCCAGCGAAAGAAAACAAATTGTCAAACTTGGAAATAATTTGAGTGAACCTATGAATATTATTTATGGCGTTCCTCAAGGATCAATTCTGGGCCCATTGCTATTTAATATTTATACAAATGACATTAATAATATAACTCTCAATAACAATTCCTTTATATTTCAATATGCAGATGATACAGCTATTATTAATATCAATGAAAACACCGATGTTGCTGTCAATGATCTGCAAACATATATCAATAAGCTTTGTACGTGGTTTCATAATAATGCAATTTTCCTAAATGCAAAGAAAACTGAATTTACTATATTTAAAAGTCCTATGAAACACATTAATTACCCGATATATCCAATTTTTATTCATGATAGTAGTTGTTTATATACAAACCATATCAGTTGTTCATGTAAACACATACATGATGTTTGTAAAGTCAAGTATTTGGGCTTAGTTTTAGATTCAAATATGAAATGGAAATCGCATATTGAGGACGTTATAAAACGACTGCGAGTTGTGTCGGCAAAGCTCTATCACCTTAGATTCATGCTCCCAGTATACATTAAAAAATAATTTATCAGTCTCTTGCTGAAAGTGTTATGAGGTATGCAATAACATGTTATCGATTCACATTCAACTACCACTTTGATAGTTTATTGAGGGTCCAAAATAACATTTTGAAGTCGTAATTGATGTAAAAATCCTGAATCATTTAATCTAATTATAAATAACTTCTATAGTACAGTAGATGTACTACCGTTCTTTAAACTTAGAAATTCAATAGTTATTCTAAAATTTTATTTTGATAGAAATTATTTAATTCATTCTCAACATGGTTGTCATAATAGACCTCAAACAAGATTGTATTTAAGTCCTCGTATAAAGAATCATTACGGTATGACTCAGTCTAGTTATTACATCTCCAATGTCTTAAATAAATTTCCGTTTAAAGAACTTACTTCAGTTTCTGGAATTAAAAATAAAATAAAAAGTGTTCTAGATTATGTTTATATAGTACAATATTGCATGGTAGGAAGAACGAAAAAATTTTATTCGCTCGCAAAAGAATAATTCTTAAAAGAATTTAATTTTTTATTCGTTCACGAATGTTATGCTTTAGTTCTCTAATATGAATAAATTTCGTTCCCGAGCGTATCATACGAGGGTAGATTGAAAAGTTTCCGGAATGGGCAAGAGATGGCGCGCGTATCGTGAAATTGTTATGATGGTTGTCAAGGCTAACCTATTTTAGGAAAGCTGTCAAATTTTCAGACACGTGCGTCGTTCCGTTTATGTTTACTAGGATATCTTGTGAAGCAATTCAGGCACTTTTGCAAAAATGGATAAAAACGAATTTCGTGCAGTCATCAAACATTTCTGGATGGACGGGAAAACGGCGACGGAGATACGAGATATTTTGCAGAAAGTTCATGGCACATCCACACCTTCATTTTCGACTATTAGTTTCTGGGTGAGCGAGTTCAAACGTGGCCGTACGAGCACCAAGGATGAACCACGCAGTGGACGTCCAAAAACGGCCACAAATGAAGAAATGGTCGATAAAGTCCATGATCTCGTGTTAGCCGATCGACGAGTGAAGTTGCGCGAAATAGTAGAGACCACGGGCATCTCATATGAACGTGTGCAAAATATCGTGCACGAACATTTGGGCATGAGGAAGCTCTCGGCGCGATGGGTGCCGCGTTTGCTGACTATGGACAACAAGCGAAATCGTGTGACCACTTCGAAAGAGTGTTTGGCCTTGTTAAATCGTAATCCAACGGATTTTTTTCGCCGATTCGTGACCGTGGACGAAACATGGATCCACCACTACACACCAGAAACCAAGCAGCAGTCGAAACAGTGGATTTCTCCAGGCGAATCTGCTCCGAAGAAGGCAAAGACTGTCCCATCTGCTGGAAAGGTCATGGCCACCGTTTTTTGGGATTCGCAAGGTGTGATACACATCGACTTTTTGCAGAAGGGAAGAACTATCACGGGACAATACTACAGCGATTTATTGGATCAATTCAACGGCATTTTGAAGG
Source organism: Agrypnus murinus (assembly GCA_929113105.1). Taxonomy (NCBI): domain Eukaryota; kingdom Metazoa; phylum Arthropoda; class Insecta; order Coleoptera; family Elateridae; genus Agrypnus; species Agrypnus murinus. The sequence continues at coordinate 137,178,384 of OV816024.1, forward strand.
AGAAACGGCCTCATTTGCAGCGAAAAAAAGTGCTCTTCCATCACGACAACGCGCCGGCCCATTCATCCCGAATCGCCAATGCTAAATTGGTTGAATTGGGCTACGAGGTGGTGCCGCATCCCCCGTACTCTCCAGACCTGGCCCCGTGCGACTTCTTTTTGTTCACAAACATGAAGACTTGGCTCGGAGGCAAGCGCTTTACGTCAAATGAGGAGGTCATCGCCGCCACTAAAGCTTATTTTGCAGAGTTCCCGAAATCATATTTTTCTGAAGGCTTAAAAAAGTTGGAGCACCGCTGGGAAAAGTGTATCGCCCTGCAAGGATATTATGTTGAAAAATAAAAACAAAAACCTGTTCAATTACTGCGTTTTCTTGCCCATTCCGGAAACTTTTCAATCTACCCTCGTATTTGCTGAACGTTAAAAAATATTTTTCGTTCACAAATTTATCACGTATGAATCATTCGCGATTTAAATAACAACGCAGGTTTAGTATAATATGCTAAGATGCAGTTTTGTATTGCAAATTTGTATGATGCTGTCGAATTTTGTTTGCTAATTTATTAATTGATACTCTTGTTTTCGAATTATTTGATTGCATCAAGAAATTTTAAGTGATTATGTACTTTTTGTTTCTGTACCATTTTTTCATTTAATGCTATAGATAAATGTTTGTTTTATTTTATTACACACTGTACTGACGTTTTCGCAGGGTAAGGAAATTATCACTCGCAAGTGGAAAAATTCGATTCTTTTCTTATTTTACCGCTCGTGAATAAAATTCGTGAATGAGATCTCGTTAGATGAAGAATTGTAGTTCTCTGTATATTAATAAAACTACATATTTAATTCTTTACACTTGCGTTATTTTTTAATTCTCAAAAATATGATTCGCTAGCGAACGATATTTAATTGACCTATAAGAGAATTAAATTATAAAATAAAATTAAATAATAAAATTCCGGAACGAATAAAAAATTCAATTCTTCGAAGAATTATTCTTTGCCAGCGAATCAAGTTTTTTCGTTCTCCTTACCCTGCAGTTTTATTTATAATTTATGAAATCAACCATTTCATACAATATGGACCGACAGAGAAATTTTAATGCTAATATAATGATAAAGAAACAAATCCTTCCACCTGTCTAGAGTGTGAAAATAAATTTAAAGGAAATCTATTAACTTCTTCATGCAAACAAATAATTCGAAAACAAGACTGTCAATTAATAAATTATCAAGCAAAATTCGACAGCGCCATACAAATTTGCAATTCTGCGTGTATTAATATAAAACTGCATCTTAGCATATTATTATAATAAACCTGCGTTGTTATTTAAATCGCGAATAAATTTGTGAACGAAAAATATTTTTTAACGCTCGTCAAATATGATAGGGTCGGGAACGCGAATTTAAACTACTAGAGAATTAAAACATAAAGTTTGTGAACGAATGAAAAATTAAATTCTTTTAAGAATTATTCTTTTGCGAGCGAATCAAATTTTTTCGTTCTTCCTACCCTGCTTTTTTGACTACATTTATAGAATCAATATATGTATTAAATTCTTTTTCATTTGGTTGTACAGGTTGCTTAAAAAATTGGTCATCATCGAAAATTCTGAAAGGTATACCTTTACCGTAACAAGTCCAATGCAACACAATAGGAACTCATGCTTATTCATATTTATAGAAATTAGTTTGTTTTGGGTTTATGGGTTTGTTTCTGTTTTCGAACCTCGTTTGATAATACTCCATTAGTTGATTCCCCATTTTCGTTTTCTTTTTAATCAAGAATTTTTTTGCAAGTTTAGCGAAATGCCGATTAATGTTTCCAGTTTGATTTCCTTTCAATTTCTTCTCACACTCTAAACAAGTGGAAGTATTTGATTCATTATCATAATTAATATATTTGGTTAAATTAAATTGTTTGTGTCGGCCCATATCGTATGAAGTTGATCAATGATTTTATATAAATAAAACTACAGAGTAGTAAGAACTGTAAGTATAGTAAGAATAATAAGAACTGAAAACGAATGATTTATTTCCGTTTGTATACATTCACGAATGGAATTTTTTAAACAGTTAATTTTGCATTCATTCCCGAGCGAATAAAACTGCCGACGTTAAAATTTAATTCTTGAAAGAATGAATCATAAATGTTTAAATATAAATTTCATTCCCGAGTGGTAAAATAAGAAAAGAATCGAATTTTTTTAATTCGCGAGTGATAATTTCCTTACCCTGCAATATTGTGAGCGGGTTGCATGAAGGTGGATGGGTCGGGACTGGGATTTTAGTTACTAGACGGCTTTTTGATTACCTGTTGATCGCTGCCGGAAACTGATAATTTTGTGATCTTGTTAATTTTAATCCACTTGTATGCGCATGTACCGTACGCGTCTACCGCATGTTAAATGTTCTCCTAGCTTTCAGTTAAAAATTAATTATATATCAAACTTTTCCACAAATAAGTCTTCGAGGCTTCGTAGGATGGAGGTATGGAGGTAAGGGAAAGGCTCGAGCAACTGATCAGTGCTATTCTCTGACGAGTTGTTCGGATTCATTTTGCAAATTTAAAGAATTTTTAATATTCTAACTTTAGGGCAATTTTTCTCAATTTTTTCAAATGTAACATTTAAATAACATGTAAATGGATGGAAAATTGTATACAGTTGAAAAGAGAATAAAAAGTACTACCGAAATCGACAATAAAAAAATATAGGTTGTCATTTAAAAAATATTGATGACGTCATAAGTTAAAAAATGAGGTAACATGATGAAAATGGTACAGTATAGCGTCAAGTAATAATTATAATTGCTATACCCCTTCGAGATTTTTTCGAAAAAATTAATTTTAACGAAGTTATCGAATTTATCCGCTACTTTAATTCCACACTGTATGTCGATAATGGGGAAAGAGTTCTTTTTACTCCGTGCAAATGCAAAATAAGCGCTAATTATAAACATCTGTAATTAATGAAATAAGGTATTTTTTGCTAATCCAACGCTTAAAGGTTCTAAGTAGAGGCATACTTTTGAAAAGTACACCTTAATTAGATTTTTTCCTGCACCAGAACATTTTACATTTTTACGAGAACTTCATGAATATCACATAAAATCAACATTTTGAAAATGAAGACCATTCTTCGATATATTGGCCACAAAATAAATTAGAATATAAAAAAATATAATAAGGTTTCATCCATTGAAAATATATGTAAATACATACACACATATATAGTATACAGGGTGGTTGCATTTTTCATTGCACAGGTTATCTCTGCTAAACTACGTATTAAAAGTAGAGGAAAAACTTAAATGGAAGACTTGTTTAGCATAACCTGATCTATAGAATAGCACAAAAAAAACTTTTTAAATTTTTAAATTGAACATCCTGTGTATTTTTGCGGAATAAGGTGCTAAAAATTTCTCTTTACAGTAACGTACCACACGTGGTATTTTGCTTTTAAATTACACCTTATAATGAAAAATAAAATTATCATAGTGGCTATGATTTGTTTATTATTTACTACCTATACGATTACAAAATTATACAGCTTTTATTTAATTACTATGTAACACATTGAACAATATGCAACGACTTTTCATTATTGGGGTCGCTTGACCAGATTTCCTGTAGTTTTTAGCAGTACTGTTATGTAGGTGTAATTAACTAGCAAGCTCAGTGATTTTATTTTGAGGTTCCTGGACATTTTGTGAAGGAGTATCATACACTTGGTTTATTATGGTTATACGATTGGAAATATCCGTTCACTAGATTAGAGGTAATAAAGGTAATAGGTCGCGGAGGAGATGACTCGTTTGGCTACTATCTGCATACAATAAGAGATGCAGAAAATTCTGAAAATTTACTGTTTTATCAATCAGTGGCGCACCCACTGCAGCTGGTGGACTGCAGCTCACCACACCCAAAGATTATATCAAAATATAACAAATTGTTAAGTACCACCTGGAAAATATTTTTATTACATTACTTATTCACTACTTCCCGCTCTTTTTGTTTTGTTCTAATTTTATATTACACACGAATACGAATCACATGAAACCTTGTAACTTTGTTCAGATATTCGGTGAGGACATTTGTTTTAGGGTGGCTTCCTTACAGCTCTATTCGGCGTTCCTTACCTTTGGTCCTTTCTATTTTCCTAGCCGAATAGTCCCCTTTCCTTTCCTCTTTCCTTTTTGAATGTTTAGATATTTGTGGTCTAGTAGATTAGGGCGTTGGGCACTCTTGGTAGTGTTTTAGTTTCGATATTAGTATGGTATCTTCGTATGCCGTTTGTCATTGTATTAGCTTTAAGTATAGAACAAGACGGGCTTCTTAGCTTTTCTTTTTTATCGTTTTTTTCTTTTTTCTTCGACGAGTTGGCGAGTGTAACGGTATATTTTTACGAGCTCTGAATAAATGCAATTTTGTTAATACATTTACAAAAATCGTAAGTCCGGTTCTGCAAATTCACGTTGTTTTTCTAAAGTGTAATCTTGTGTTAGCAACACAAACAACCCCATAAAATTTTTCTTAAAAAAGGGTCATGTTTCGACTTTCTTAAAATTATAATGAGCATTTAGGCAATAAATTATCTCTTTCTGTATGTTATTTATGCACGCATACATCGGTTAATGCAGTTTCTTTGTTAAAAATCCTGGAAAACTACTGAATATAGCTCGTGATAAACCTAATAACGTGAGCCACTCCTATCGAATTTTGTGCTTGCTGTATATAAAAAACATTTAATTCGACGTGTCTGCAGCTTTATAAACATCTGTATTGCACTTTTCGTCCGTGGGAACAACAAACTAAGTTGTATTTAGTCCACGTGTACTAAGCTTGCCATAGTTTTGATTTTCTCCGTTTTGATTCGACAGATTTAGGCTAGCGCTCTTTTCATTGGAGCGTGGAGATTTGTAAACCCTAAACTGACAGCATCGTAATTTTTAGTTTTAGAAAAAAGAGGAACACACCCTGCTTTTAGGCGCGGTCCATTTACTTCACTTGCCTTTAGTTGGTGGTCGAGATAAGACACTTTTGATCCAGCTTCTACAGAAGACGGTCGATTCCGGTCGATATTATTGAATTATCGTTTTATTTTAGTTAATTAAAATACAGTCCGGTTAAAGTTTTCGTTTGTCGTGCCTTGGGTCTCGGCAAGGCACAAATATATTGTAACGTTCTTTTTCAAATAATAACACAAGTGCTGTTTAAATCGTCTATTCACAAACAAATATTTATTTCTATACACTAATGCATACACTATAAATTAACGCTATGATTATAAACCATTAAAAACTATTATTTACAGACTATGAATTTCTAATACAACATTTACATTCACTATTTATTTTGTAATACACAGTTAATGACTTGCTGTTGACTGCCTCTCTTTTATCCGCCGTCGATTATATACCCCCATGTAATTCTTCTAGAAGTCGCTCGAACATACCGGTATACATCGAATACACTAGAAGGTTGAGTGCATTGCGCTGCGGCTCCGGAATGTTCCACAACCCATTGACGGCTGGAACAGACGATGCGTTGCACTCGTTACACTGCCCCCCTCTTCAAGTCTGTTCTGTCACAGAACAGGTTTTATGCTCTGGTTCCTGTAGAATGGGTCATGACGATATCGACAGTCTTCACCTCGACTACACGTTCCATTACGGTAGAAATAACAGTCTACACTCTTCGTTGGCCTTAATACGGGCTGTGGGTCAAAACTGCAGACGAAGATCTTGACGTCCGTACCTCTAAAGACAACTTCCAGCATGTTTCTAACGATTCTCCAATCCAGCTGGTCCCGCCCACAGCCGAGTTTGGGAACTGCCAATTTGTTAATTCCCCTGGTAAGCAACTCGATCCTCAAATTCCATAGTGCCCTCCACAAGTCGGCGTAACTCGGTTTCTGGAAGTAAAACTGCTTGGTTACCAAGTAGTAAATGGATCGGTCATGATCAGGCAAGCGTAAGGATTTACCAACAGAGGGATTTTGTTCTCGAAGTTCATTCAGTCGTCCAAATTTATTTCTAAACACTACTGCGATCCCCCTGGACATACGGAGATCCGCGGAGACACAGTGGGCAATGGAATAATCACCAGGGACCCGGAAGAGATCTTGTTGCATCTCAGTCGTGACTCCGAATCGCGCTTTTCTAGTTCCAGAGAACGCAGCCATAAATTCTCTAAAGGTTGGCTGATCATCTTCAGGCCTTACGGTATTGATAGCCACCTCAGCCTCATCTTTCCGATCCGGGACTGCGTCATTATTTCCCTCATAGTGCGCCAGACGATTGGAGTGTACCACCTTTGGTTTCCCCCTTGGCAATTTCTGGATGCGATAAATCAAGTCATTTATTCGTTTCTTCACCTGGTATGGACCCTCCCAATTTCGCTGTAACTTTGGAGAATAGCCACGACGCCTTTGCGGGTTATATAACCAGACAAGCTCTCCAGGTTGAAACCCTCCTTCTTGGGCTCTCACATCGTACGTAGCCTTCATCCGGTCACTCGCGATTCGACTATTATTTCGGGTTCGGTCGTGAATATCCTCCAACTTCTTCTTTAAGTTGATGACATAATCATTCCCGGCTACCTCCTGCTCTATAGGTGGAGACCCAAATTCCAGATCACACGGTAACCGTAACTCGCGTCCAAACATCACAGACGCTGGTGACTGACCGGTTGTTTCGTGGACCGATGCACGATAAGCCATCAGGAACAGATGCAGGTATTGGTCCCAGTCTCGTTGATGATCGGAGACGACCTTGGCCAAATATTTGCCCATTGTCCGATTCATGCGTTCTACCATTCCATCGGACTGCGGATGTAACGGTGTGGTCCGAGTCTTGCGAATGCCCAACAATCGACAGACTTCTCCAAAGAGTACAGACTCGAAATTGCGGCCTTGATCCGAATGCAGCTCCATGGGCACTCCGAAGCGACTGAAAAACTCTTTGACTAGTACGTCAGCAACAGTCGCAGCTTCCTGGTTTGGTAGGGCATATGCTTCTGGCCATTTGGTAAAATAGTCCATTGCCACTAATATGTATTTATTCCCATCGTCGGTTTCGGGAAATGGTCCGGCAATATCTATGGCTATTCTTTCCAGAGGACTACCCACATTGTACTGCCTCATAGGTGCTCTTCGTTTCCCCAAGGGTCCGTTACCAGTGGCACATAGTTCACATTTCCGGCACCACTCCTTCACGTCTTCTTTACAGTTGACCCAATAAAAACGCTCCCTAACTTTCTCCAAAGTCTTTTTCACACCGAAGTGTCCTCCTGAGGCACCGTCATGGAGATGTCGCAATACTGTAGCCACTCGGCTTCTTGGAACCACGAACTGAGACCTAATGGTGGTGCCATCTTCACTCTCCAGTACTCGCTTCAGGAGATCGTCTTCCACCTTCAAGGACTCCCATTGGGCCCAATATGCTTTGAGCGTTCTGTTGAAAGGGCTGACGGCCTCCCAGGCAGGCCTTTCTCCCACGCGCTTCCATTCCAGTACCATTTTTAGTTCGGGATCAGCCTTCTGCCGTCGTTGCAATTCTTCCGGCAACCAATTGTCGTTGACGATGGTGGTTCTTAATACCTGGCAAACCCTCTCTTCCAAGCGAGAGCAATGACGTCAATCCGTTGGACAGGGTCTTCTTGAAAGAGCATCGGCATTTCGATGACTAGTACCCGCTCGATGTTCTGTGTCAAAGTCGTATCCTTGTAATCGCTCGATCCACCTTGCGACCTGGCCTTCAGGATTACGGAATTGTAGAAGCCATTTCAACGCTGCGTGGTCCGTCCTCAATAAAAACTTCCGTCCGTACAAGTATTTGTAGAAGTGCTCAACGGACTTCACGACGGCCAATAATTCTTTTCTGGTCACACAATAATTCCTTTCGGCTTTCGACAAAACCTTACTGAAATAGCCGATGACCTTTTCTTGTCCATCCTGTATCTGAGAAAGTACACCCCCAATGGCCAGATTACTTGCATCTGTGTCAAGTATGAATTTCCCTTCTGTCCGTGGATAGCTCAATATTGGTGCGGTTGTCAGGGCACGCTTCAGCTGTTGGAAAGCTGTTTCACACTCTCCGCTCCAAACATACTCGCGTCCATCTTCAGTTAGCCTTGTCAGAGGCTTCGCTATATTGGCAAACCCAGGAACGAAACGCCTATAGTAGGTACATAACCCAAGAAAACTACGAACTTGGTGTTTATCTTTCGGTGTTGGCCACTCTTGAACTGCACGAATCTTATCGGGGTCGGCTGCCACTCCATTTTGTGATACGACGTGGCCGAGATATTTCACTTCCTTTCTGAATATGTGGCACTTTTTCGGACTCAGTTTCAGATTGGCTCCACGTAGTCTTCGGAACACTTCCTCTAGGTTTTTCAAATGTTCGTTGAATGATTTTCCGACTACAATCACATCATCTAGGTATACCAGGCAGGTCTGCCACGACAGCCCTTTCAGGATGGTCTCCATTAGACGCTCAAAGGTGGCCGGAGCGTTACATAGACCGAAAGGCATAACTGTAAACTGCCATAGTCCGGAACCAATAGTGAACGCGGTCTTCTCCCGGTCTTCAGGTTCCATTTCAACTTGCCAATAACCACTCTTCAAGTCCAAAGTCGAAAACCATCGTGAACCAGACAGGGTATCTAACGTGTCGTCGATGCGTGGTAAGGGATAGCTGTCTTTCTTGGTCACGTTATTGAGCTGCCGATAGTCCACACAAAATCTCGTTGACCCGTCCTTCTTACTGACCAGGACCACCGGTGATGCCCATGGACTGCTGGATGGCTCGATGACCCCTTGTTCTTCCATATCAGTAATAATCTTTTCGGCTTCTGCTCGCCTTGTTAGAGGTAGACGCCTCGGCTGCTGACGGACAGGCATAGAGTTGCCTGTATTGATTTTATGTTTTACTATATTTGTTCGTCCCTTCTGGCTATCGTCAAGAGCGAAGATATCTTGGTATCGGTGAACCAAACCCTGTACCTCTTTCACTTCCGTTCTGTTAAGGTCTTCGCACGAACTAGTAACCATACCCACTAATTTTCCACCATGGTCTTTGGGCACTGGTTTTGGAACATCAGCCATACACCTGGCTGAAATACTGGCACACACTGTCCCACAAGGGTACTCTTCTTCAATGTCACCGGATCCACATTAACGTTCATAATTCTCACCGGTACTCTCTTTCCAACCTTGATCAGCGCTTTTCCCACCAGTATGCCACTATGGATCTTCTTATCACAAACAGGCTCCATCATTCGCACACATCCTACCCGAAGATCTCCATCCAAACCCACCTCGACAACCATCTCGCTTTGACCCGGCAATATCACATCTTCAGTCAGCAAAACCCTTACAACCGGATCTTCTCGTGGGTGCAACGGAAGTTCTTCGTTACCGACCTTCAAAACACCTTCTTTCAAATCCAACGTAAAACCAAATTTTCTCAGGAGGTCCATTCCCAAGATGAAGTCATCAGTGATATCGGCTACCAGCACCTCATGATCACGTTCTTCACTTCCAATGCCAATCTTCATCTTCACCACTCCGCGTGTTGGTATCACTTCACCTGTTGCTGTACGGAGTTGAGTAGTAGTCGGTAACAATTTAATACTTGATTGTAGAACATCAGGATTTTGTCGCCCCCGTATCAATAAGTAGTGGAACAGTTCGGTTAGCAATCTTTCCATCTACAAACAAACTGCCGTTACTATTCTTTGATGTTACGGCATGGATCGTGATCTCCGGGGCATCTTCACTCGCAGTCAACGTTCGCCCCCTCTTGCCAACCCCTTTTAACTTTTCCGACGGTTGTACTTTTCTTATTTTGGGACAACGGCGTTCTACCTGTCCTTGTTCGCCGCAATTTTAACAACGAGGCCCTCGAACTTCTTGATGATTCTTCTTACGGCTTTCTTCCTTCCGAAGAACTCTCAGTACTAACTCCTCTAGGTGATCCTTAGAACCTTCTTCTTCTTCCACAACGGCTCGAACACGCCCTTGACCTCGGGACACTTGTTTTGCAGCTTCAAATTCTAAGGCGTGAGCAAGCGCATCATCAGTTGTTCTTGGTCGTGCTAGCCTCAATGATTGTTGTGTTTCCCCGTCTCTTAACCCATCAATGAAGGTCTGCACAGCGAGCTGTCCCAGAAATGAATCGGGTGCCGTAGGGTACGCCAATCGGACAAGCCGCGCAACATCGGCTTCAAACTCCTGCAGGCTTTCTCCATTCTTCTGGATACGATTCTTCACTTGCGCGTGATACACTTGTTGAAGATGCGCGTCTCCATATCTCATCTCCAATCTAGACACTAACAATTGATAATCATTTTCCTGTCCTGCTGGGATTGTTTGCAGGACGTTCAACGCGTCTCCACGCAAAGCCACAGTTAAAGAAACGGCCTTTTCCTTGCCTGTCCATCCGTTGGCCCCAGCGGCCGCCTCAAATTGTTTGTAGTAGGTGGACCAAGGTATCTTTCCATCGAACGTGGGTGGTTTTACTTTTATCCCTACGGCAGGAACCTTTTCTTCTTTAAATTGTTTCTTTACTTCATTAAACGGCCACTCAGAAGTTGAGGGAAATCGTAGTTGCCTCATTCTATCTTCCATCATTTCGGTCATATCGTCTTTCTTAGTTGTTGGTGGTAATTGCATTTGGGATATTTTCTCTTCTACCATCTTTATTACCCTATCATGTTCCGCCAATCTACCTTCCAACAGTCCTAACGCGCTGGCATTCTCAAAAAATTCTTCGAAAACTTTGTCTTCCAACGCTTTGACATTTTTCAGCAATTCTCCTTTAAGCCTTCTAGAACTTTCTTCAGACTTTTCTAGTAATTCTTCTTTAAGCGTTCTAGAATTTTCCAATAAATCTTCTTTAAGCATTTTAACATTTTCTTCCAGTGCTTCAGTATTTTCAAGTAATTCTTGTTTAAGCATTTTAGAATTTTCTTCAGACTTTTCCAATAGTTCCTCTTTTAACATTCTGGAATTCTCTTCCGACTTTTCCAGTAATTCCTCTTTTAACATTCTAGAATTCTCTTCAGACTTTCTAGAATTCTCTTCGGACTTTTCCAATAATTCTTCTTTAAGCATTCTAGAATTCCCTTCCGACTTTTCCAGTAAATCCTCTTTTAACATTCTAGAATTCTCTTCTATTTTACTTAATAACAAATTAGTATCAATTACGGGTCCAGGTATTTCGAAGAGGAAACTTTCAGGGTCTTCTTGCTGCTCCAAAAGCCATTCTCTTAGCCGATTTATTAACACACTTTTAAGGCCCGTTGTGTCTAAATCTCGTTCTTCAAGTTCATGTTTCAAGTCTATTACTTTGAGATCTTTTAACAGTTTCATCACCATTTTAATTGTTTGTTGAAATTATGTTTTAACACCAAAAGTTTTATTCTCACAGCACTTTACTTAATTATTACGCGATTTTATTTATTTTAAAACCCCACACCTGACACCACTGTAACGTTCTTTTTCAAATAATAACACAAGTGCTGTTTAAATCGTCTATTCACAAACAAATATTTATTTCTATACACTAATGAATACACTATAAATTAACGCTATGATTATAAACCATTAAAAACTATTATTTACAGACTATGAATTTCTAATACAACATTTATATTCACTATTTATTTTGTAATACACAGTTAATGACTTGCTGTTGACTGCCTCTCTTTTATCCGCCGTCAATTATATACCCCCATGTAATTCTTCTAGAAGTCGCTCGAACATTCCGGTATACATCGAATACACTAGAAGGTTGAGTGCATTGCGCTGCGGCTACGGAATGTTCCACAACCCATTGACGGCTGGAACAGACGATGCGTTGCACTCGTTACAATATAATCCCGTTGAGGAGTTTTAAGGGAATTTAATAATCTTCCGTTTAAGTATGTGTTCGTACCGTTCAATTTGTCTATTGTGAAATAACAAATTAATAATTTGAAGCGCAGTTTCGTTTATCGAATTGATCGAAATAAATACAGTTTACAGTACAGTTTAATTACAGTTATTTCGTGATTCTTCATTTATTGAAGAATGTTTTAGTTACCGGGCACTTGTTAAATAGAATATAGTGTTAATTCCCATTTTTAAGAAGAGGGAATTTTCTTACCGTTGTATCGTTTGTGCCGAATTATAATAATGTTGGCAGTTGTTTTGAGTAACATTCACGTAATATCCAGTATAGTTCCGATTAGAAGAATGATTAAAAATGTGTTGTCTACGGCAGTTATTGCAAGCAATTAAGTTAATGTTTGGTGAACTTCGGTAGAAAACATGTAGTTCAGAATCCAAGAAGACCTCTCCCACAACTTTATTCCCAGCAGTTATTGCAGCTTTTGTTTTAAAGTTTTTAAGGTGCGCGATTGTCGAAAGTCGCATCCTGCAGTGTACAATAGGAATTTTGGTTGGACGATAAAATGTGGTTAAGGTATTTAACATTGTTATATTGTATTGTTAGTTTAGTATTATTTGGGATTCCGAAATTTTCATTCATTTTTTTTGAACAATAATTTTAAATATGATAGTTTTATGTTTTGATATTACAAATAGTTTTACTAGTGTAACTATATTTTTGATGGCTTTATATTTTTGAATTTACAGAATTTTCATTATTGCATAATTATATTTTTGGTGTGTTTTGTATTTTGAACTTGCTTTTCATTGTTGTGTAACTATTTTGATTTATATTGTATGTACCAGTTGTTGTTTTGTTTTTAATATACAGATTTCAAATTTAATTGACCACTTGACATGATTTGGCTAAACGGACTGCTGATGTTTTTTGTTTTCTTTGGCTAATCAAATTCTCTTATTGTTTGACTAAGGTTTTAATTAAATTAACTTCAAAATTAATAAGGAGGTTAGTTCCGTAGCTGATAACCTTCACTTTTTCTAAATTTATGTTTTATAAAAAACATCTTCAGCATTGGTGGCGCCCAAACATATTATTATTTATTCCTGAATCCATTATTATATCAGAAGCTTTTAGGGTTAACCCCTGCGACCTGAAAACTTAAAAATTTGTAAGAAAGAGCTAAATCTCAAGCCGTGGTAATTTTTGAGTATTCTTTCGTAAGTATGATAATTTTTAATTTGTATTTAGTTTGTGGGATTTTGAGTGTTATAAATTGACGGTCCAACTTGGGCCAAATTTTTGTTGCTATAACCTTTCTTCAGTTTGTGTACATTATTGATTGCGGGTCTGGTACGGAAAACTATACCACTCTGATCTGAACCACAATGAATGAAACGGTTAATTTACATCTAGTAGAAGCCGTTTCTGCCGTTTTGCGGTACCCAGGTAGCAAAGGTACATACTAATGACGACAAAATTTGGTCATAACTCGTAATAAGACGTTATTGGACCAAAAGGAGACGACATAATGACGTCCAGTAAATTGCATGACACGTCATATTGTCGTCTTTTTTAGGTAATAAAGATATTTCTACCGATTTATTTGTAGATTATTATTTTACCGATTTCCATGTCAAAAACTAAGTGTTGCAAGATGTTTTGAAGATATTGTTTCAGTTTTTGTTATATTTTTCATTTTGGTATATGTTTCAGTAGAGCTATTGCAAAGGCTCATTGTGTTTAAAGCGTGTTATTGCAGCGAAGGCAAACATATATCTATATAATTTTCGTACAAATATTATTTTTAGTGCATTTTTAATATTTGATAAATTCCAACAGTAATTCATGATCTGCAATATGATGGTGCTAGTTTCAAACTTTAAACCAACCAGTGTAGGCGTCGTTGACGCGACGAGCGCAGTCCATATTCGTTGCCAGTATTAGTCTTTGTTCTGTCATTTATGTGGAGTTAGCTTTCTCTGCCAGCTTTTTTGATGTGAAAGTTTAAGTACTGGACATTTTTGTGGTGAAAAACTCGTTAGAACTTAAAGTATGGCCTATTACAGAAATATTTGGCAAGTGCGTTGTTTGGCTTATAGGGTTTGTGGCGATGCCTATTATCCTTGGTATTTGATTTATCGTTGCAGTTTTTAACGGAAACATTGTAACTTTAGATGTTATTAATTAGAAATAATGAGACGATAATCAACAAAAATAGACTATGAACTATGTTATCATTAATTTTAATGGGCAAATTCTTGTTAGTCATTTTTAATACTTTTTTAGTATATAACCATTCAAACCTTATATAACCGTATATAACCTTAAACAGTACTAGTAATTTCATATGTATTCCTAAAAAAAGTGGCGTACCAAATATAACTTGAAAAAGACGTCAAATTTATTTCATACAGTGACGACATTTACGTCACTCAGTGACCAGTGTTTTACGTCATTTGCTACCTGGGTACGCGAAATTGCACCACTCGGCTCTGAACCTCAATGACATTATTAATTAGTCCTTCTCCTGACCAGGTTTTCGATGGCCTGAAGGTATACGGGATTTGACTTCAGAATCTTATTTAGGGTTGCACAGAGGTCCTAAATCCGTGAGCTGCACTTGTCGGAGTATGATCGTTAACCCGCCATCTTGGATTCAATGCCAAAACGACAAATTGCTGGATCTCCGTAACGGCTGCTCCGAATTTGATGCAGTTTTTTCTGATCGATTCCAAATTTTATTTGTAATTCAAAAGGTTATATAACATTTTTTCGTATCTTTAGCAATAAGTGCGTTATAACTAAAATAATGAAATAACATTTCTTCTTTCTAATATTTTGGTGTCCAGTCTTTTTGTTCGTAATTTATTTAAAAATTTCTTCAAATAATGAAAGATTGCTGCATTTTAAAGATTTAGATGTCGTTTAGCGTTCCTAATTATCTTTAAAAATAAAAAAGATATATCGATTTTAGTAGCGAGAAGTATTGTCAAACATGTATGTAGCTACTAAGTTTGAATTTTTAATTATCGTTGCGGGTAGACACTATACTGCTTTATAATAGTAGTTTGTGCAACAAGGGTGGATATGATGCCTATATCGCACGAGGACGAAGCTTGAGGCACTTCGCCTTTATTGAGGCACTTCGCCTTCGTCGTCGTGCCTCAAACTTCGTCCTCGTGCGATATAGGCATCATATCCACCCTTATTGCACAAACTACTATTTTCACAAGTTTTAATAATATCACAATTCTTGCAAAATTTCGTACATTAAATTTCTTTTTTCTTATAATAGTCCAATAAACGGAGATCGAAAAATGGTGGTCACCGTACAAAAAGGTCGGGTAGTTGTATTGAGCGTAAAAATTGATACATAAAATCTGTAGCTAATTAAATTGTCTACATGATTGATTCTGAAGACTTTTAAGCTGAAATGAAGTGTTACGGAGTTACCGCGATGTTAAGGGTGTTACAATTTTTCTTTAAAGGCTATTTCCCCAGTTCAATTTCACTTAATGTTTAACCTAAATTTTTTTCTTAAAAGGCTTTTTCAGTCATTCCAAATATGGTAGTGTTTATGGGCATACCCTTTTATTGGCTTTTCTTTATTTGGTAATATTTGTGTTCAGGCTACCTCATTGGTGAATTCAGCTTTATCTCGGTTTTCTTGAACTTTTTAATAAGATAATCACTTTTATCCTTTTAAAAGGTGAGTTGTAATTTAACTTGCAAACAGAGTGTTTGCTTCATTCCAGGTTTTGGAAATTTTTGATAATTTCTCACTTTATCAGCTTAATGTGGAATTTAGTGCAATTCAATTCCTGGTGATAAATCTTTTCACAGTAGTGATTGTTTACATTACAGGAATCCAACTTGTTGGTCCTTTAAGCTCTACTGCAAGGTACACCTTTTCATTACTCTATCTTTATGGTTATCTCTAACAGTTCCTTGTTTTGTAGGAATAGCCTTCAATACAAATATAACAAGAGGTGATAATCCACCCGTGTCTATTGTTTAAAGCCGTCGAAAACATCTTTTCCGGTAGGCCTGTGGTTATGTTGATAGATAGTTAATTTATACAGAATTTCTTTCTAGGCTTTTTTTTCTTTTCCGGCTGCTTTTCTCCTCGATCTCCGATCTCCCTGGTTATAGCAGAGTGCTACCTAAAATCAAAGTATTTTTACCAGCTACCTACAAGGGTAAAAAGAAGACAAACCAACACAAACACAGAACTTAACACCTAACAAGATAAACGGCTTCTTCCTTCTTAACTTTTAGGTTATGTAACAACTTCATAAATTCATTTTTAATAAATTATATTAAAGGCGCACTTGCCACTTGTACCGTATTTATTTTCTGCAGAAAGCGTAAGTATGATTCAGATATTCAATTTAGTTAAGATATGTTATTTTGATTATGTAAATTTATTGATTGTAGAATTGCTTAAGATTTCTGAGTTCATAATATTATTTTTTTTATTATTAGGGGTTTATTTACAAATAATTTTGTGTTCTGTATAATCATTGCATTTGGTGTGTGGTGTGAACCACATGATTTCTTTTTTTTATGTTTTAAAATAAATAACCTTCTGTTTCTTTTGTATCTGTCTTTCATTTCTACACACGCTTGTGCCGAGTTCAAACGGCGGCTGCTATCATAGAGCAGACGTTTGCCGGACCCAGAGATTAAGTCAGATTAAGGTTAATGTTTTGTGTAATAAATTTTAATATAGCTGGGACTTCTTTTAACACCGTGGGCTAGCCGGTCTCGAAGTTCCCGTTATAAGGGACAAGAAACTTAAAATTCTGCAAAGTTCGCAATTTTAGCCTTTCTTGCGAGCTTTACAGCTCCGTTGCTATTCATCATACAAAACAACTTCACATATCAAAATTGTAGGAAAATTGTACTGTACAAGTCGGCAAATAATCTTTTTTGCGCTATGATGCACCGGAACGATGTTATAGGCAAAATACTAAAAAGTGGATAGGGAGTTGGAAAACTTGGATTTTTCACTAACCCACCAATCTATACAACATATCAAAAATTTTGAACTGCCCGACCTTTTGCAGGGTAAAACCCTTTCATTCACTGGACTACAAGTACATATTTTATTAACATTATGAACTTTTACAAGAGCGAGTAATCACAAATCGTTCCGGAATAATATGCAAACTGTTCCTGGGTTTTAAAAGTTCATCGTCAGTATCTATCTCGCAAGCATATTTAGTGGGGTCTAAAGATGCATAGTTAGTGCCTCTCTAACAATCTAGGTACAAGTGTACAGTAATAAGATCTTTTAATATGGTCAATATATGAAAGTAAAGTTGGAAACAAAGTTTTGGGTACAAGATTTCTGGCGTGAAAATAGATCCAGAATCTTAGTTCATCAAAAATCTTTCAAGAAAATCCTGGTTCTGTAGTTAAAAGTAAAAATTCCCCAGCATACGCTAAACACGATTCCAACACTAATTTTTAAAAAAATTTTAAAGGACTTGCCTTAATATGTAATTTAGATTTTTGAACCTAATTTGGTGGTGTGGTCACATCCACTAAGCTGCCAGAAGTACGTCACACAATTTCTATCCATGAATTTCAAAAAGTCTATGTATTCTGAATGTATTTAAGCTTAGCTCCACCTACTGCGGAACCATATTTACGATTTGTGTAAGGATTTTGAAAAATGATGCAAAAGAGGAATGAATACATTAGTATCTGAAGAAATAATGATTTCTGGAGTTTCGAGTAAAGTAGGAAAACTATTATCTTCTGTTACAAAAGAACTAAGACAAACATCTAATCTCGTATGGACATAATTTTTGTTATTTTCTTCATTCGGTCAAAAGTAGCAAACAGATTTGACCCAATTTGGTCTTCTACAAAGAGTAAATCAAACATTTAAAATATTTTCGGTAAAGATTGAGAATTGACTATTTTGATTTTGATGTTTGCTTTAGTATTTTTGTAACTAAAAATAACATTTTTCCTACTTTATCTATTCGTAAAACTGAAATTGGTCCATCTATTAATTACATCTTAGAAAAAGGAAAGAAAAAGGAAATTTAATGTACAGAATTTTGAAAGTGTGATATTAATGAAACTTGTGAAAAAATAATATTTATAAAGCTGTTTAGTGTCTACCCGCACTGATAAATAATTAAAAATTCAAACTTTGACTACCAGCTACATACATGTTTGACAGTACTTCTCACAACTAAAATCGATATACGAGGGTAGATCAGTATTTACGGTCCCTGACATAGTAGGCTTTGCATGATATCGTCACTCATTTTTCTATGAGAACTGCCATTACTAATTATTTGTTGTGTCAAGTTTTGCGTAGGTGCGTGTTGTTCTTTGAAAGTTATTAATAATTAAGCTGGTCGATAACAGACAATTTTTAAAAATGGAAAAAAGTGAAGTGAGTGAAGGTGATAAAGTATTTGCAAAAAAAAGGATTAACACCTACTGAAATTCACAAGGATATGACAGACGTTTTAGGGGACTCTGCCCCTTCTTACCAAGTGGTGAAAAATATGTCTCGTGAGTTTAGATTAGGCAGAACAACTTGCGAACATGCGAAAGGTGCGGGACGTCCAGTCTGTGTCACCGTTGACAAAAACATCAATTTGATCCATGATATGGTAATGGCAGATAGAAGACTGACTATTCGCCATATCGCGGAAATAACGAATGTCTCTTATGGGTCAGTTGAAAATATTTTAAGAAATGTTCTTGATCTCAGAAAAATTTCGGCGCGTTGAGTTCCAAAGATGCTGACCGTCGATCAGAAACGCTCTAGAGTGCTGCATTCGGAAGCCAATTTGGAGTACCTGAAGGCCAATCGGAAGCAATTTCTCACTCGCTTTGTGACTGTGGATGAAACATGGGTGCACCATTTTGATCCTGAGACGAAAAGACAAAGTATGGAGTGGCATCACAGAGGTTCTCCACCTCCACGCAAATTTCGAGTTCAACGGGCGGCTGGAAAGATTATGGCCACAGTGTTCTGGGATTCAGAAGGAATTTTGATGATCGATTATTTGCAGCGTGGACACACAATAACGGGTTCTTATTATGCAGGGTTAATTCCAAAATTGCGCGAAAGCATCGACCGAAAAAGACCAGGAAAGTTGGCACACAAAATTTTGTTTCATCAGGACAACGCTCCAGTCCACAAGAGCTGCATTGTCATGGCTGCCATACAGAACGCTGGCTTTGAAATCCTAGAACACCCTCCATATTCACCAGACCTGGCACCCAGTGATTACCATCTATTTCCAAAATTAAAGGAAAACCTGCGTGGAAAAAAATATGGAGACGATAATGAAGTTATGACCGCAGTAAATGGCTGGTTTGAGGAGCAACCGGAAAACTTCTTCCTGAAAGGCATTGAAGCATTGGAACATCGGTGGACCAAGTGCATTGAAGTCCAGGGAGATTATGTTGAGAAATAAATAAATAATGTTTTAAAAATTCTTTCTCTTTCTATATCAGGGACCGTAAATATTGATCTTCCCTCGTATCTCGTTTATTTTTAAAGATAGTTAGAAACGGTAAACGTCATCTAAGTCTCTAAAATGCAACAATCTTTCTTTATTTGAAGAAATTTTTAAATAAATTACGAACAAAAAAACTGGACACTATTAATTACAAATAAAATTTGGAATCAATCGTAGAAAACTGCATCAAATTTGGAGCAGCCGTTTCGGAGATCCAGCAATTTGTCATTTTGGCATTGAATCCAAGATGGCGGGTTAAAGACCATACTCCGACAAGTCCAGCTCACGGATTTAGGACCTCTGTGCAACCCTAAATAAGATTCTGAAGTCAAATTCCGTATACCTTCAGGTCATCGAAAACCTGGTCAGGAGAAGGACTATATGCAGCATATTTATTATTATATTTATTCAAACTATAAATAATACACGATTTTTACATTTTTGCCATTCATTTTATGCCTGGCCTTTTCAAATTTTGTAGAGGTGAGATACCAGACGATCCTTAGGCCCACAACATTTCCTCTCAACTTATTTATGAAAAAATGAATAATTATACCAATGAAAAAAGAATTATTGTTATGGTAAAACCCTTTTACCGTGGCGTTAGTTTGTGGAGAGTTATTAGAGATTTGTTTGCTGTTAACTTTAATACCAAACCTGTACCTTTTAAGCACTATTCAAAAATATGTACAGAAATCTGAACGACGTGCAAATATTTCTGTAGAATCAGAAGCTAGCGGTGGTAAGTAATAATGTTGTTTATGGTTAAAACATAATATTCAAAAATCGAATAATTATATCGTAAGAAATCGACAAATAGTTATCCGCACAGAAGATTATGGAGGTAAACTATGTTTCAGTGGTTTGAGTAGTTGTAATTTTTATTTTCATTTGTAATCCGTTGCAAATGTCTATTATTTACTGCAAGGAGTGAATTAAAGTTTATTAAATTAAGTTGGTGATCTAACAGTTATTTATCTTATTAGTTATTTATCTTATTAGTGGGCTCAAGGCATTATTAACATACGAATGCGTTGTGTTGCATGACTAGGAAGCTAACCGCGTCGGGTAAGAGCAAGAGTATGTTAGTAAGCCTTATCGCACGTGTTATGATATAAATTTGTATCTACGACTGCCCATAATTGAAGAAAACTATATTATTTAATAAGTTGAAACAGTTTTTTAACGTACATCATGAGATTTTTTGTTTAAAATCAGAGCAGCTTAAAATTCGAAATCATAGCAACCAGGCAATTATGATCATGATTTTCTTATCACACTTGTGATTATAAACTTCATAACTCTCATGAATGACATAATGAGTTCTTATCCAAGCAGACGTAGATAATAGTAAGGGCTTAATTGAGTGTCTTAGAGCCAGCCCAAGCAGAATTTAAGTAGCGGTAACTGAGATCGGAACTTTGATTGAGTAGCTGTTACGTAACTACAACTAAATTTATGACTTTATAGGTTTAATTACTTCAATTTGGAATATTTTAGTAATTATGTAGTTACTTCTACTATTTATTTAAACTATGTAGTTACATTACTTCTAAGTAGCTTTTTAAAGTATGTGGAACGGTATTGCTACTTAGTATAATTACCTTAATGTTGTTGCAACTTCAAGTGATATTATGATTGTAGCAGTAACTTGCCCGAAGCTACTTTTAAGTTTTTAAAACTTTAAAGTAGCACCGAAAGTTCCACTGGTCTGAAACCATTGCTTAACCTTTAAAGTAACTGAACTATACAGTAGCATTGAAAGTAAAACTTACGTTTATGCTACCTAGGAGAATCACTTGAAAGTAATTTTAGTTTGGAATTTGGAGGTAAATTGTGTTTTCGCAGTGGTAGTAGTTTTGCAAGTTTTTAATAAAAATGTCAAAGGCAAATGCAATAAGAAAAAAAAAGAATTTTAGATATACGTCCACCTTTTATAGAAAATTAGAACAGCAGTTAGGTGAAATCAGTGGAAACAAAATCAACTGTTTACAATACAAAATAGAAAAAATAGGGATGAGATCACTGATAAACCATCATGTAGTAAACAAGGGTGAAATATATTCCCCTTTTTTCTTTCGTCGCTACAACTTTAAAATGAGCCATAATTAAATAATAATTGTTATTAAGTAGCAATCAGTATAAAAATATTGGTTGTTTGTTTACGATTGACGTTTAAATTTGAGGTTAAGTTCCAATGGGAATTTTGCAGTGACATTAGGAGCTAGAAAGTGGCTACGGAAACCGTATTTTATACTTCGTGGTAACAACAACCTAGAAGTAGAATTTGTTTAGTTCCCGTTACTGTTTATAAAGCGACACAAACTTTAGACACACATTTTACAGTTAATACTACTTTAAGGCGACATTTTCAAAACAACTCCTTTGTGACATTTACTTGTAAAATGTTGAAGGCTATTAATCAATTTGCTATTTGTTGTAATTGTTAAAAAGTCTTTTACTATAACTCTCAATAAAGATAACAAATCGATGTCAAATTGTGCCTTGGGAATAAAATAAAAATGGTTTCTATCATGTTTATCAATTTATAAGTATTTTTGTCATATTTTATTCAAGACATTTTTTATTAAAAAATATATTTAAAGAAGGCGCGTTGTTATTTTTCGATCTATCATCATCGCATTTAACAGAAAAGTTGCGATGGTTTATAATTTTGGTATGCTAGATTGACAAAATAACGAAACATTTCATCTCTTTATGTATTATGTACGTATTACAAATAAAATAGTAATCCATTTTATGACACCACCGCGGCATTAGTAGAGAAAGTGAGAGAATATTCGTTAAGTTGCAAGAGTAAGAGAGAACAACGACGCGACACGATGTGTCAAAGAGAAAAAAAGTTCCACGAAAGTAGCAATTACTACGCCGCCACATTCCCGCTACTTAGCCTAAAGGTAGCTGGACAAGTTCCGGAAAGGTTACTGCAACGTATCTGCTACCCGAGAATTGTCCCCCATTTTGGTTCCAGGCACGTAACAATACCGTAGTAATTACGTTCTTGTGACTAACGGCAAAAACTTTATAGTTCCACCGGTGGTTGCTGGTACGTAGCGGTGATTAAAAATGCTGCTTGGGAGTAGAGTCAATAAGAAAATAAAGGGCTCTAAAACACGAATTAAGCCCGAAATGCATACGTTAGTTTATGTCCGGTATAAGTTTAAATTACTATTTAATTTAAAATAAAAATAATTTGAAAAGTGCAAGACTTCAAGTAGGTAGGTGCAGTGGTCTATAATTACTTTTATTACTATGGAGACGGCGTAAACAAGGGTAGTACAAGGGGTGACTAATTTAGCAACTTACGCTCTAAAAGCAGGCCACTAAATAGGTCATAATCGCCCGACCGGACATAATAGTATATTGTGTATTAAGGGCTGTATTAAGAGTCAGTTAGACGCTAAGACGATAAAGGGATCTAAAACACTAATTGAGCCCGAAATGCATACGTTAGTTTATGTCCGGCCTAAGTTTAAATTGATATTTAATTAAACAAAAAATAATTTGAAAAGTGCAAAACTTCAAGTAGTTAGGTGCAGCGATAAAACTTCAAGTAGGTAGGTGCAATGGTATTTAATTACTGTTATTACTAACGTAAACAAGGGCAGCTATTTTTCT
The DNA here is from genome assembly GCA_929113105.1 of Agrypnus murinus. Lineage (NCBI taxonomy): Eukaryota > Metazoa > Arthropoda > Insecta > Coleoptera > Elateridae > Agrypnus > Agrypnus murinus. The sequence continues at coordinate 137,201,421 of OV816024.1, forward strand.
AGCGGGCTCTAAAAAGTTTTAGAGCCCTAGAGGTCTAATTTAGTAGCTTACGCTCTAAAAAAAGGCCGCTAAATAGGTCATAATCGCCCGACCGGATATAAAAAGAATTATATCACTCTAGCCTATAAACACTTGTTTGCCTTAGTTATTATGAAGTTACTAAAGTGCTTTCAAACATCAAAATTTAATAACGACTATTTAAACTGTTTATTACTTTCATATTTATTTATTTAGTTTAAAGGTACAGCAAATTACACAAAAGTAAAAGGTACAATGCCATTACAATCTAATTGTCTATGATCGACTTTGAGAGTGGACACCCGGTATACATTTAACAAATAAATGTATTTTAAATATTAAATGTTTTTAATGTAAAAGATATTTATTAGATCTTTATTTGACACTTAATAATTTCTTTTTACACTTAATACATTTCTGAGTTATTTGAAAGAATTCACTGTTTATGTAACCTTCTCATACATTAAATTCTGGGGTTAAATATGTCAAACTGTCTCTACAGTTACTATATTTTCAATAGTTAAATATCATTGCAATATATATAAAAAGTTTTTTTGCACGTCCTATATATAAGGCTCTACTTTAGTCCCCCAAAAGAGGGAGTAAAGTAGCACTTTTACTCCCTGAGGGAGTAAAGTTTTTCCATGACAACAAGTAAACAACAAAAAAAAGTAACCGCGGTACATGTTAGGATTTATTATCCTGAAACTATGTGATTTTAGCGTTTGCAGAGTTCAATTGTCACAATGACGTAACGAAATTTTCGGAAAAGGTTTACGAAATTTTGAATTTTGGCGATTAAGTCCTTTAGTACGTGCAAAAATAGTGTATATACCACTAGACTAAAGTGCCTTAAGCCCTCATGTAAAGTAGGGGATTAAATTCGGGATTAAAAGATGCACTTTGGTCCCTGGGTATATAATATACTATTCTCTATTTTGCGTCTATAATAAAGCTGTTAAAGCACCCAAAACATTGCGTTAATAGCCCATTTGAGTACTTTAATAGCCCAACTTTTTCAAAGTTGGTAGCATTGAAAAATAATTGAAAAAACAGAAAATTGAAAAAATCTTCACTCAATTTTCTGTATCAATCAATGAATTTTCAAATGTCACATCAGTTTTGTCAACTACCACAAAAATCCTTAGATTTTGAAATTGCGATTTTGTTTATTTAAAAAGGGAATAAAAGACGCAAAATAGAAACAATAGCATAAAAAACTTGTTCCATAAGTCATTATTGCCCTCGTCCTTTAGAAACCGCAAGCGGCTCGTTTTCTAAACTTGGGTGCACGTGCAATAAATCTTGCCTTATGAAACTCGTTCTTTAATATAGTATTATGATATTAGAAAATTTATGTTTAAAAGAATATATTATTATATAAACATTTCATATGCAAATCAAACTGAACATAAAATTTAGCACGATTTTGATGACTTTTCCCATAAACGTACGGACTTTCGTCATCCTGTACGGAGGGTGTCATTTCGCTCCACAGCAAAATTTAAACACTAGATTTTATGGACTTTGTATGTTATTTCGACGTTGTGATACTATAACAACGTAGTAATGGCACAGTATAATACGAGGTAAGCGCCATAAATTCCCGGCCTGATAGAGAAAAAATAAACTTGGTAAAATATATTAATTTTTATTTTTCAGTATAATCTCCCCTAATGTTAATACACTTATTACAACGTGGAATTAATAATTCAATGCCCTTGTAAAAACGTTCAATTACAGCTGCAACTCGTTCGCGTCCTTAAAACGACGTCCCTAAGGTCTTTCTTTAAATTGGAAAATAAATGATAGTCACTAGGAGCCATACCCGGACTGTACGGTGGATGATCCAATGCTTCAAAGCCGCATTCGCGAATGGCAGCTTGTGAAATTGCGGCAGTACGAACGGTTGCATTGTCGTGTAATAATCGAACACCTCTTGTCAATTTTCCTCGATGTTTTTCACGAATATTGTTTCTCAATTTATGTAATAAAAACGCATAATATGTACTGTTAACAGTTGTATTGCGCTCTTTAAAATCAATCAGTAAAATGCCGTCACAATCCCAGAATACTGTTGCCGTAACTTTCTTTGTCGATTGAACGACTTTTGCCTTTTTGGGGCGAGGTTCATCGATTCCCTTTTGGATAGAGGATGATAATACAAAACCATTGTTTCATCTCCAGTGACAATGGACTCAAAAATCGGATTTGGGTCGTCTCCACACAGGTTTAAAAACGAGCGCACACATTCGACGCGACGTTGCTGTTGAACAGCAGAAAGAAGACGCGGTACCCATTTTGCACTAATTTTATTTATACTCAAATGGTCATGAAGGATTCGGCGAACACTTGTTCCCGAAATGTCAGATATCACTGCTAACTCCTTAACTTTCAAACGCCGATCTTCTAATACCATTTCTTCAAAGGTGGCAACTTTTTGAGGCGTTATCGCTTCAATTGGCCGACTGGTGCGCTCATCATCTTAAGTGAGTTTTGCCCCTAAGGAAACATTTTGACCATTTTTTTACAGTGGAATACTCAATTTTCGTTAGCTGCGACATTTTCATGCATTCGTCACGATGCTTGAGTGGCTAATAAAATCTATTACGCTTCTAACTGTAATATATTAAGTTAGGCCTCTTACATATTCAACTATGACGCAACCGAGTTTGAACATATTGCCATTGAAGCCTGCCGGGCCGAGAATTTGTGGCGCTTACCTCGTAACATACAGCAGCCGGACTCTCTCAAATATTGATAGCCACCAATCAGAACGTTGGCAGAAGGTAGAAAACTGTTTTGCTTGATACGTGCAACCGAGCACATCAAGAGCCGTATAACGTTAATTGCATTGTGTGCATTGCGAATGGCCCCGGGCGGATGGAATTGGTAGTATCAGGCGTTGTGTTGTCAAATGCTGTTTAATACATCGGAAAAAACGCCCGTTGGTTTTCTCAGGTATGTTTTAATAATTGTTCTCATAAAAGCAACGCCATATTTACGAATTTACTTTTGTACATATTTACCAATTGCTTAAAATTAAATTGTTAACACGTAATAGAACAAATAAGCGATTACGAAATCCTACCTAATAATGGTTTATGCTGACTTATTAGGTATTAAAATTGTAATGGTAATGGCCGTAGAAACAGATAGCGCTGGAATTGCAAAAAAGCAATGACTTAGGATGTTTTCCCGTATATCCTTCAATTGGTTTCTCTGCAGGTAGGTGCGAAGTAAAAATGATAATAAAACAGCATTATTTGTTTATCTAAAATCAGTGTAAATTATAATCTATTGTTATTATGATTGCATTAATCGCACAGGTTGAGTTTATATTTATTGTTCTAGAACACTGTAATGCAACTTTAGGTGTACTAAAATAATATTAGCTGACGTATACAAGTATTTATTTATGGTACAAGTGTCGCATAGGTAGTAATAAATATTTAATAAGTACTTAAATTTTTAGCTGAAAACCATTTCTAGAGGTAGCCATCTAAAACTTATACGTGTTCACGAATTTTATTAGTTCTAAACGATTTGAGTGCACTTAATATATTAAAAGTTAAAATTGAGGAGTTCATTCATTTAGCGTGCTTGCAGGTTTCAATGGGGAGATTTTGTTGGATAAAGCAATCTTCTTTAATAAAATATGCTTTAGTTCAAGGTTGGGATCATGTTACTTTCCTCTACTTTCATATAATGAAATGAATTAAAGGTAAAAGCAGCAGTAAACATGAATTAGAGGATTTTGTATTTTCCAGTGAAACATCTTTTCGCGTGTATCATTAGCATCCTAAAGAAATCAAAATCTCTTTTTACTCTTATTTTTAGAGTAATTTTTATTACTCAATAATTTGATACCATACATTGATGTACCTAATATTTACATGTGCCTGTGTTCATCGGAATGAACAATGCAAGAGCAACAATGCCATTAATCGTAGTTTCAGAACTTTCTGTTGAATGAACTATGAGCTTATTCACTGAACTACAATTCATACATAGCTTACTAATGAAGCACCAACAATTAATGTTTACGCTCCTAGATTAATCTCGATTAACTAGTTACAACATAAACTGATTTTAGGAACATGAAATACAATTTACTCCTTATTTTGAATAAAACATACGTTGTATTAAAATATAATTATTAAGTTCTTATTAAAAAAAATTAATTATTAATTAAAAATAGTTTGCCTATACCAGCAAGAAAAAATGCGTTACAAAAAAAGTCCAATAGTTTCTGAGAATTCTTTTTCAGCAATTGTTATTTTTCGACATTCCTACAAAAAGTGCCGTTTCTTTGCCCGTTTCTCGTTTTTTTGTATGAAATATTTGAAATATTTCAAATTTGGCTGCTCCTACGACTAAAATGCATTTTATAAAAGTTAAAGAGAATTACATTTCTTACAAAAAAGTTGGTTATTGACTATCGTGCAATTAATATGTCAGGCACTGAAAGAAATTCTATCTCAGAAACGATTGCATGTTCGAGCTCTATGTACGAAGTCAATAAAAAAAATTGTGAGGAAACTTGTAAGCTACATTTTCATTCTGAACGTCGATTAGTACTTTCGGAAATATTAGCGAAAAAGCAATTTTATCCGCTATTTCTTCAAAATGGCACAGTCGGCTCATAACCCATACATGTATGTTTTTCAGCACCAGCCTATAACCAATTTTCAACTTCACAAATTTCTTCAGTTTCAAAACATTATTTATCTAGGCTAGAACAAGAACTTTGTAATAATAATTAAAACTCTAAAATATTATATAAAGCATGTGTACATATTGCGGTGATATTTAAATAAAATAGAATATGCCCACCGTTCCAAATAAAACATAAATTATATACGGTGGATTAAAATAAAAATACACCACGGATATTTTTCTTTGTTCCAATCAGCCAGCTCAGGGTTATTCGGTAAAGCATAATTTGTTTGAATTACGAGACTCTTATTAACTCTTATGCCTGAAAAAGGAGAAAAACTTATATTGTAAACACTAGAGCTCCTGCAAACTAGACAACCACTGCTAAACTCTAAATTTAAAAAGAAAGAAAACTGAATGCTTGTATATATGCATCAATTAAACACATAAGTAAATTTAAAAACACATAAACTTTATTTAATGAACAAATAAAAATTCAAATGAAAAGTAAATGGCAAGAAATGTTCAAATTAATACAATTAACAATTGGGAAATAAATTCCCAGGCTTGCTCAAAGGTGATTAAAAGTTGTAATAGCCTGACATAGGGCCATTACGGTCATTCACTTGAACAAACCAACACAAATCAAAAATTGTTTATAAATAAAACTGTTTATCTTAATAAAAAAAAATAAATTGAAATAAAAGAAATTGAATTGTTTTATTTATTTGAAAGCAAATAGGTTCTTAAAAGAACCTTAAAAACTAAACAAAATAAATTTGAATTATTAAGGATAAACTTTATAAGTTTAATATTAATGAAATTAAAGAACCCTTTTATTATGACCAACCTGGTATAAATTATAAAAAAATAAATTCCTTTAAATAAATCCTCAATTGGTATCACTGTGACAAAACCTGTCAGCTGATTTCCTGTTTTTAAAACATCAATACGTAGATCGATGAAGAAAAATAAATTCTTCTGAATTTATTTAAAAAATCACGTTCACTTTAAATAATTGTGGAACAACAATGAAATCTTCTTTAAACTTATAAAAATATTCAGGTAACACTTTAACTTTATTCAAATTCCATGTATATATGACGTTTGGGTAATTCTTCAGAAATATTAAATTTACTGTCCCTGTTTAATTAATATTATATTAAGAACACCTTTTTATCTGTTAGTTCAGTACAGTGAAGATGTAATAGCAGTCTATTTAGCCAAGTATTTATTAACAACTGACCTATTTTTTTAATAATAAAAAGTAAACTTTATTATGTCATATATCATTCACGTGGCATGTCCTTAGTATTCTCAAAGTAAAAAGCAGTTTTTCTAAGGCATCAGTTAATCATTATTGTTCTAATTAAAGAGAATTGTAAAACAAGTATAGGGCTCTCCTCCAGAGTCAATTAATATATAAAATATTAAGCATCGACTATTACAGAATCAATTAAATGTTGTCCCTGATAGTTTGGCATTTGCGTGGATCTAATTAAGAGAGGAGAACATTATTTAATTTCACGTATAGTATCAGTATTTCTACAATATCAGCATTACACATGTATTGCTTGCATATGTAATTTTAATGAAATCAACATGTAGTGTCTTGTTCAGTTGATCTATAAACTTTATAGAGGTAGTTTATATGGTTTGATGTAAGAGTACATTTATTTCGCATCATTCACGTGGTTATCATAATTTCTTACTGGTGTTGAATTTAGAAATGAATTTTTCTTAAGTTGATACACTACTTGTGTTGTTTCATTATAGCTACTATGAAGCCCCCAAAGAAAATAGTCTAGGCGCTATGTTATATTAATGCTCTAATAGTCATTCGCGTGGCATTTTCATTGCATCATTTGCGTGGATTTATAATTCCACATAATACAATTTGTTTACGGAAATGACAACTCCTACATACATTCATGTTTTTACATTATGAGGTGCAAAGAAAATGTGGAAAAAAAGAGAAAAAATTAAAAATTATCCAGAAAAGAAAAAATGGAGAAGTTAAAACATGATGAATAAAAATTACTAATTTTTATTTTACTTGTTATCCATTACTAAGCCATTATTAAGCATTATCGTGTTGGAAATATCTTTTTATTATAATATTAAAGTTCAGTTTTTTTATTAAATATTATCTTTTCTGTCAATTGCATGTTATTTGTATCATTTACGTGGATTTTAACACTGTAAAGGTCGAAAATGTCTAGATTAAGCTCTACTAATCAACAGTATGTGTTATATACAATCAATTGATCATACTATTTCTTAGAAAAACAAATTTCAACAATTTTCTTTTCCGAGAATTTTTCACATCCAAATTGTGGTTTTCGGGAGAAACACCCGTTTACGTCAATCACATGGTCCAAACAACTAACCTCACTTTATATTACAGATTTTTATCCGGAGTCGGGCATAGGTTTTGCCGTGAACGTTTTGTCGACTGACTTTGTTAAATTTGGCTCCAACTTATATAGATTTTGTTGAAACAAAAGCCTGCACTGACATATTTTCAAAACAAAAACAAATCAAGTAAAGTTGATGACGTCACCGATCCGCACAGCTGTTCATAATTATCACGAATCTTAATTCTATGATTACAAGATTGTAGCACTTAAAACAAGGATTAAAACAATGTAGCACACTTGTATCCCAAAATGCATCCTAACGAAGATACAAGACGAAAACGGTTGACAATGTACAAATCTCGTTATAGCTTAATTACATACAAAATTGGAATAGAACAGGTTTATCCTTTACAAAATAGATGCATAATTATACAATACAACTAATACATATAAATTCTCCACAGGAACATCTTTACGATTTACAACAAACATAATTTTACAGTCCTATACTACATTGAATTAACCAATTAATGCATTTGCAAGTTCCAGCTTAAATATCAATTCTAATAAAATCAAAAAATATGATCAGATTGTCAAGCATACAGTTCTCCAAGTGTTTACATAAAAACAATGGTGAGAAAAAATAGGATAAGAGTCAATAATCGTCACAATGGAGCAAAACGACAAGATTAAAACCTTCAATAATAAAAATGGTCAGAATTTTTATAACAAAGTTAAAAAACTAATTGTACTATATAAGTCATAACAAGATTGACCTAAATTATCTGTTTTCAGTTAACTACCAGCGCGAAACTGAGTTGGTCTCTTGGAAAGTAGAAAAATTTACCCTACGTTAAAGATCGTAGCCTCTAAATTTAAATAAGAAGATTACTTCTTCTTTACAAGTGGAAAACCCATCCCAATATGTAACTTGGGTTGCATAAACGTGTATTATGATAAAACAATCTAACTGATTGATAACCCTTTTAAAAATATGAAACCTTTTATTATACATAAGAAACTTAGGTTATGTTTGCATGAAATTTTTATTCTTGATTTCTAATTTAAATATTAGTGAGCCTAACTGTGACCCTATATGTAGCCTTTATATTAATTATGCCTATCACTTGGCATGTCCCTCTTTTATTTTAAATCTGATATGTGAAATATTTGTTTTCACGTTTCCGATCTATCGTTAATAAAATTTTCAATCAGTGAATTGGTGATTTGATATTACCGCAATATTGTATTTAAAAAAATTCTCTTTAGCTTTTAGAGTCTATTGCTTTTGCGAGGTTTAAAGATTTTACACAATACAACAATATATGTATGACGTCCGTTTGTTGAAGACGAAATATTCTAGCTTGCAATCCATTATACAGCTCAAATATTAGTTTTAGACAAGGTACTATTGGTTTCATAATGATCTAGGACAGCAAGGCTAATATGATGCTATTTTATTCTTTTTTTTCAATGTAAATGCATAGGATAAAATAATAAAAAATAGCATCACATTAGCCTTGTTGTCCTAGATCATTATGAAATCAATAGTACATAATGAAAAGTAAGAAATGCTTGTATCTACACGCATACTTAGGTTGTTCTCGGGTTTAGAGCAGATAGTGTACGGAGTTGTACTATTGTGATAAGACTGTTTATAGGGGTTTTGGTACACAATCTTAGAAGGTATATCCTTTAGTATTGGTAGAATGTAATAAAAGACGTGTATCTTGTATGAGATATTTATTTATTACTGCTTGCTGATTACTGTTGCTATGGCAATATACCCATCATTCAATGCCGTCTTCATGGGTATGTATGTAATGATTTGTATTTGATATGTAAATAGATAAAATTTACTTTGAGAGTAAATTCATTTGTTCTGTCAATTTCATATGCAAATTGACAGAATAAATTAATTTACTCTCAAAGTAAATTTTATTAGGAAGTAAAAAGTTTTATAATACCGGCCCTTAATGTACTTGTTTTGAATTAACGAACTTCACAAATAAAAAGTGTATTGAAATATGTGCGATTGAAAACACTTTTTGCAATTCGCATCTAAGCTAGTTTAAGAATAACATATTGTTATGATTATTTTATAATCTGAAATTTTAATAATAATGAAATTAATGATGCAATTAAATGAAACAAAAAATCCTATAAGATACCAATAATGAACCTCAGCTAGACTGATTGTATTAATATAAATCTGATAATTATTGATAATAAATAAACGAAATAATAATTAATCTGTCTACTTTATTTACTTTTAAAACACATAATTATATCTTTTCATAAAAATAAAACAATTATCTTATTAATAAATTTAAAAATAGAAAATATATTTAAATTGATAATCTTTTCATTTTAATTATTTTGTAATTTATCAATTTTGTTGTATTAAATTTAAATCTATTTTGACAGCTGACTTTCATTGATCTTAGAAATTTATCGATCAAGTTTAATTGTTGTTTCCATATAATAAAATTCCAGCCTGTGCTTGTTAACAATTTCTTTCTTTGTTAATAACAAACAGATAAATCTAAGCTTCAATAGTTTAATAATTCTTCATTAAATTTTCCATATAATTGTTAATTACAGGATGTTAATTAAATTCCCCTTTTATTTTTCATGATGATTTTTAATGTTTAGATTTTAATTATCTTGGACAAAAATCTTATTGTCTTCGACACTAACAATTATTTATAATTGACGTTTATTGTAACCTCATTTTTTATTATTATCTTCGAAATCAATTATAACTTCACATTTAAATCAAATTTTAAGTTTTTTTAACTTGAGTACCTAACATGGAAACGTGTAGTCTTTTCATAGATTATAGCTATACTTAATTGTTTTTGGGAGCTCCTTCTATATATACTCTTTAACAAAACTACAAAAAAATAAAAAAAACGCTTTTGACTTTTGAAATAAAATCTAATCAAATTATGATTACAAAAATTAGCAAAATCCAAAATTGAAATGATAGAAAGAAGACCATTTTGCCCTGATCACAAAATATATAACATTTAAAGCTTATCTTATATAACCACACATTTGAACGTCGCACAGTGCGTTGTCCTGTGGACAAAATTCGAAAATCAAATCATCGAATTAGATCTAAATAATCATTTAGCAGTCATTAGGAGACTTTAAATATCCCGATAATTTCTATAAATAATTTTCTTATTATGTCCTAACTATACTAAAAGCTATTCAAAACATTGATATACATCAAATGTATTATGTGTAATATTCTACAGTGCAGTTGTTAGTTGCACATATCGGTCGATAGTGATAAAACTAATCTTAATTGCAATTTTATTTTTTGTGAAAAATATTGTTAAAGGTACATTCTGCCGACAGTAATAATTTTAGTCTAGTTTTATTTATTTTTAATTAAGATATCCACAATTAAAATGTCCCACACAATTTTTCAAATACAAGAATGTCTGGTCAACTTGAGCAAAAGATATCTCAAAAAAGGTAAAATCGTATATGAGATTTTTGTTGTAAATACTAAATTGACTATTATTCTATCCAAATTGCTAATTTATAACTGCAAATATTTGCAATTCTGATCTTCATAGAATTTTTCAGGCATTCCATCAAAACTGAATAACAATGACCTTTTCGAAGAGTGAAGCTTTAGCGAACACTTCGACAAAGTATCAAATATTATTACTTACATTCTTGATTCTTTTGGTGTAGAAAATTGCTCGAAAAGTCTTAATAAAAGTCATGTAAATAGGGATTCGGCAGCGGTTCCGGGTATAAGATTTTTAAACAAAAATTTTATACCAAAATACTGATACTTTTTTTGTAATAGCTTTTGTACCTCTGAAGTTGGTTGATAATACTTCTGGAAAAGATATTAGTATTAATAATTGCCCAGAATCAACAATTTTTTGGAGAAGTAATTGCTTCTCCCTCGGAAGGCAATGGTAAACCACCGAGGTCTACTTTGTCCAGGAAACTTTCTAAAATTAATAAAAAATCCAAGTTATATGTACTTAGGGTGATTCGGAGTCTATTTTAAACTGTAGGTCTCGTATCCTTGTAATCATTGGGCACGCACAATACAAGTGTAGGAGGGAAACGCTAACGGTCTGCAACAGAAGAGTGCACGGCACTCGCAAAAAAAGAACTAGTGACTGTACAACTGACTCTAAATTAAATGTTTTAGTTTTGCGTATAATTTTATGATTTAACATCAAGTTGTAGTTAATTTATTACATCATGATTTTTTTTGTTACCAGTTAGTTTGATTTAAATTTATTTATCTCATTTTACAGGAATATTTACAGAAAAAAATCTTAACTCTATAAATTATACAGCATCTAAGTATAATCTACCAATTAATGTGAGAAATTGCACAGATTTTGAACAAAAAGACACACTTTTTATTTTTGACCAGACTTTCCATTTAAACAACGCACTGTGCGTCGGCTAGAAACTTCAAAATCAAACTACTAAATAACATAATTTACTGTAAACACAACTACAAGCTGCTTTATCTCATTACATGTTTAATTAACTTTTTATAATACTTTTAGATCAATTACATCATTAGATTATACAACAAAATTTGCATAATTCATTCTAGCATGTGCAGTGCAACGAGTTAGACGCTTTAAAAGTGGTCCCGTCAAGTTTATAATAATATAGTATTATTTACAGCCAAATTTATTTCATATAATTGAAATATAATTTAGGAAATGGTATTTACACAAAATCAGTTAACCGATATCAAAATCTGTGCGACAAATGCTATTGATGAGTATGCGAAAGAAAATTTAAGTATTGAAAAAATAGCACTAAAGGTTGCGGACGTAGTAGTGGAAAAGTTGAATGATAAATTCGATCAATTGTTCAATTTATGTGATAGTTTCCAAATACGTATAGACAAACTTGAATAGGAAAATATTGATATGTCAAATAAAATTGATAAACTGGAGCAATGCACCAGGCGAAACAGCCTGTGTGTTTACGGAATTAGTGAAGTAAAAAATGAAGATGTAGATAAGCTGGTAATGGATAACATCAATAACAACTGAGAAATCCAAATTACAACAGAACACATTGATAGATGCCACCGTGTAGGTGCTATCAAAATGAATAATAATAAACCACGTCCGATACTTATAAAATTCACTAGTTATCGTTACCGGAAGCTAGTTTTTTCTAATAAAAGAAAATTTAAAGGTACTTCTATTATAGTTAAAGAAGATTTAACAAGAACGAGGCTTAATATCCTTAAATGTGCTATTGAGCGGTTTGGCCGTAACAACGTATGGTCTACTGATGGAGTTATCTTTGTCTTCAACCATAATAAGAAGATTGCTATCAATTCTATGACAGAGCTAGAGAACATTTGCAGTACTGTGCAATGAAGACATATCCTTTTTATATCTATATGTACATAATAAATGGTTTTTAAATTTATCATGGCTGTTTCCATGTTATCATTTTTGATTTATTTGGCTTTATTTATCCTATATAAACAAATGTATGCAAGGAAATACTACTTCAGGGATTAATTTGCTTAAATACTAAACATGTTTAAATATGTTTATTACGTTAAAATTGTGGATATAAAATGATAATTCAACATTCTGTTTATTCCACAATTCAATTATTATTAATTATTATAAAATTCAGTTTATTACGTTAAAATTGCAGATGTACAATAATGGTTCATTAGAGTTAAGTTACAATTTCAGTATTAACAGTTTATGTTATCTATTCTTTTAGTTTAGTTAAATGTAATTATCTAATCTTTATTTTAATTCTGTCAAATTTGCTTGTAATGTTTCACCTCGGATTTTTAATTTAGAAACTTATCTATTATATTTAATGGATTATTCCAATACAGAAAAAAAACTTGCTTACTGATTACTTTTAGTTCTACATCAAGGGACCACCCCAAGACGTTTAATCTAACTTATAGAAAGTAGGCTTTAGTTAAAGTAATTCTACTATAGTTAGTCTGCATTGCTATTAACTTATTTTTTTTATATATAAGTGGGCTGATATGAAGATCGGACATTTGAATGTAAGGTTACTTTTTACAGGATTTAATTCGCTTAATGAATTATTAATTACCAATCAGTTTGATGTGTTTGGTATTACAGAAAGCTGGCTTTCAGCTGATGTAGTTACAGAAGCTGTTCTTATACCAGGATATCAATTATTTCGCAGAGATCGGGATGGTAGAGGTGGTGGAGCTGCTTGTTATGTGAGAACTGATCTCAATTGTGAGGTATTATCGTTTGATTTTCCAATTCTTGATGCTATTGATTCTTTATTCCTAACATTAAAATTCATTCTAAAAATATTATAATCGGGACAATTTATAGACCACCAAAGACTAACTTAAATGATTTTGTAGCTTGTCTCGACGATATATGTTCATTTTTAGTTCCTACTGTTGATGAATTCATAAGCCTTGGTGATTATAATGTAGATTTCTTTAATGTTCAAAATACGGTTAGTTCTTGTTGCGATTCATACGGTTTAGTACAAATTATAAACGAAGCTACACGAATATCTAGAACAAGTAGTACACTTCTGGATCCGATTTTTGTAAGTAACCGATATATGGTTAGCATTTGTGGTACCATGATTGCTGATGACATATCTGATCATCGAGCAACATGTTGTAACTTAGACATTCCTTTATATAAATTCAAACCTAAATTAATACAAACGAGAAGTTTCAAAAATTTCAATCGTGAATTGTTTTTATTAGATTTAGAATCTTTACCGTGGAATGACATAGTTTATGAATCGGATATTGATAATAAAGTCTCCATGCTCATGGCCTTTATTTTGTCGGTCTTCGACTTTTCGATGTGTAAGCACCAATAAAATATGTGCGAGTTACTAAACCTAAAGCACCTTGGTTGACGGATAATTTAAAGGCAATTATGAGGGAGCGTGACAGAGCTCTGCGAAAATTTAAGCGCACTAAACTCTCCTCTGACTGGAACCAATATAAAGAGCTTAGAAATTTTACTGTTGCTTCTGTTCGTCGGGAGAAAAGAGCATATCTAAATACACTTTCTATGAATAAAGATATTTATTTTAATTATTTCAGCACATTTTATCAAACTAACAGTAGTTGCAATACCCAAATACATAATTATCAAAACAACATTAGTCCAATTGATAACTCCTTCACATTTTCATTAACATCAATAGAAGAAGTTAATAAGATTTTATATAACTTAACATCTAATGCTCTAGGTACGGATACCATTTCCCTTGTTATGTTGAAATACTGCAGTCCGTTTATAATTAAATTTATTGTTCATATTTTTAACTGTTGTATTGAAAGTGACTATTTTCCAATAGCTTGGAAGGAAGCAATAGGTGTACCTTTGCCAAAAATCCCAAATCCAAAGACTTATTCTGATTTAAGAATAATTAGTATTTTGCCTTGTGTATCTAAAATTTTTGAAAAGATTCTATATAGACAGATGTACGAGTTCTTTAGTAAAAATTCTTTGTTGCCGGAGTGGTTTTAGAGGAGGTTTTAGTACTGCTGATTCCCTTGCTACTGTTACAAATGATGTTATTAACGCTCTCGATAAAAAACAAATTACGGCATTGATTTTACTAGATTTTTCTAAAGCATTCGATACTGTTAATCATGCACTAATATGTGCAAAATTAAAATACTACGGATTTGAGAACGCAGCGGTTAATTTGATTAATTCTTATTTATCAGATAGAACGTTAACAATAAGGAATGATAATCAATTTTCTAATTATTTTTCGATTATGTCTGGTGTACCTCAAGGCTCTGTGTTACGCCCGCTGTTATTCATTATTTATACTGCTGAAACTTTAAAATCTTTAGAATAATGTAAAATACAAGCGTATGCTAACGATACGCAAATTTATAAATCTTTTAATTTTTTGGAAAGAGCCGAGGCTTATGAAAACATCAACAAAGACCTTGATACAATCAATAGACTTGCTTCTAAACATAATCTAAAGCTTAATACTAACAAATCCCACTTACTTTTATTCGGTAATATTAATCAAGTCATATCGGTGAAGAACGAACATAATTTGAAAATTAATAATGAGACGTTACATGTAATTGATTCAGCCAAGACTTTAGGGGTTATTTTAGACACTAAACTACGTTTTTAACAGCATGTTTAAAAACTGTTGCAGAAGGCTTATTCTTCCTTAAAATTATTGTATGCCAACCGAGATGTTTTAACCTTTAATCAAAGAAAGATGCTATCTGAAACCTTAGTTTTATCACATTTTAACTATTGCAGCTTTATTTACAATGCTTGTCTTGGCACAATTGATAAATATCGTATTCAAAAAGTACAAAATTGGTGTTGTCGATTTATTTTCAATTTACGTCGATTTGATCATGTTTCGCTTAAAATTAAGGAGCTTGGTTGGATGAGAATGGAAAATCGTTATCAATATCAATTGGGAACTTTCACACACACTCTGCTAACATTAAAAGATCCGACTACATCCCTTCGTTCTGAATTGATACCTAGGTCTACTATACACTCTGTAAATACAAGACATACTGATCTGTTCACTATACCGAAACACAGAACTTCTTTATTTCGTAGAGGTTTTACGTATAATGCGGTAAAGTTGTACAATTCAATTCCTGCCGAGATTAAAGCTTCTAATACTACAAAATTTAAACGTGGCTTAAAAGAATATTTATTACAAAAGCAATAATAGTATTAAGTTCTATCTTCACATCTGCCTATGCAATTGGTAATAATTACCTGTAATTCAGATTTTAGTCTATTTTTGTGTATTATATATATTTCATTATTTTTTTTTGCACTATACATTAATTATATTAAAATTTATAGTTTGGGTTCGTGGGGTTTCCTGGTTAAATAGAGTAGCCTTTGGCTAGATTTCGCCAGGAATCCTCACACCTCACACATATTCTATATTTTGATTCTTTTTCTTTAATTCATTTATTTGATTTAACTTAATTATGATTGTTTAATTTTTAATTGAAATGTATGTTTCTTTTGGGAAAATAAAGGCGATTTATTATTATTATTATTATTATAAATCGGAAAAACACTAGTCGGCATCGCACGAATCCGGAAAAAGTATTATTTGCACTGTTTTATATCGAGCATCGTTTGTTATATCGCATTTTACGTAATGGATTATGGTAAATCCGACCAGGATTTTCAAAAGGAGAACTTGTCCGATGCGTGTGATGAATTCGGATGATGTCATTGAGTAATGATAAACAAAACATAGAAATCACAATTTTCAACATAACCCAAATAAGAACTACCCTAATATACATATTATGCAGCTAAAATACTCCAAAACCTTTTCGTTTCCTCGTGGTCTTTTTCTTTTTGTCGTCATTAACTAAAGGCTTCCCTTTAAGTCATTGAACAATTATTGGGTTATTTAACATTTTAATAGTCAAGAATAAAAGAAAATTCATTTGTTAAAACGGTTTGTTTATAGTACTTATCGTTACCGAAGAAAACGCTTGTAAAATGTGAAAGCTGTGTGGTAATGACGTAGGTACTACCAGCCAGCACCGAAACCCATACGTACACACATTGCATTATTATGCGTAATTGTCAGTTTGTATATCCTGGATTGATACTGTTTTTAATTTAATAATAAAATACATATATCAGTATGAATTAGTAATCCTTACCTAAGTTTCCATACATTCGAAAACCACGATAGGCCGCCAAAGTGTTACGCGGCTTGGATGAAACGAATAAATTCAGCACTTGAATTATAGGTATAATTGATATTCGAATTCTTTTTGTATTCAAAACAGTATAGTAGTATAATTTCCCCAGTATTTATTTTATTTATTTATTTTTGGGCGAGGAATCAGGATGGCGGAGCATATTTCGTACCTTATGGCACCGATTGCTATGATCATTTGGCCGATCCTACTAGAATTTAGCCGAATCTGGGAGAATTCACACTGGGAGAACACGGGACCTACTGTTTTACTTCTTATCCGAGAAGAAGGCATGTTTTTCAATTTTTCTCCGCTATGGCAAATTACCAGCTCGGCCGGGGATCGAACCTGCGACCCTTGTATTATGAAGCAAACATGCAAACCACTAATCCACCGAGGCTGGCAAATGGCTTTTTAAATGTGTAATTTGCAATTTACTACAAACCCTGTCGGAATTATCAAGTTCGCTAACAAACTACATAAATGTAAAGGAAGTTTTCGACTTCTTAATGCGGCAAATTAATCTCATTAATTCTAACCAGAATATGTCTGGGACAAATATTTTGTTTTTAAAGTATGAAAACAATCAATTCGGCGCTTGAATTTTAGAAATAATTGATATTATATTATTATAGAATTCATTTTGTATTCAAAACAGTAACAAGGGTAATTAATAATAATAATAATAATAATAATTGCTGCAACCCATAACCTGAAACCAGGTCCCAGAAACTATAAGCTTGTGCGGGAGGGAGGGAGCGATTATTATTATTACGTAGGCCCAACGTGCGGCTGCAGCCGACTTACAGATGGAACCGCGCAAATCCCACATTTGTGTCACAGCTAAGGAAAACTGCAGAAAACCTTAACCAGATCTGCCGGCAACAGGAGTCGAATCTGGCCCGCTTGGGTGAAAGTCCAGCACGCTTGAGATTACACTACCGATTTCCTCAGCCATATTATTTTACAAACAAAAATTAGTACACAACTGACGATGCAATGTGTAATGTGGAAGCTAATGGCACATAATAATGCAGTACACAGATATAGAGCATCGCCTAGCCGCGCTAATGCTTTTAGCACGCTTGTATTGGTAGAACATACGTCATCAAGATTTTTAAAATGCTTATATCTCGCTTATTATGTGCGATAAAAAAGTGCGGTTTTCACTAATATTTCCAGAAAGACTAACTGTATCATATTTTAATTAGTTGTTTTATTACTTAAAGGAGTCTTTTCAATAAGCAGCTACATAACTATTACGTCAGATTCACTGTCACTTATATTCTTTATTAAATTTGTTTTTCGCACCTTTCAAAACCACGATTATAGGGATATCGACTAAAATCCGTTCGATACGATTCGACTCGTCCGAATCAGTGGACGAACTCCTCAGAAAAGTGAACTCTTAACCTTAAATCGTAAATATGTATTTATGCTTGCTATTTATCTGTTAGTAAACTTTAGTAATAGCGTAATATCTTTCAAGAAGAATGTAATTATCATGACATTATATAATACCGGTGATAGCTTGACTTGTGAGATTGCTAGGCGTATAAAATAAATTTCAATTTGACGTAAACGTAAATCTATCAAAAATTACTTTTAATTTGCTCTAATCTACATACATTGTCTATTAAACATCAAACACGTTTTTGAAAACGGCATTAAATATAAATAGTTTTCTATGCTCTAGCATCTAATACCTTCTTAAATTAGTCGAACGAATGAGCTTGAAGATTAACGCGAAATTGGAAATTCTACTACCACTTCAGTATATATTTATTTAGAATGACAAAACATGAAAGCGCAGACAGCAATAATCGTACAAAGTACTTACTAACGAAGGCAGAATTCGGGCAGAATTTTCCATTATGAATAAAAAGTCTTCACAAGATTTTAGCTTAATTAAATGATATTTAGACTCGGGACTTAGTTTCAAGAAATACAAAAAAGGTTGTACTTTTGTAGAATTTTAACTTTTTACGACTTTTGAGCGTCGCAGCGTGTTAAGAAATCTGATTTTCTGTTAATTTTTAATTTTAGAAAATCATAACAAATAAATTCTTAACTTTAATCTAAAACTGATCTTATAAAATATTAAAAATGCAAAGACATAAAATTATGACTAACTTGCAATAAAAATTGTTTCTACTCCTCACCTTTTGTAACATTTTCTTTAAAATCTTGAATTAGTTTTATACCCTTCTTGGCTGAATCATTTAGTATTCTTATTTTCCATTGCAAGCTTCCCTTGCTTTTAATCTCATTAAAATTGATTCACTCAGACGAATGTAAGTGTAAACATATTATATTTTAAATATGTGAAATAAATTTGTTATTACTATAGTTATTTACGTTAATAGGCCAGTAGCAAAGCCACATTAGAGTGAGACACGCGAATTACCCAGAGAATAAATGCCGGGGCCGTGTCTAGTAAACAATTTTTTTAGTATAATGAAGAAAAACCAGTCAGTAGGTATTCCGACCCTTGAGTCCATCCCCTCTCCTTTTATGCAAATGACCCGCGATCTAATTAATATTCAAATAAGGCGTGGTCTAATTAAATGCGCGAATAAATTAATTGATCTAATTAAATTAAAATAAATTAATTCACGGTATCATTTGCATATCTCATCTCTCATTTACATAACTCATTTGTACATCTCACCTCTCTCATTTCTCATATGCATGCTCGAATTAAATTAATTCACGATGATTCAGCCAAGAAGGGTATAAAACTAATTCAAGATTTTAAAGAAAATGTTACAAAAGGTGAGGAGTAGAAACAATTTTTATTGCAAGTTAGTCATAATTTTATGTCTTTGCATTTTCAATATTTTATAAGATCAGTTTTAGATTAAAGTTAAGAATTTATTTGTTATGATTTTCTAAAATTAAAAATTAACAGAAAATCAGATTTCTTAACACGCTGCGACGCTCAAAAGTCGTAAAAAGTTAAAATTCTACAAAAGTACAACCTTTTTTGTATTTCTTGAAACTAAGTCCCGAGTCTAAATATCATTTAATTAAGCTAAAATCTTGTAAAGACTTTTTATTCATAATGGAAAATTCTGCCCGAATTCTGCCTTCGTTAGTAAGTACTTTGTACGATTATTGCTGTCTGCGCTTTCATGGTTTGTCATTCTAAATAAATATATACTGAAGTGGTAGTAGAATTTCCAATTTCGCGTTAATCTTCAAGCTCATTCGTTCGACTAATTTAAGAAGGTATTAGATGCTAGAGCATAGAAAACTATTTATATTTAATGCCGTTTTCAAAAACGTGTTTGATGTTTAATAGACAATGTATGTAGATTAGAGCAAATTAAAAGTAATTTTTGATAGATTTACGTTTACGTCAAATTGAAATTTATTTTATACGCCTAGCAATCTCACAAGTCAAGCTATCACCGGTATTATATAATGTCATGATAATTACATTCTTCTTGAAAGATATTACGCTATTACTAAAGTTTACTAACAGATAAATAGCAAGCATAAATACATATTTACGATTTAAGGTTAAGAGTTCACTTTTCTGAGGAGTTCGTCCACTGATTCGGACGAGTCGAATCGTATCGAACGGATTTTAGTCGATATCCCTATAATCGTGGTTTTGAAAGGTGCGAAAAACAAATTTAATAAAGAATATAAGTGACAGTGAATCTGACGTAATAGTTATGTAGCTGCTTATTGAAAAGACTCCTTTAAGTAATAAAACAACTAATTAAAATATGATACAGTTAGTCTTTCTGGAAATATTAGTGAAAACCGCACTTTTTTATCGCACATAATAAGCGAGATATAAGCATTTTAAAAATCTTGATGACGTATGTTCTACCAATACAAGCGAGCTAAAAGCATTAGCGCGGCTAGGCGATGCTCTATATCTGTGTACTGCATTATTATGTGCCATTAGCTTCCACATTACACATTGTATCGTCAGTTGTGTACTAATTTTTGTTTGTAAAATAATATGGCTGAGGAAATCGGTAGTGTAATCTCAAGCGTGCTGGACTTTCACCCAAGCGGGCCAGATTCGACTCCTGTTGCCGGCAGATCTGGTTAAGGTTTTCTGCAGTTTTCCTTAGCTGTGACACAAATGTGGCGATTTGCGCGGTTCCATCTGTAAGTCGGCTGCAGCCGCACGTTGGGCCTACGTAATAATAATAATCGCTCCCTCCCTCCCGCACAAGCTTATAGTTTCTGGGACCTGGTTTCAGGTTATGGGTTGCAGCAATTATTATTATTATTATTATTATTATTATTAATTACCCTTGTTACTGTTTTGAATACAAAATGAATTCTATAATAATATAATATCAATTATTTCTAAAATTCAAGCGCCGAATTGATTGTTTTCATACTTTAAAAACAAAATATTTGTCCCAGACATATTCTGGTTAGAATTAATGAGATTAATTTGCCGCATTAAGAAGTCGAAAACTTCCTTTACATTTATGTAGTTTGTTAGCGAACTTGATAATTCCGACAGGGTTTGTAGTAAATTGCAAATTACACATTTAAAAAGCCATTTGCCAGCCTCGGTGGATTAGTGGTTTGCATGTTTGCTTCATAATACAAGGGTCGCAGGTTCGATCCCCGGCCGAGCTGGTAATTTGCCATAGCGGAGAAAAATTGAAAAACATGCCTTCTTCTCGGATAAGAAGTAAAACAGTAGGTCCCGTGTTCTCCCAGTGTGAATTCTCCCAGATTCGGCTAAATTCTAGTAGGATCGGCCAAATGATCATAGCAATCGGTGCCATAAGGTACGAAATATGCTCCGCCATCCTGATTCCTCGCCCAAAAATAAATAAATAAAATAAATACTGGGGAAATTATACTACTATACTGTTTTGAATACAAAAAGAATTCGAATATCAATTATACCTATAATTCAAGTGCTGAATTTATTCGTTTCATCCAAGCCGCGTAACACTTTGGCGGCCTATCGTGGTTTTCGAATGTATGGAAACTTAGGTAAGGATTACTAATTCATACTGATATATGTATTTTATTATTAAATTAAAAACAGTATCAATCCAGGATATACAAACTGACAATTACGCATAATAATGCAATGTGTGTACGTATGGGTTTCGGTGCTGGCTGGTAGTACCTACGTCATTACCACACAGCTTTCACATTTTACAAGCGTTTTCTTCGGTAACGATAAGTACTATAAACAAACCGTTTTAACAAATGAATTTTCTTTTATTCTTGACTATTAAAATGTTAAATAACCCAATAATTGTTCAATGACTTAAAGGGAAGCCTTTAGTTAATGACGACAAAAAGAAAAAGACAACGAGGAAACGAAAAGGTTTTGGAGTATTTTAGCTGCATAATATGTATATTAGGGTAGTTCTTATTTGGGTTATGTTGAAAATTGTGATTTCTATGTTTTGTTTATCATTACTCAATGACATCATCCGAATTCATCACACGCATCGGACAAGTTCTCCTTTTGAAAATCCTGGTCGGATTTACCATAATCCATTACGTAAAATGCGATATAACAAACGATGCTCGATATAAAACAGTGCAAATAATACTTTTTCCGGATTCGTGCGATGCCGACTAGTGTTTTTCCGATTTATAATAATAATAATAATAATAAATCGCCTTTATTTTCCCAAAAGAAACATACATTTCAATTAAAAATTAAACAATCATAATTAAGTTAAATCAAATAAATGAATTAAAGAAAAAGAATCAAAATATAGAATATGTGTGAGGTGTGAGGATTCCTGGCGAAATCTAGCCAAAGGCTACTCTATTTAACCAGGAAACCCCACGAACCCAAACTATAAATTTTAATATAATTAATGTATAGTGCAAAAAAAAATAATGAAATATATATAATACACAAAAATAGACTAAAATCTGAATTACAGGTAATTATTACCAATTGCATAGGCAGATGTGAAGATAGAACTTAATACTATTATTGCTTTTGTAATAAATATTCTTTTAAGCCACGTTTAAATTTTGTAGTATTAGAAGCTTTAATCTCGGCAGTAATAGAATTGTATAACTTTACCGCATTATACGTAAAACCTCTACGAAATAAAGAAGTTCTGTTTCGGTATAGTGAACAGATCAGTATGTCTTGTATTTACAGAGTGTATAGTAGACCTAGGTATCAATTCAGAACGAAGGGATGTAGTCGGATCTTTTAATGTTAGCAGAGTGTGTGTGAAAGTTCCCAATTGATATTGATAACGATTTTCCATTCTCATCCAACCAAGCTCCTTAATTTTAAGCGAACATGATTAAATCGACGTAAATTGAAAATAAATCAACAACACCAATTTTGTACTTTTTGAATACGATATTTATCAATTGTGCCAAGACAAGCATTGTAAATAAAGCTGCAATAGTTAAAATGTGATAAAACTAAGGTTTCAGATAGCATCTTTCTTTGATTAAAGGTTAAAACATCTCGGTTGGCATACAATAATTTTAAGGAAGAATAAGCCTTCTGCAACAGTTTTGAAACATGCTGTTGAAAACGTAGTTTAGTGTCTAAAATAACCCCTAAATTCTCGGCTGAATCAATTACATGTAACATCTCATTATTAATTTTCAAATTATGTTCGTTCTTCAGCGATATGACTTGATTAATATTACCGAATAAAAGTAAGTGGGATTTGTTAGTATTAAGCTTTAGATTATGTTTAGAAGCAAGTCTATTGATTGTATCAAGGTCTTTGTTGATGTTTTCATAAGCCTCGGCTCTTTCCAAAAAATTAAAAGATTTATAAATTTGCGTATCGTCAGCATACGCTTGTATTTTACAATATTCTAAAGATTTTAAAGTTTCAGCAGTATAAATAATGAATAACAGCGTGCGTAACACAGAGCCTTGAGGCACACCAGACATAATCGAAAAATAATTAGAAAATTGATTATCATTCCTTATTGTTAACGTTCTATCTGATAAACAAGAATTAATCAAATTAACCGCTGCGTTCTCAAATCCGTAGTATTTTAATTTTGCATATATTAGTGCATGATTAACAGTATCGAATGCTTTAGAAAAATCTAGTAAAATCAATGCCGTAATTTGTTTTTTATCGAGAGCGTTAATAACATCATTTGTAACAGTAGCAAGGGAGCAAGTTTTCAACTGTTGTGGTTTGTGCAGAATACACAGCGCGGTAAAGGGAGGGATGCAAAGGCCTATCATTTATCCGGCGAAGCAGCTACAGCTGATGATCGATCGTAATTGAATCGTTTTACATTTTATTAAATATTTCAGTTAATACTCTTCCAAAATCCATAAATCAAGAACCATCGTAATTGTAAAAGACGTGGTAAAAATACTCCTAAACATGTATGTTTAGGTATGATGATACATCAAGAGGCCAAATCAAAAAAAAATAATTGAAACTTTACATAATTGCGGTCATTCCATTGCTTATAAAGATATTTTAAGACTGAGAAATACAGTAACACAAGAAGAAATAAACAGATACGTTAAAAATGATAATACTGTCATTCCACGTCAACTGGTTTCCAATAGAATTCTTTAGTTTGCGGCAGACAATATAGATATTTTAGAGGAGACCCTGGATAAATCTCCCATATTTCATGGAACTCAAATGGTAGCAGTAGGTATTGCTCCACCTGGCCCAGACAGTTCTAGGGACCCTAGATTCTCTGTCTCTCTCTAAATCTGGTGACTTTTTGTCTGTCTCTCTCTAGGTGGTTAAGTACGGAATCTGCATTACCGGCATTCTGTATTATCGGCATTTGGTTCGTCACTTGGCTAAATGTTGTTAGTGTTGCTAGGGGAAAACAGGTGGCGCCAGTGTCGTTTTTGTACCGACATTCTGTATTATCGGCATTTGGTTCGTCACATGGCTAAATGGAGTTAGTGTTGCTAGGGGAAAACAAATGGCGCCTGTGTCGTTTTTCGTGATTTTTGTACCGACATTCTGTATTATCGGCATTTGGTTCGTCATCATGAAGAAAGCTGTATTACCGATTACGGGCGTTCTGCTGATTGTTAATAGGGGGAGCCAAGGTTTATCATTTTATATTAATAAATTTTACCGATTTCTTAAAATAATTATCGTCGTCATTAATACTTTAATTACATATAATAATTTAAGATAATTAATTCAGCATTAAAGTTTTAAACGCAAATCACGGAACAATTTACGGATAATAATAATAATAACAATAATTATAATAATGTCTTTATTTCCTTACAGGTTTACACCCAAATAGGGAAAAATATGAATTTACAAATTTAATGTTTTCATCGTTTATGCTATTCTCGTGTAATATCTCATGGGTAATGTGTAAAGAGCGGAAAATATGCAATGTGCATTTTATGATAAGTTTTTACTAATAATATTTAGTTATTACTAGTTAGTTAATAGTATATTATATACATATTTGTTGCATTTTTTGTCGAAACCCATGCATTTTTTGTCAAATTTCGTTGCATTTAAATGTGCATATGTTTTCTTTTTGCCTTGCATTTTTTCCGCTCTTTAGTAATGTGTATTGTGGTGACAAGATTCACTTGGTATTGTTATGTCTGTTTGTGTTGGTGAATATTTCACCATTTACAACATAATCATGAATAAAGTGGTTGGTGTATTTTTGCATACGAAACAACGGAACATTTATTTACGTTTAAATTTAGGCGATTAGCTTTACACCAATCACATAGAAAGTTAATGTTAGACTGCAATTATAAGCAATCATTGATATCTCGTACTTGATGATATATTTTTAAATCGTCAGCAAATAATAGTTTCTCGCAGTGTATAGATTGATGATGATGAATACCACGTAGACACGTCCATTCGTGACGGGTATCTTGGAATACGTTCTGCTTGGTTCGGACATCTTGTATCCCTACCCTCTGGCGTTTAATGTCATGCGTACCTTGCTATCTCTCTCTCTCTCTCTCTCTCTCTCTCTCGCTCTCTCCTTCTCACTCTCTCCTTATCATCTATTAGAGAGGACGCATTAAAGAGCCTTCTCTCTCTCTCTCAATGTCTCCTCTCTCACTCTCTTGCTCTTTCGCTCTTTCCTTATCACCTATTAGAGGACGCATTAAAGAACCTTCTCTCCCTCTCTCACTCTCTCGCTCTCACGCTCTCTCACTCTCTCTCCCTTCATCCTAATGCTAGTAAATGAAACACCATTGGATAGAGGTAACCGTTAGGTCTACTGTTCTGGTATTGGTTCGGACGGCTTTGTTATTTTATACGTGAAAATAAAAAAAAATCGATAAATGTTTTACTGTTTTTATTATTTTTCGTATAGTTACAAAATATTACTAATATTCTATTGTAAATAAGCTTAAACTAGGTGATTATAGTTTTATATAGTATATTACTTTATTACTCAATATAAACTAGATATGTTATATCAGAAGGTTACAAATTAATTTTCTAACAAAATAACTTAGATCAGCTTATAAATATATATATTCTAACACTTAACATTTACTTAATAGAATATTAACTATATATTAAACTTAAACCTCAACAACATACTTTATTTAATCTAGTAATATAAACTTTATATAGGTAAGAACTGTCATTTAACAACATCTTCCGCCTTTATCCAGGACTTTTCATTCAAGCCGAGCCATTTGACGTACATGTCACCATTGCTGCGGCGTTTAAGTACTTTTTCAACTAAGTAAACGTCTGGCTGATTGGTTTTCTGCAGCTCGAACTCGTAGAAAGCTGCTCGAACAGCAATCCCATGAAGATCTTCCAGCAGATATGTGACAGGTTTTGTAAATTGAACTTTAACTATTTTGAATAATTCAGTTGACCAGCTGGGCGTGTATCCCATAGAAAAGAACCCCTTGAACTTACTAATACGTACGAGGTCATTCAAGTCTAGTTTACGTTTACTTCCTGCAGCGACATCTGTTTTTACATCAGTGTCATAAACGGTTAGTTTGGTGGTAGGTGTAACAGTAGCAGGAGATCGACCTATCGTTCTATGTCTGGTGTTGTTATAGCTGTCAACTACCCTCTGTAATATATCTATCCATTTAAATGATCCTCGGTAGCTAAACTCTTTATACAACTTTTGCTTAATTGTACGGATAACGCGTTCAACTATCGAAGCCTTAATTACGGAATATGTAGAGTAATGATTTATAGTGTGCTCTTTCATTAATCGTTTAAAATGTTTATTGTAAAACTCTTTCCCGAGATCCGTCTGAAGATTCTTAGGTATGACTGCATTAGCACTCTTAAAGATGCTGCGGACCTGCTTTGTCACCTCTTCTCCGGATTTAGTTTTCAACGGTCGTGCATACAGATATTTCGAATAACAGTTTATCATCAGCAGTATGTAACGATACCCCTTATTTACTTTAGCATAGGGCATAAACTCGGCTAAGTCAGCCTGGAACAAGTCCTGGAAATCTTTTATTATAGTGCGACGTCTTTGAAAGTTTTTTCTAGCAGCCCTGTGTATTTCATCAACAACGGTTTGTTTAGCACTAGTCATTATCATACAATTAATCTCAACGACACCGAGAGAGCAACGTCTCAAATAATTATATTGGCAGCAGCCGTGTTTGAACAATGCTAAAGCAATATATCATTATATACCCCCGAAATATTCTATTCTATGATGCCTTCCTCCTTAAGTTCGCTTATAATTGATATTATTTCGTTTTCATTCTGTGGACTAGTGTTGCCGGCACTCTTTACAGCATATAACACTCGAAGCCGGTCGACTAGCTCGTTAGCCTTATTCCAGTAGACGTATTCGACTTTGCAATCGCTTAATTTTTTAAAATTTGACGACGATGATGATGATAGTCTAATACCTAAACCTTTGATTCTGGGTAAGTTCGGTTTAATTATATAATCATACTTCCAATGTTTAACAGCTGTTAGTTTACCCTGTGGTCTATATGATTTCTTATGCGCATTAGTAAGGGCTATTATCTGCATATAATTATTGATATCAGCTTGCGATGGTATAGACTCTAATTCACTAAACGTGAGTAAGTCAAACAGACCGGGTGTTGCTTTGAAAACGTTGTTTTTAATTATGATGTTTGTATCACGCATAGTCACAGGGGAAGAGGCAAATGTCCACGCGTCTCGATCAATTTTATATCTAATACCGAATCTATTTCTATCTATATTTTTGTTTCCGACAGCGTTAGCTATCAGCATACCGTAATGAGTAGGGAGATCAAGAGTTTTATTAGATTCTTCTTCTTCTTCTTCGTCTGCTTCCGATGATGATGATGTAGCAGGTTGTTTTTTAACTTTCAACTGGGGAATGTAACTAGCAGTAGTAGTAGTAGTAGCAGCAGATGGTTGTGTTTTAACTTTCAATAGGGGTACGTTAGAGGTGTTAACTGATTTAGCAATGGTTTCCAGTGGCGCTATAACTGGATTGTGCGTGACGCGATACATATGTTCTGCTTCTGCTCTATCACGACGAAAGTATGCAAACTTCTTACGTATAGCATTACCAGCGTGTATTATTTTACGCTTTAATCTCAGATCATACGTGTTGGACATGTCGGCTATGCAGAGACTACTAAACGAATCGACTCTAATTATAAACTCATATATGAATCAAAACCCTTCCGATATCTGCCACGGTCTAGAGAGCTGTCTTTATTAATTACCAGGAAATCATGCGGCTCCTTCCAACACAGAGAGCAAATGTTTTTGAACTGATCATAGCTAATACCGTCTCCTACAACATGATCGCTAAACACGTGTTTTAAGTTCAACTCGTCTTGTCTAAAGAGAATAATTAGGTTTGCATTGTCCCTAATCAGATGTTTCGGTATCTTGGCGTACGTTTGGCCTAGATAAAAACAGTCGACACCCTTATGCCTACCCATGCTAAAATATTCTCTAATCTTTTCCTGCTTGCTGCAAATTATATCATCAAAAATGAACACTGAATTAGGTTTAACATCACCGGGGCTGATTACGTCATCTTTTTCGATAAATTCATGATATCCCATACCCGTAATTGGTTTCATAACACGTCTTAAGAATTCATATTTAGGCTGAAATAAACCCATATAGCACCAGATATCCTGGGGATATCCAGTATATGGTCTGTTAATGGATGGATCGCCCGTCCATGAACTGGACATCCGTGAGATATGCAGCACGCTACATCCTCAGGATATAAAATGCAGGATATTCTGTGGATATCCCAGGTATCGTCGATTCAAGGAATGATCGTACATCCCCAAACTGAACATCCATGAGATATTCTGAGTGTTATATCCTAAAGATATACTGTACAAGATATCCTTAAGATATTCCTTACCTTACGACTCGAATCTCCTGCGATATTCCTTTTTATCATAAATTTTTTATAAATTATAATAATAAAATTTTTACGATAAAATTTTTTTCACGTAACACATAGGGTGTACGATATAAAAACAGTACAGATTGCTCGTTATTGCTATAATCTTAATATAGTGTTTATGTGTTATGACAAATTGTTACTC
This sequence comes from Agrypnus murinus, assembly GCA_929113105.1. NCBI lineage: Eukaryota > Metazoa > Arthropoda > Insecta > Coleoptera > Elateridae > Agrypnus > Agrypnus murinus. Next base: position 137,230,690 of record OV816024.1, read on the forward strand.
TACATTTTTTTTTGATTTCTTTGTATCGGTAGCGTTCACTTTTAAACATTAGTTTTTAGTTACTTTTTCTTATTTATTTATTATTTATAATGCCTTATAAGATTCTCTAAAAAAGATATATAATTACATAATTAGATATTAATAGATAGAGTATAATATATAAAATATTGATTTAAAAGAAATATCCAAAATTACTTTTGTAAATTAACTTCAAGGTATTTTAGTTAAGAAAACTGGTATTCTTTAAATTAACATTGACTGATATTTTGCTGACGGCAAGATTCTCGTGGTTTTAGTTATTATTTACACGTCAAAAACAAAGAATTGAGAGATGATATGACGTGTATGTTAGTATGTATATTTCTTAAATCGTGCGGCATTTAGTGGATTCTTCCTGGAATGCTAGAATGCTTCACATCTGTAATCGACCCTCTTTGGGTAAGTTTTATGACATTGCCTAGTGTTAAAAAATGTCCAAACCTCGAAAAAATTTACAACTTTGTTAGACTCGAGCGTGATCCAAACAACTTATTTTTCGGTCACTTCAGTTTGAGCATTCAGCATTCACAACTATTACTCCGAGCGCTCCGATTAAATATATTTGATTTGGTTTGTTGGTGATTGATTTTAAAGTGCTTTTAATTTTCACTAACCGACCTGCAGAGGAGCATTTGGTAAGTAGAATTACCGAATTTGATTCATTCGTTTTAATAATTATGTAGGTACTTTAATAAAAAGGTAACAAATCTATAGTTTATTTACTTTTGACAAATACTATAATACTACAATAATTATCATTTAAAGCAACATTCATTTACAGCCTCATCTTTATTAAACTTGGACATAACAGGCACGACGTTGAAGGGTAAAATTTGCCATATCCGCATTGTTATCTATTAAATTCTACTGTTTTTCAGATAGCACAAAAAAATATCAAATCAAATCAATCAAGTTGCAAGATTTGGTGGCAGCACTCCTTATGAAGTGATCAAAAGGGCTCTACCACGATTTGTTGAACACGACACCTTTAAATTTAATTGGTCGGGGAAAACAAAACAAATTCCACACTGAAAACTGCAGCATTTTTGTTAAGTAAAATAACTAGAATTGCATTTACGCTAAGAGTATTAACATTTATATATTATTACAGAAGTTCTAAACAGAGATCTAGATTAGACAGAAAAGGATGCCGAAAAACCAATTCAGCAATTTCTGAAAGGGGCGGCAGATGAGAGGTCCAACAGAAGAAGTCTTTATGTTAATAATATGTTAAATATAATTTTTATGTTTGTAGTTACCTCAATTATAATAAATTTTTATATTTTATAAGCATATACCTCCATCATTTCTTTTATTATATTCATATACTATTTATTTGATACCGATATGTAATTAGCAAATCCTCTAATAGTAATTCTATAATCAATTAATGAATTGATTCGGCATTTACTTGATAAACATTTATATCCCATCTTAAATAATATAAAAACAGATTGTTTTTTAAATATTCACTTTATAAACGACCTAACAGAGCTGAACAAGTCACCGTTGTTAAATTTATTTGTATAATAATAGTGTCCGCTCCCATTACCCACATCTAAGCACGTTCAAGGAATATAATGTTTATTGCAGGTTTATAATTGCTAATTTTTACAGAAGTTACATTAGCTTAGCATGTTTTTTAGGCGTTTGAAGAAGTTTGAATATCTACCTATACTTGGCGTATAGGTAGATATTTTCAAATTTTAATCCGTTTTCGCTAATAAGTAAACCTAACATAGCATTAGTTTTACCGCAGGAAGATGGACCGCTCAATATTGCTCTACATGATACAGGTAACAGGTCGCCATGTTTCCTAACATCCTCGCCTGATCGTCGTTGTAAAGATGTATCATCGCAGTCGTCTAGGTTACATATGTTTAGTGACTTATTTTGTTTAACGACCTTCATTACGGTATGCGTACGTGTCTAGTCACGGTCTCGTTAAACGGATTATACTTGATTAATGCGTCTTGAAGGATCAAACAATACGCCTTAGTTGTGTTCGTAAATGCGGCTGAAGACTCGAGCTCTAGTCTAATATCGACAGTGTAATCCTTAAAACTCTCTACCTGTCTTGAACAGTCAATAACAAAAATGGGATACGTTTCAAACGATTTGTAGCTGAGTAAACAGCTCTCAGCCGCACCTCTACCTATACCGTCATAGTAGTTCTCACGAAAACGAATATAATTCAGATACGCAGGAATGTAGTCCTTACGGTCGAAATCGAGATTTAAACGCTGATGCGGGAACAGTTGCGAATTTAAATACAACTTAACGTCGACCAAGTTCGAATGAGTAAATGTAGTCGGGTTACCCGTTCTTATACCCAGCTGACGCTCGTCTTGTAAAACTACAAAGACCCAGCGCGGTTTCTCTAGATCATTGGAGTTCTTTACACGCCAAACCTGGTTTTTAGTAGTTCCCAACGAGGGTAACTCGTGTAATTCCCAACGTCTAAACGGAGCGATAATAGAAGAATTATCTCTTAAACTCTCCACCAGGTTCACTTTGCTTTCATCTGACAACAGTATATGCGGAACTTCCCACGAAAGCTTATCAATCTTGATATCTACATTGGTACCTGCATCACCTGCGTCGCTTTTATAGCAATTAAAATCGTTCTTGGCTCGAATTAAAACTAGCTGACAACTCGTATGAGGTATTACTTTTTTATAATCGTCTGCAAATCCAAAGATATCTTTTAATGGTATTCTACACGTGAAATGAAAGACGTTATTCCCCTGGTTATGTAACAAATCATTATCGCTAGTAATACCTAAGTTCCATGCTGTGCTGGTTAAAGCTCTATCCTCGGCGCCGTGTGAAGCGAGACCTTTTATAGTGCTTGTAATGCCAGGCTGTTTACAGACATCTATGAGCTGGTTTGTGCCTAATATTAGTTGAATTTCATCAAACAGAAAGTGGGCAAAATTGTTTACCAGAAGGAATTGCTTGTTTTCTGCACGCGTTATGCTACCTTTAACAAGTACATAGCTGTCATACAAAGCTAAAACGTTATCGGAATTTTGTATGCTGATTCTAATGGTGTCGGAATGATTGGCATTTAGCGTAAACGGCAGATAGGTATAAAAATCCTCTTTTATTATATCTGTATCGACGCGAGGCTTCCCAAATATGTTTAATTTATCAATGGTAAAGGTGTCGGTGTTAATATGCATTTTACTTCGTTTTGACATGCTGCTGCTGCTGCTGTTATCGTACTTTAAGGCCTAAAGATTCAAGAAAAAGGCGACGAGCTTTAGTTAGTTTTAATCGAAGGTCTGCACGTGCCGACGTTCGACGGTGAATGACCTTTGATGGACATATGCTGATGTTTTTATAGCTAAAGTTTATTCCCATTTTTCACGTTTAAGTTCTAGCCTGATGCTCGTGAAAGTGTCTTCAGACAAATTTATCAACTCTCCTCTCGCGTCCACCAGTCTAATGGTAATGTTGTCGATCTCGGTGACAGTGATGGAAAAGTAAATCACATGCGATGGCTCCTTTTCAATCACATAACCGGGTGGTACGCAAACACCAAATTCGAAGATTGTATGACCTGCTTGATTGTTTCTATATGAGCCGCCTGTAATATTCGTGTCTACAAAGATGTTTGGAGTTGAAAGTATATCGACAACTCGATCTGATACGTGTCTACTACCGGGTTCTATCACGCGCTTCTTAAATCCTAGTAGTGATCCTATGTTATCGGGTTTGGTAAAATCAATCAACTCGGTAGCTGATTCAATCTCATACTTTCCCGTATTAGTGTTAGCTTTGATTTGTAGTAGTAGATCTCCCTCTTCGGGATCGCCACTAATTTGATTGTTTATATAGTTAACGATTTCAGCCAACTCGTAGCTACCCGGTTCAATAGTTATCGCTTTTTCTCCGTAATAAAATTTATTTTTGCCTGGGTATATATTCCGTATCGTGTGACTTGTATATAAACCGACTAAACCTAGTGAGACTTCGTAACGCACGTGATCTAGTGTTATAGGTGGATAAATACGATCCGTAGAAAGCCTGTTCCCTGTACCGTACACCGTGATGGTCCTAGCCATACTTAACCGATTTACACTTTCACCTCTCTTTTATACAAAAATCGTAGACACAGATGTCCGCAGTTGTATGTATTGAACTTTTGTTCTTGGGCTACGTTGTAGTATACGGCGCAGCGAGGCCCTAAATATTTCACAAGTTCAGATGGTGGTCTCAGGTCTCCGAAGGGGTCATAGTACAAAACCACGTGTCGATCCTTTCTATAGGCAACCCAATGAGTACCCGGTCCTCCAGCGTTGTCAAGATTAACAATAGCTCTTTCGAATTGCAAAGGTTTCGTTGCAGGTAGACTTGTTCTCATATAGACACCTCTAAAATAGGGAATGCCTTTAGCATGTTTTATTATATGTAGGTCTGTAAGTGGTCTCCGAGGCAAGTTATTCAGTTTTTTGACCGCCTGACATATGGTTTTAAGTACAATGCAGCTCCGCCAGCTCTATACGGCTTCAGGTAAAGGGCGTTCCCGTTCTTACCGCCTAAAGCCATAGCTTCCATACTTTTATTATGCCGTGTAGTTTCTTCTAGCTGTCTCTTATTACTATTAGCAGTGTTAACAGCTTTTGCTACCCCTGAGGCGCCTCCTATAATTGCACCGAGAGCCGAGAGGCCAGCAAAAATTGGTATGAGTGGTAAAATACCCCCTGTAGCTGTAGGCACAGGAATTATTCTGGGTACTTTAACGTTTTTTCGACCGCCTACGTTTTGAATGATTCTTCTGGCAGCGCTCAGGGCATGATGTATTAAATCTTTACCCGTGAGTCTCTTGCTTGCACGATTCACTACACCAACAAGCTTCTTTAAAACGCCACCTTTGAAAGTGACAGTTTTCTTCATCATCTTTTTAGCGAGACCCTTTTTCGCCGACAGTTTGTTTGTCTTTACGCCCATCCCCAACTTTCTTTTAGCCTTCATTATACCGGTTACAAACAGAGCTGATGCTTTTCCCCCTAATTTAGAGTCTTTAGCCTTAACACGCTTCCAAGCGGCTTCTTCTAATACACGATCTGCCTGGTGTCTACTGTTCAAATCGGAGCTTTGAGCGTACGAGATGTCGTGCTGCATACACGCCTGGTCCAAAGGATTTATACCTTTATCGCCACGTTGTAATCTTTTAGATAATTTAGTACCAGATCCACAGTACTGATAGGAAGGAAGATGTAGTTCAATAGGCAGCTTGTCTATGAGCTTGTTAACAAAGCCGTTACCTTCGTGAACTAACATCTGGTACTGAGAGAAGAGACTGCTTGTACCTGTATTTATACTCGGTCACCGCTGCAGCCGGACTAATCTGTGTTCTGAAATCTCTGCGTATAGATAAAGTCTCTATGATCAGCTTGTAGAATTTCACACAGATGCTTTTCAACATTATGTATTCTTGTTTGAAAACGGTATCTGTCCAGAGCTAATGTTTGCCAGTCTCCCTTTCTTGCCTGTCTGTATGCATACTCCCATACTATCATATGATGTATATTATTCATGCTTGCGTCGGCGAAACTTACTTTCTTTACCATATCGATGTGTTGCTGCTGCTGTTGCTACAAATCGCTATGTTTGGAGAGTTATTGACATTAGTAAAACTAAAAACTTTGTTTAAATACATTTTTTTTTATTTCTTCAACGATACATTTAGGCTAAGAAAAAAAATAACTGATTAGCGTAGATATAAGCAAACTAAGCATTTGCGCAGCATTCCCGTAAGGCTCACCACGTTTCCTATCTGCGCTAATCAGGCATTTGATATAATACACTTAAAACTAGAATAAAAAATGGTGTAAATATGATTAGGTCAACCGATAGTAGTAGTAAATTCCGTTATTAGTCGGTATTGTACACTCTCTTTATGTTGTAAGAGTTCGTACGTGTTGCAGATTCGGCTATTAGGGCATCAAACGATGATCGCATAACTTTTTGAGTATCCTCGAGCACTTGTACTTTATCTAATAATTTTTTATAATTACTATCTAGGGTATTATTCGTTTCTTCTATCTTTGTCAGCACACTCGAATGATTAGTTTCCATCTCATCATTCGCTATTAGGTGATTTCTCTTTGTTTCTTTTTCCAACGTTGTTAGCAAACTGTTAAGTTTACTAGTTTCAATGTCAACCTTTGTTACCTTTTGCTTTAGATCTTTAATAGTGTTCTGAGTGTCGGTAGTCATTGTAATGAAGGTTTGTACAGCAGAGTCGAATTGAGCATCTACATAAGCTTTAGAAGTGACATCCGTGCCATCTATAGGGTAACTTACTGAAACAATACGTTTACCATCTGCATTAAACTGCATTTGATCGTTAGTATGCATAGCCCGATTGTTAAAATACTGCCTAGAGATTACATCTTTATCCTCTAGAGGCTCCCCTATATTACAAATTCTTCCATCTTTAGCATCATAGTACGACCCCTGTCCTTTAGCCTCTCGTCGTCGTCTCAAACAATTAGAGAGTAATTTTCTTTCAACATCGTCCACCAGCTCATCGGTATACTTTTTCGTGCAAACATCGTGGTTGTCAAGCGGTTCTTTAACATGTACAAGTCTTCTTTTCTTAACATCAATTACACCTTCATCGGTATCTGATAACATTAGTACAGAACGCTTCGTGACAAGATCGTTATCGTTGATAGGAGCGCCTACATTAGTTATACGTCGATTCTCAACATCGAAATTACCCTCTGGTGTAATTTGAAACCATAACCTCTCGGTCCACGTTTTGTTGCAGCTATTGCTTCATCTGTCATACTCATCATAGCTCTACCGAAGAGGTCTATTGTGTTCATGATGACGTATGACAAATAACTGTCACGCATGAACAGAATACACAGTATTTATAGCTGAGATCTTCATAGCGCAATGATGTACATATTTCAATACGTCATGAGATTTATACAGTTCGTCGGATGTTCTCGGACATAATCGTAGACGGTACTGAGACTTCTCGTAATCAGCCCGCATTTAATGTAGTAAACATCGTATGCTTTTACGCCTTTTTGAATAACAAAACCGTCAGAACCAGTCCCAGAACAGTAGACGTAACGGTTACTTCTATCCATTACTGTTTCATTTACTAGCATTAGGATGAAGGGAGAGAGAGTGAGAGAGAGAAGGCTCTTTAATGCGTCCTCTAATAGGTGATAAGGAGAGAGCGAAAGAGCAAGAGGGGATGAGAGAGAGAAGGCTCTTTAATGCGTCCTCTAATAGGTGATAAGGAGAGAGCGAAAGAGCAAGAGAGTGAGAGAGGAGACATTGAGAGAGAGAGAAGACTCTTTAATGCGCCCTCTAATAGATGATAAGGAGAGAATGAGAAGGAGGAGAGAGAGAGAGAGAGAGAGAGAGAGAGAGAGAGAGAGATAGCAAGGTACGCAAGACATTAAACGCTAGGGGTAGGGGTTTCAAGATGATTGCCTATGGTAGGGAGAAAGATGGCCGAACCAATCAGAGCGTGTTTCAAGATGACAGACCGATCATCTGGGTATGGATAAAAGCTATCGATCAATCAGATCACGAATGGGCGTGTCTACGAGGTATTCATACTATCACTACATCTATTAGCAAATATCCGTAAATTGTTAGGCGATAATACAGATTGCTTCGTTGAGAGAGATTGCAAGGTACGCAGCGAGAAGGAGAGAGAGAGAGTCTTCGTCTAGTGAAAAGGGATAAAAGATGGTCGATCCAATCCCAGAGCTAAAAATTCAAGAAGAGTGGGAAATCTAAGATGTCGACTTCAAAATGACACAGATTTTAAAATACCGCTGTATGTAAAATTATATTAGGGTTGTAAGGGATACCAAGAAATACGCATTGGAAATGTTTCATTGATCGCGGTTGTGAGAGAAGAGGAAAATGTAGCTAATTAATATATCAGCTATATGATCAATCTCTCTCGACGTAAATATTATATTAGAAATTTATATAATGGTAGAGATGGAAAACTGGCGGTCCGTTTATATCGAGCAAGTCCGCGATTTACATTTAAAGCTGTTAGGTTTTTTTTAAATTCATATTTTTCCCTATTTGGGTGTAAACATGTAAGGAAATAAAGACATTATTATTATTATTATTGTTATTATTATTATTCATACTAACGCGACATGTATTAGGAAATATCCGTAAATTGTTCCATGATTTGCGTTTAAAGCGGCCTTTAAAATTTAAATGCTGAATTAATTATCTTAAATTATTATATGTAATTAAAGTATTAATGACGGCGATAATTATTTTAAGAAATCGGTAAAATTTATTAATATAAAATGATTATTAATATAAAAATGATCAAGGTCCGTAGATGCAAAGCAAGCCGTGAAATATAGGTCATCGCAATGCCGCCATTTTCGCGCTTAGTAAAAGTTGCAATATGGCTGCTATGAAAGCCGACACGATCGTCATATGAGGCGCATGACGTTCTAAAACGTTGAATTAACGCTTAGTACCCAACTGAAAACAAGTCGAGTTGTCGCTTATTTCTGTTTTCATGTTAATTAACATGTTCCGCCATTTTCGCGCTACTGATAGTGGAAGTGTATGAGATGACCTATATTTCTAAGCTTGCTTTGCATCTACGGACCTTGAAAAATGATAAACCTTTGGCTCCCTCTATTAACAAATTAGCAGAACGCCCGTAATCGGTAATACAGCTTTCTTCATGACGCGCCCCCTAGTAGTAAAGCTGAATTTATAAACTAATCCGCAACAGTAACAGTTGCCGTCGACGCAACTGTTGTAAGATAAAACCTTCAAAATCAATGTTGTTGTTTATAAAATTCCGCAGCAGCAGCGGTTGCAGTTGTAAGCCGCAACAGCAGCGGTTAAAGATGACGAAGTTCATCTTTAGCAGCTACCGCTACGGATTTCAGTAGCGGTGGACCAATCATATGCTAGTATTTCGTCAGCTGAATGTGGATATCTAGATATCTTTTGCGTGGTAAATAATTTTTTGAATTCAAACTTCCAAAACTGACGTAAGTAATTATTGAATTGCCAAATTGTCATATATTTTAGTAAGTTTTTCGTTATTGTATGTAAAAATGCCCAATAACTGTGGTAAGTTAAGATATACTTTGTGAGGTCAAAGTAATATTATATAATATTCTTCAAAGCTGTTGATTTGGAGCTGCTATTGGAATTAATTTGTTCTCATCCGCATTTGTACGACTTGAAAAATAAAAATTATAAAGACAACACCATGAAAGAGAATACGTGGCAAGAAATTGGAATTGTTTTGGATGCCTTTGCTGACGATTGCAAGCGTTTATGGAAAAACTTGAGAGACAGATTTACAAAAGAAAAACGACGATTGAAATCTGGAGACCCACACGACGAATCTGAATGGCCCTATTTTAAAAAAATGTTATTTTATGATAAGCACTGCACACCAAGAAAAACGATTTCCTCTACATTACCTGCAAAGTGTAATACAAGTGAAAAGGAGACAATATCAGATAATACTAAAAATCCTTGGAATTCACTTGAAACTATTTTACCTGCAGAATTAGAAATAATTGAGGCAGAGCAAGTTAGAAGAGATAGCCCAGACCCTAGCTCTACTCAAGAATTAGAGGAAATGTGGAACACGCCTACGACTCCACGAAACGCTGATGGAAATGACGAGGTACAGAAGACTCAGAAGAGGCAAATATTTGAGCCACCCGGTGCATCAAAAAAAAACAAAAAAAGTGAAATGAAAGAAATAAATGAGATAGTAAAAATAGCTAAACAAATAGAGAGCACAATTGCAAAGCCGTCCAGTAATATAAATGAATCATTTGGTACCTATGTGGCCAACTGCCTGAATGAAATGACACCTGAGGAGGCTAAAAATTATAGAACAAAAATTTCTGCCATTTTACATGAATAATTATAATCATAAATTATAATGTTCACATTTTTTTTTTATTTAACCAATACATGTTTATAAGTTTTCACCCTAAAATACTTATAATAATTACTTAATTCTATTTTTCTTTCTGTCATGTTTTCAAGCAATGGTTCCTCTCAAAACCTTTTCTCTTTGCCATGGTATTTCACCTGCTGGAGATATAAAGTAGTTTGCAAGATTGTCTCGAGTTTTATAATTAATTCTAGTGGCATTGTTACATGATAGTCTACCAACAGATGGTAAGGGTTCTATTTCCAATCTCCATAATCCATTGTCTTCATCACTAACGTCAACGTATCCAGGGGGGCAATAATTATTAGTTGCCTGACCATTACCAAACATTTTTAAACAAAAATTGTGCAAAACCACTGCAGCCTTCACCACACCATCTATATTTTCTACTTTGGCACATATTGTTTGCTTTAATATTCGCCATCGGGCAACTAGTATTCCAAAACTATTTTCAATGGTACGGCGAGCTCGTGAAAGACGGTAATTAAACGTTCGTTGTTCGACGGAAAGATTCTTACCAGGATAAGGTCTCATAATATAATGTTTCAATGGAAATGCCTCATCGGCTACCAACATGTAAGGAACAATAACGCGAGTGTTTGGAATGTATGATGGCTCTGGGACATTTAACGTGTTGTTTTCTAATCTCGTACCAAAGATACTGTTTTTAAAAACTCCTCCATCGCTTTGGGACCCATAAGCCCCAATGTCAACCATGGTAAACATATAGCTAGCGTTACAGGCAGCCATAAGGACAATACTAAAGTTTTTTTTGTAATTAAAAAACTGAGAACCAGAGTTAGGGGGAGCCTGTATATTTATATGCTTGCCATCAAGCGCTCCAATACAGTTAGGAAAATTCTATGTCGTAAAGAAATCAGAAGCAATCGTTTTCCATTCATTTTCAGTTGAAGGCGTCTTCAAGTAGGTTGGTGAAAGAACTTCCCAAATAACTTCATTTGTCTCATGAATTATTTGATGGATAGTCGTTATTCCGACATGGAAAGCCCATGCTAGACTTTGCATACTCCCTCCTTGGGATAAATATTGCAAAGTTATAGCTAATCTTTCCTCGGCACATACTCCCTCCTTGGGATAAATATTGCAAAGTTATAGCTAATCTTTCCTCGGCACATACTCCATCTGATCTTGGTCCCCGGGAAATTTTGCTGGCTACTAAGCTTAATAAATGTTCAAAGATTGGTACAGTCATTCTAGTAAACTTAAAGAATTGCTCAGGATTTTCTGCTTTCATTTTAAGAAAATAGTGGTAACCACCCTCTGTTTTTCTTTATCTGTTAATAGGTCTTACTTTATATTTTCTCCTTCGTTTACTTATTTTTCTGATTGTATAGGAGCATAGTACCACGCCGAAAACTCCCAATAATATATTATTTCTATTCATTTTGTATAATTGTGTAATAATATGCAGGAATCAAATTAATATTAACAAACTGTCTAATCTGTCAACACGAAAGTAACAGTTCAGCGGTAAAGTGATGAAAAGTTTATAAATTAAACCCATTTTTGCTACCGCTACGGTCGCAGGTACTGGAACTGCTACTGTTACTGGTACTGTTGCGGATTAGTTTATAAATTCAGCTTTATAGTACATAGTTTGTCGGTATTCCTTCATAGCGCCATCTCTTAGCAGCATGCATGTTGCCGGTAATACAGTTTCCAGTCATGGAGGGTAAAATGGCGCCCGAAGTTCCAAAATGGCCGTCATCCAATCAGAGAATAGTTGGCGTTTTCAAAATGGCCGCCTTCAGCCAATCACAGAATAGTAGGCGTGTCATCCAAGATGGCGTCGACCAATCAGAAGTAAGGGGAGGAGCTAGAGGAGAGGGGATAGCCAATCAGAGCGCAGCAGGCGTGGCCAGAAAAAACTGGAGGGGCTGGTCTCAAGTATCCCAATACCTACTGGTAGCTTTCTAAACAGGGCCTCCGAATGACATTATAAACGATGATATGGAATTGTTACCATACGAGTATAGAGTCAAATTGGACATTCCAGAAAATTTTCATTTGTTGAGAAAAAGCAATTATAATAAATCAGGCAAAGTAACTCCAATTGCGAAAAATAAAAATGTATTACTAAAAAACATTGGAGGAACCAGTAATCACAATTACATGAAATATCATAATATGGCTTGGATACTTTGTAGAATCAGTGAAACAAATGCTGAAAATAATACAATACCTCAGTGGTCTGGTTTTAATAAGTTGCTACAACAAAGAAATAATTCTATAACCTCTTACGGCACTTACCGCTACTCCTTATGTGGCATCAAAATATGACACCGTATGGACGCTAATGAAAAGATGTGGTGACATTGCACATAAGTTGAACATTAAGCATACTGTGATAACTTTTGACCAAGCCATATATTTTAAAGCCAAGGAACTTCAATGGCTAAATTCAGACCACTGCCAAAATTATGTTTTGCGTCTAGGAGGTTTTCACAGAATGCTTATCTTCCTAAACCTTATTGGCTAGCGTATGCAGAATTCTGGACTTCGCGACCTATGGTTGGAAAGGGGATTATATGGTGAGGCAACTGTTGAAGGTATTTTTAATAGAAAAAAATGGAATAAAGCCATAAGAACTCATAAACTGACTTATGAAAGTTTAATGAGAATTGTTATAGGGGTGTTTGAAAAGTGGTTAGCGGACTGTCACAGTCACTACATTCATGTTATTAACTTAGCTAGACTACAGTCTTCTGATTTTTGTAACACTTTTAATTATAAGAAAAGTATAAATTTGGAACATTTTAAATCAATTATTTCTACATGTGAGAAACTTTCAGATGCTTTTACTGAATTTATAAATGCGCAGTCCCCTTCTTTTAGATTTTGGTTTTCGTATATTGAGCTCGTAGACATTTTATTGCAGTTTTTATATAGCGAACGAACTGGTAATTGGAATTTACACCTTCAGAGTTTTAGCAAAATGTTGCCTATGTTTTTTTCTTACGATCATGTAAACTATTCTAGATGGGTATCAATTTATTTACTAGATATGTTACTGAGGATGCTCCAGAAGTTTACATGGAATTTATCTCTGGGAATTTTGTTGTACAACGTTTACCTGGGAATTTTAATACTATGTCCGTAGATCAAGCATTAGAACATGTCAATAAAAATTCTAAAGATGCTGGAGGCATTGTAGGTTTAACAAAAAACAGTACAAAACTGGATGAATGGTTTTTAAGTTTTAACGAAATGGCTTTAATGATTAATACTTTCAAATCTTCCATATCCATTAAAAATACTGAAATTAAGGAAACTCAGAACATTGAAATTGGCCCAAAAAGATTATTAGCTGATGAACAAACTGTAGTAAAGTTACAAGAACAGTTCATGAAATTCAGAGTATTTTCTAGAATTGACAATAATTTAATATGCATTTCTACGAATGAACTTTTTACTAAAGAAGTAGAAGAATCATTGTTAACCGCAAAAGAAAGGGGAGAAGAAGCATTATAAAAATTCATTACAATATTAGACACTGATAATTTTTATAAGCCTCTAAAAAAACTAAATTTGCTTAAAGTGGGGACTGTAAAAACGAAAACTAGAAACACAGAAAAAAAAGATGAATGGCATAAAGGGCAAGAATTTTTAGCAGCCAGGAAATGGGACGAAATATATGTTATAATCAAATTTTTTGTCATGAGCTCACTATATACCCGATGTCATTAGCATGACAAAGTATTTTGATGGTTATACTTCTACCTTTGTACCGAATAGTTGCAATGAGAAAACAAAACCATGAAAATTTAGTAAATGATCAGAAGACACAAATAAATACAAGCGGGGTTGGCGCGGTAGAAGGAGAGATGCGACCGAGAATGGAGCAGCTACGGCAGGTGTCGATCGCAATTGAAATCGGTTTACACTTTAATATATCTTTGGGTTAACACTTTTCGAAAATTTATAAATCAAGAACCATCGTAATAGTAAAAGACGTGGTTACAATTTTACAAGAATACATTATTTTGCTACATGCTACCGTTTCCGAGATAAAACGATGTCGAATTTAATTAGGATTTCTGCAGTGCTTGAAACGAGAAATTTTCAGCACGTAGAAATGTTTTTTTCGCGATTTATAATTTTTAAATAATTAAATTAATTAAATACTTTTTTATAATTTGTCATTATTTAAAGCTAAAAGTAAAATTTTGCTCTGCTTTTACGAATGATTTTTAATATTTTAAATTTATCATTTTAATTTAAACTAATGCTTATTATTGATGGTTTATTGTAGGGCATTATTCTCTCCTTAGTTTTATTTGTTTTATTAATACAAAATGTGGAAATGCCTCTTTATTTTCTTTAACCTGCGTTATCCTAGGTCCTTTAATTTGATTGTGGATGTAAATCGAATTCTTGAATTTGCCTCCTTTTACAGCGACATCTTTTACTGCTAGCTGAACCTACACAGCCAAAGCCTTTGAAGGCCTTTGAAATTGGGTACATGAAAAACGAATAACTGTCCGTACTTCTTATTACTATACGCTGTCCTAGCGTTGTTCCCTGTACCGCTGCCCCCCAGGTGATGGTTCGGGACTGTTTGAATAAAACCTTAATGGCATAGGAAATAATTTTTAAATATAATTGACGTTTGTCATTTTAAGACAACTGCAAATTAATACTTTATACTCTGCTCTCTAACCTAAATTGTGTTTGAAACTTTTTAAAGTCAACAATACTTGCACTATTGATTTCATAATGATATCGGACAGCAAGGCTAATATGATGCTATTTTTTCTTTTTTTTTCAATGTAAATGCATAAGATAAAATAATAAACAATACCATTACATTAGCCTTGCTGTCCTATATCATTATGATACCAATGGTACGTTTAGTAACCAAAGATAACTTACTACCTCTACAATCAAGCGGTATTATGTTAATATTATTGGTACTGTTGGAATAAGCCGGAAGGTAGGGGTAAGTAGTAGGTAAGTAAGCAGAGAGTGATATATGTCGGAAGAGGAGATAGTAAGCTGGTAGAGGAGAGTGCTAGACATAGGCGCCGACTTTTCAAGATTTTAATGAGGGTTGGCTAGTTTATAGATTTACCAACTAACAAACACGGTCTGTATATATAAATATTTCCAGAGGAATTATTTCGGACAATGTTTCTGACCAATCAGACATCTCTGCAACTTTATAATCAAACGAAAATTTTAATCTTATTATTTATATTGTCTCAAAGTGTTCGTTTCATGTTTATGTTTTATAATTTATATTTATATATTACACAACCCAACAAAATTAAATTTTTCTCTTGGTGCCGGAAAACCTGATAACTTATTTTGGATATATTTGATGTGCTGATTCCAAACATACCTGGCATTTTTCGTAACAGTTCTTGTTTTTAAGATACTGGCTAATTGATTTTCGATTTAATAACAGCCACAAGTCATGAAATAATGGTATCTTTGCAGGAAACGTGGTATTTACCTAAAACTAGATTATACAATTATGCAATTAGAGTTACTTGGTATTCACGATGACCGTAAAATATCATTCGTCCTGAACAAAATTAAGTATGAAGAACATCAGTGGGTGATTTGTGTCGATCTAAAAATGGTAAACTTCCTCCTTGGACAGCAAAGTGGATACACAAAATATCCTTGTTGTTTGTGTCTTTGAGACAGCAGAGCTAAGGATCAGCACTGGGTTAAAAAAAATTGGCCCCTAAGAAACGTCGTGGTTCCAGGAAAAGAAAACGTAATCAACGAACCTTTGGTTGTGAGAGAGAAAATCATATCTCCACATTTGCATTTCAAGTTGTGACTTACGAAGCAATCTGTGAAGGCGTTAAATCGAGATGGACTTTGCTTTGTGTACTTAATACGTAAATTTCCTGGGATTAGCATGGAAAAACTGAAAGGAAGCATATTAGATGGCTCTCAGTAAAGACAGCTTATAAAAGATCCACCATTTACCGCAGCAATGAACGAGATTGAATCTAATGCTTGGTGCTCATTTGTTAAAGTAGTACAAAGTTTTCTTGGTAATCATAAAGCAGAGTAATATACAGAATTAGTGGAAATATGCTTTCTAAATTTAATATTCTCGGTTGTAACATGAGCATAAAACTCCACTACATCCAGTTAGATGTAGTCGAATATACTTAGATCGATTCCCACAAAACCTAGGTGGTTACAGTGAAAAACAGGAGGAAGGATTTCATCAGGACATGAAAACGATGGAAGAACGATATCAAGGAAGATGGGATATTCACATGATGGCCGACTACTGTTGGAGTCTGCAGCGAGACTGTCCTACTAAACTCCATGCTAGAAAATCGTATAAAAGAAAATTTTTAAGTGATAAGCCATGAATGTATATTTATCTGCTTTGTGAATTAAATACCTTACTTTGTATTCTTTTTTTTAAGGAGCCTTTGTCGCAAATACTAATAGTTATAACCTGAAATGTACATGATTTTAAAAAAGATGATTTTTTTCCAAAAGAGGTCAATATCGCGTACCTCAAAAACTAGATCTGATAGACTAAATTTGACAGTTTTTTTGGATTTTACACCCAAACATTACCTAGAAACAGTTAAAAAGTGGCAGGCACCAAAATGTGTGTTGGGCTGTGTTATACTTTATTTGCACTCAAGTGGGTCACTTGGTGACCCGCTGGTCATAGATTTCCGACGCCTGGTTTAAGCTAATAAACGAAATGATAAACGAAACATCTTCATGCTATTTTTCCACAAAATCATGACTCTTTTGACGGATTTCTATGTATTATACATAATATATGTACTTACAGTAGGGTATGTACATACCAGCAGCAAGTGAAGGGTCTCACACGATGCATCGATTCTCGGCAATTCCCCCCTGAATTTCAACGTGAATTCATAAAAATAAAATAGTATAATATATTCTTATTTATAATAATTAATATATTAATCGATTACAAAAATGTTATTAAGTAGGGAAAAAATGAGAGTTCTGGACCCACCCCCCACTCCTGACCTTGACCTTGAACCTATCTCTCTAGAACACATGGTGACCTTGAATCTATCTCTGTCACCTAGACGTGGCAACACCGCATTCTCAAGGTCACCAATATGGCACCACCGCATTCTCAAGGTCAACAATATGGCAACACCGCATTCTCAAAGTCAATGATATGGCAACAATGCATTCAAGGCCACCACTCCTGACCTTGACCTTGAACCTATCTCTCTATAACACATGGTGACCTTGAATGTATCTCTCTAAACGTGGCAACACCGCATTCTCAAGGTCACCAATATGGCACCACCGCATTCTCAAGGTCAACAATATGGCAACACCGCATTCTCAAGGCCATCAATAGGGCAACACCGCATTCTCAAGGCCCTCAGTATGGCAACAATGCATTCAAGACCACTCTTCAAGGTCATCAAACACCATTCAAGGTCAAGCTTTAGATATATATAGCAGGTTGCATGTATGGGAAGAGTAAAGCGTTTGCAGTTGCAGTGTACAGTGCAGTGTTACAATGGAAAGCCTCGCTAAATCAATTGAGAATGCGAAAGCGCAAGCTCTAGAAAAGCAGTTGATGGTTCCAAACGAGCTTCCTAAGGATGCTAAATGGGCACCGCTAGTGAATCAATCAGTGTTTTATTTAAACAAATCAAAAAGTAAAGTTGTATTTGTTGGATTATGTGCTCATTTGGGATTCACTCCTGTAATAAAAGTAGCTGGAGTAAAGAATCAGTGCATGCTGTTTGATGAAACGGAGTGGAACGCGTTAATAACCAATGAAGGAGTCATTAATAAATACTTTAAAGCAGGAGAAGAGGTCGGGGTTCCTTTGAAAATGGGTACAAAAACTATTTCGTTTGAGCGTGTTAACAGAAATTACGATAAAACAAAAATCATAAAGATAACTGATGCAGAAGATGATGAATTGTATTTAGCGTGGGAGTCCTTATATGAGCTGTGGCAGTTAATACCGTTACTAACATATCGATTAAACCTTCTGAAGGGTTTAGAATTTTTCAATTTCTACCATAGCATAATAGATGGTGTTGTAGACATGCCGGGTGACTGCATAGTGAACATCACAAACATATTGGAACCATTAATGAAGATGCAAATCCCGAACGTGTTTGGAATGCTAGAAGTTGTGCATTATCTACCAGAAAAGGTAATAGTGGATGTGGAAGTCAAAAGGTGTATTGCGTAATGGAAGAATGAAGAGGGGAAAGGGTGGGGGGCTGGTGAATATAAGAACACATGGTCTAGGTGTAACGTAGTGAAATACAATGGAGACGCGTAACAGTGAAGACGTATCAAGCAAAGCTATTGATAAACTGAATGCTGTGGTGAAACTACGGTGTGAATTAGAAGCGCTAGAGGAGGATGCGGCACACGAAGCTGTTCATGGTACGGGGATATTCAGTCCAGAATATTGTCAAGAGTTAGCACAACGATATAGAAAAGGCGTGCAGTTGTGTCAAGACTTCATTAGAGGTGTGATTTGTAATGAGTGTTTGGTAAAAAAGCTCATTGCGCAACATCTAAGGGACTTTGCATATGACTTAATAGAGGACGGATTAAATGGGTGGTTTAGTGACATTTGATGAAAGTAAAAACAAAATACATTACATGTTAACATGGGAGTATGCACATCGTCAAGCACGCAGAAGTCAATGGGAGATAATAGCAAGGGATAGGGTACGATTTCAGAGACGAATAAGCTACGTGGAAAATGTAATCGCTCCAGTTTTGAAAGAAGAGTATAGAGAGGGTATCTATAATACACGTTTTAAAAGTGGTGGGGGTATAGTTTAAATAGTCACATCAGTCGCTTACCGTCAGTTACAAAAATGGGTTCAATCAAAGTGGGTTGGCAACATTACTGGGTTCTTGAAACAACAGATAAGGGTGAAATTAAATTTTCGCGTTATAAAACGCACAATACCGGGTTGTTAATCGAAAGAGCTAAACTATCGAACACTGTGGTTGTACGTAGTGAAAACGATTATCGACACACTTCGTGTGCAGGTGTAGAAGTCCATTATTTGTTAAAAAATGGTAAACTTATAAATATACAAAATTCCACATGTACAGAACAGGGGTTGCTCATACATCGTCATACTATTAACTTGTTGCCTGATAAATGTGATTTCATTCTTATCAAATGTAAATGTGTTACACCGTATAGTGAATGGATTGCTGCAACTGAACGTGCACGTGACAACCTTGCTGCTGTCGGTTTTCCTTCGGGTTTGGTGCGTTATCTGGATTGGGAATTAAAGGGTAGTAATTGTTATATATTCAATTGTGAATAGTTATATAAGTTTGTAATAGACAATGAATAGTTGTAATCATATGATGTTATCTGGATTGGGTATTAAAGTTTAGTAATCGTTATATTTAATCGTGAATAGTTATATAAGTTTGTAATAGACAATGAATAAATAGTTGTAATCTTATTATGTTGTTTTAATAAAACCATTATGGATATTTAAAAACTTTATTCTGAAAAATCCATTACATGAGTTTTATATAAGTAGTATACATTACTTAATGCACAATAGCACAGTGAATGATGATGATAAAAGCATGATGGAAGCATAGCCTGTAGAGCTGGTTCCTCTGGTAACTCCACCACCGGTTGTGATACGAAACGTCGAATGTAGTTGCTCTTTTCAGATCCCTTCACGTAAACGGTATCCGCCTGCTGAGTTAAGCGTTGCAGAATTACAGGGAGCATAAAGGGAGGAGTGAATCCTTCATTCCAATCCAGACAATGATGATTATGCATTAACCAAGTAGCTTGTTGACGAAACGTGGGTGGTAAGTTGCGAAAGGCGAATGGAGGTTTGAAAACGTAGTGAGACACACGATGTCCATCAAACACGGCTAATTCCTTGGGTGCAAAGTCTTTTTCTGAAGTCTTGAAACCTTGCACATCGATAACTAGCATGATCGAAGCGTGCGACTATACTAATAAAGGTAACAGGTCCTTGGACGTATATAACGATTTCCTTTACAGTTGACGTACTTGCTTTGTCAATGCATTATGCGTAAATACACGATCGTGCAATATGAGACAGTAAGCAGTAGTGTTCGCTGGAATGCTTTTGTGAGTTTCGAAAGTAACTCGAAGAACGACAGCTTTCCCTAGCAAGGAATCTTTCTGTCGCGAACAGTCGATGCCGATTAGAGGTGTAAGTGCCTTAAATCTATCAGGAGTCAGTAGAGGTTCGTTGGGTTTATCATAGTAGGATCGTTGAAAGTTAGCATACATTTCGTATAAAGTAGCATATCGATTTTCACCATAATTAATATTTAATTGATCGTAAGGATATCTTTCCGTATTTAAAAATACCGTCACGTTTTGAATATCACAGGCGTCGAATGTGCTCATATCTTTCTGCAACTGACCATCACGATCGGTTTGAAACCCTATGATAACGTAACGGGGAGTTTCCAGAGTGGTCGATGTTTTAATAGACCAACTGTGCTTATCCGTTTGCGGTACAGAGGGATAAATATGTGTTTCCCAGCTTCTAAATGCCACTTGAGTGTCAATATTTTTCCCAATATATTTCGTTAATGATAATTCTTCCGCCAATCCCGGTTGAATATGTGGAACTTTCCAATGTATTTTTTGCAAGTTAACCTTAAGCTTTTCATTAGCATCGGTGGATATTAGGGCATCGACATCGGAATTGCTTCTAATTAATACCAATTCTTGACGAATATTCATAATAATCTTTCCATAGTCTTCAAAAATCCCCAACAGTGTTGATAAAGGTATGCAGGCGCAAAAATTACCTTTACTATCTAGCAAGGTGCTGGTACCATCCGGAAACCAACCAGCGTTTTGTAACTTAACGCTTTCATTCGAATTGTGGGAAAGGTAAGCTTTCATGGTGGTTGTTAGACCAACTTTTGTTACCGAATCCACCACAACTCCATTCATTTCGTACCGAATCTCACTAAAAAGATATGCAATACCATTGTTTATAAATTTACCACTCGCTGATGGTTTACCATCTTCTTTCAGTACAGTACCTTCTACATATAGATAACTACGCGAAGGCAAAGTGGACATATCCTCTTGAATAGGTATTCGAATTTCATCATTATTCTCAAAACGAGTGGTATAAGGTTGGTGAGTGTGAAATTCAGCTCCAACAATCGAGTTATCGACGAGCACTTTTTCGTTTACATTTAGCACATTCATTTTGGGATAACAAAGCCTAAGGTTTGCAAGAATAAGCGGTTACCCCTTGTCAATTGAGTAGCGACCGATGCCTGACTAACCATTTTCCGCTTCCAACACGATCTTTTATAGCCAGAGCGATCAGTGCAACATCGAGGAGTGTTATATTTGAACACCATCATCCACGCTCTTCAAATGAAGTCCTATCGTCACGATTTCCCCTTGGAAATTAACCAAATCCCCGTCTTGATCCAATATTTTAAGGGTAATGTTTGAAATAGTATTGACATTAATTGGTAAATAGGGTGCAGTCTCAGGTGCTTCTATTATTTTGAATCCAGGAGGAACACTGGGGAAGAACTGATGTATCACATGGGCAGGTGTACCATTAATATAATTTCCTGTTATTATATTACATTCTATCATTAGCGAGTTAACCTTGATAATTTTAACTGGAAAATCAGATATGTGACGTTCCTTAGCTTTTAAGATTCTATTCTTAAACCCTAACAATGTTCCGATAGAGTGTTCAACTGTAAAGTCAATGTCGTGATCGGCTTTTATAATCGATCTTAGGGTATTATGATTCGGATCGATGTTAACAGACTCACCGTTTACTTGAGAATTAATGTATTGAGCTATATCAGTAAGCTCATATGATCCAGTAGGTATCTTTATTATTCTTTCTCCCATTTTAAACACGTTGTTTTTATCCGTTACGTTTTTTAAATTTGTCAAACGCATAACCCATTGTTTTGTAGGATCCAAATATATGGGAGGGTTAAAAGGAGAAGATAAAACAGACGTTGTAGCGGAGAAGATGAATGTTTGAGACATCTCAACATTCCCAGTAAGACAGGAAATGTTAAGGAGTGTTTTCATATAAAAAGTTCAGCGCTAAATGTCCACAATTGTACGAATTTAGCTTCTGAAAAGCATCATAGTTGTAACTAATAACGTTTAAGCTACCATCACTTTTAAAGTAATGAACGCGTTCTAGTGGGGGTTTTAACTGTCCAATACTATCAAAGTATAATATATGTCGACCACGTTTAACATACGATGTCCAATGCGTACCTTCCCCATCTGTATCATCCAAATTCACAATTCCACATTCGTTTTTACGGATACGTTTCGGTAACCCGTTTCGCATAAAAATACCTCTGAAGTATGGAATTTTTAACTCGTTTACGTACTTTGACAGATCGATATTGGTCAGTGGTCGGTGTGGCAGCTTTAAGGGTAGTTTTTTGGAGGTCGTAAATACAATCCTAATCCTTTTTTGTACGGTTTCAAATATAATCTTTTTCCTACAGGCGCTTGCTCCATCGCTATATTGTGTCGTTTCGTTTCTTCGAGCGCTGATTTCGCTGCTTTTGCTTCATTCACTGCTTTGGCAACCGCAGCTGCTCCAGTTCCTAACGAGCCTATAGCTCCGAGAGCGGCAAATAAAGGAATCAGCGGTAGGAAACCACCTTGCTTGGGAATAGGTATAATCCGACTTTTGGGAGCAATGATACGTTTACGTTTCAAGGCCGCTAGGGCAAGACGAGCAGATCGTTTTAAAGATAACTTTTTTACTTTACCACCAATACGTTTTCTAGCTAATTTGATGGCGTTGTTGAACGTTAAAGTACCCCTTCTTTTCACCTTAGATCGTCGTCGTCGAACACCCATACCCAATTTTCTTTTTCCAGACATAATGCCGGCCACAGTAAGTGCAGCCGCTCTCTCTCCAAAACGAGCGTCCTTAGAACGAAACCTAGTCCACGCCTTACGTCCTAATATACTATCGGCTTTATGACGTTCACCAAGATCGTTAGTTTTTGAATAGACTATGTCGTGCTCTTTACAAGCTTCATCCAACGGGTTTATTCCTTTGTCTCCACGAGCAAGCCTTTGATGTAAACGGGTGCCAGGTCCGCAGTAGTTATACCCTGGTAAATGTAATTCTAACGGTAACTTATTAATGAGAGTGTTGATCACTCCCTTCCCCTTACGAGTTGATTGACGATTATCCGCTTTTCGCAGAGTACGTTTCATAACACATTACTCCTCCTATCACAGGTGAAGAGTGACTGTAAGTGACCCGTCTACATATATTTATATATATCACACACGTGTGCTCTTCCCTCACAACGTGTCCTACATGGAGCAGCTAAAGTTGGTGCATCAGAGACACAGATTACCGGTTGTAAATCGGGATAATTGTTCACCGACGCCACAAGTGTTTAAACATAGCGTATTGTTGGGTGCAGGATGCAAACGCGGTATAATAGTAGGCAGTTCCGGATGTGGAAAAACCAACCTAATGATAAGTTTACTAGAACATCCAAACGGTTTACGCTTCGAAAACGTATATGTTTATAGTAAATCTCTTTATCAACCGAAATACGCATATCTGCGCGACCTGTTTCGATCATTACCCATCGGTTATTTCGAATACGATTCTTCTGAAACTATATTACCGCCTAAGGATGCAAACCAAAACTCGGTTATTATCTTCGACGATGTAGTTTGCGATAGTCAAAGCACCATACGTGATTACTTCTGCTTCGGGAGACATAAACACATCGACTGTTTTTATTTATGTCAGACATATTCTGCGATACCTAAACAACTCGTAAGAGATAATTCAAATCTCATTGTCGTGTTTAAGCAGGATAATACTAACTTAAAACACATATTTAACGATCATGTTAGCGGGGATATGACTTTCGAAGCGTTTAAACACTTGTGTTTACACTGTTGGAAGGAGAAATATGGCTTTTTAGTAATCGACAAAGATTATCCACTTAATGGAGGACGTTATCGAAAAGGTTTCGACTGTTACTTCACCATAAATACCGAAGACACGAACTAAACGTTTTAGTAAACATGGACAAGCGTGTAGCAGAAGACTTGGTTAAAGCACGACGTCATGTTAAACAGAAATACAAAAGTCTCAAGTCTGAAATTGCACGGTCAGAAGTGGAACTACAACGCCGCTATCAACCTATCACTCAACCATTGCGTGAGTTTATAACCGGAGTTAAAACGGAATTATTAACTCCGAAAGAAGAACCCTTAAAAACGGAAGTGTCTTCTCCCATACCTACCTCGACCCCAAAAAAAATTTATAAACGACTTCCACCCGCAAGACGAATACCTCACGAACCATTACCTATCACCCAAAGAATGCGCACTACTAGCGTTCCCTCACCTGATATCTCAGTTTTTGAAACAGAAGTCCTGGAAGAATCTGGGGTCCCAACATTGGATCAATTGAAAGAACAACTTGCTGCTGTTGGATTCAGTCCGGAATTCCAAACTTACATAGATGAGACCTTTTCTGGTAGAGCTAAAATGTATATGGAAAACATGTTCAAGGATACTAAGAACGAGTTCGATCATCATTATGGAGTACGATTCCATCCGGAATCTCACCAGTACCTAATCGGAGACGCCGTACTCACTTTTGACGAGAACGACTTTATTATTAAAAAACCCTCAGGCACAATTTTTAAATATACAGGCACTCCTGGTTTTTACGAATTAGTATTTAAAAAAGCACCTATTGGATACACCCAATCAGACTTGCAGAAGTATAAGGACCTTCTTACACGTACCAATGCTACCAGAAGAGGTTACATTGAGGGTGCACAGCTACACGGAACCGGAAAGAAATATTCAAATATAATTAGACCCCTTCTAACTACTCCTGGAGCAAGATTTCGAAGCGAGTCTACACCTACTACACCGGTCACGCGATCGAAAACTCGCACATTACCAAAACGTGGCGGTGGTGATATGCGCGTTCTCAACTATAATAATAAACAGGTGGAATTTATACCTTGGAAAGATCCTAATAAACTAGTGGACAGATTGAGACTCCTTTTAAGTTCAAAGTCGGCTGGCCACACCGGTCACACTATTGAAATCATATATATTATCGATGAATTGAGAGCTGCTAAAATTATCGAATAAATCATCACACGCGTATCGATCCGTTTCATAATATTGCTAACGTTAGTGCAATCATGACGCTCAATAAATTCGGTAAACATCTTCACAAAACCCCTCGACACTCGTTCGAAAGTGTACCTATTAGACGATATACCAAATGTAAGGTACACAACAATGATGCTATATCCGTCTACAGCCGTCCCATTTTACTTCCAAGCTATTATTAGTCAGCCATATCATCATATATCGTCAGTACCTCACGACGATGACTCTGGATAAGTTCGGTAAACATCTTCATAAAACTCCTGTCCGAGTTAAACTCGACGCTCGTGCAAAAGTATTCTTTTTAGAAAACGTGTCTAATTTACACTACGAGACAATGTTGTATATGATGGGAATATACAACCATGAAAACGGTTATGCACTTTTGAACTCCACCAACTTCGAGTATGTCGTTCCTCTAACAAAAGGTATCATTAAACAAATCAAATACTATCCCACAGATGCGCAAATCTTTTTAAACGATACGTTATACGATGCCGAATCACTCATCGGAGTGTCATTGAAGAAAGGGGATAAGTTTAAGGTGAAGAAGCCTGGATCAAAGGACATATTTATTTTTGAAGCTGTTATTAGTGTTCCAGCATTTTCTAAATGAGTATAAAACGTCAAATAATTGAAGAATTGCATAAACCTGCTCGTAAACGATTTCAAAGAAGACGCGTAATCGTAAAAGACCTGAACGATTTGTACATGGCCGATCTTGTGGAAATGATTCCCTACGCTAAAATAAATAAAGGTTTTCGATATATTTTAGTATTGTTGAATATGTTTAGCAAGCGTGTTTGGGCGTGTCCACTTAAACGAAAAACCGGTGAAGACGTCACGAAAGCAATGAAAAAATTATTAACATCAACAGGAGGTACTCCCGACAATTTACAAACGGATATGGGGAAGGAATTTTACAACCAGCATTTTCGTAAGCTAATGCAAACGTTCAACATCAACCATTACAGCACCTTTTCTAGTATGAAAGCCAGTCCGGTAGAACGTGTAAACCGAACTCTTAAAAACAAGATGTGGAAGGAATTTTCCATGCAAGGGTCATATAAGTGGTTGCAGTTATTACCAAAGGTTGTTAACCAATACAACGATACCGTACACCGCACCACCGGCTACAAACCCATCGAAGTGAACCACAGCAACGCCAAGATTCTTTTACAAACAGTTTACGATTTCCAGAAAACCACCGACCTGCGAAGTGCTAAATTCACAGTCGGTGATCACGTGCGAATCAGCAAGCATCGGGAAGCGTTTGCGAAAGGTTATACTCCCATATGGAGTACCGAAATCTTTCAAATTAAAAAGGTTAATCGAACCAATCCCATAACGTATATCTTGGAAGACACGAACGGGGAAGAGATACGTGGAGGCTTCTACACGGAGGAATTACAGATGGTTAAACATCCTGAAGTATTTTTAGTAGAGAAGGTGTTAAAAAAAAGGGAGATCAAGTTTTAGTGAAGTGGTTGGGCTTTGATAATACCCACAACTCGTATATAGCAGCACGTGATATAGTGCATTAAGTAGTATAGTGCATGCAGTGTGTTGCAATGTTAATATATAACTATCATTTTATGTAAGCAGTAAACAATAATAAATCACTTTTTGATATCAATAGTGTGTTTTATTTCTTCTACCTTTACAGAAACACAGAGTATGATGTATATAATTTATTCACATTAATCAATATCATAATAAATACATGAAATATATACGGTTATAAACTACAAAGCATAAATACTATTTACAATAATTCATAACAAAGAAAAGGCTGTTGTCAACGTAGCCGGGGGCCTCTGCGATAATACTAATCAGTACCGTCGGTTCTACCAACAAACGAGTTCCAAAATTACATTTCGGCTTGCAGTAATTCTAACAGACGATCCAAATTCTGATAACTATCACGCCCCGGATGAATATCGCGGTGTCCCCATGCTAAAGTGTTGTGCGACCCGGGAATAATGTAACGTTTGTTATCGGCTGGTGATAACGCTACTTTATTCCGAAGTTCTGTGTACATAGCATGTAAACGTGAACATTTTTCGGAAGAGCACAACACCATCTTCCACAACCTGACGGTAGTCCTCAACGGTGAGATCGCGCTTAATTACCGCCCTTTTTACCCCTTTCGCCTTTTTAATCGCCATTTCACCGTCGCGGTCAAGCACGTTTACACAATACGTTTTAGCACCTGCACCGTAGAAACTGCAGAGGGGCACTCCACAATATTCATCTTTCATTTTACCAACCACCGAGGCCGTGCGCGGTATACCGTGAATGTTGTCAGGTGGGAATTTTGAGGTGTCAAATTTATCTAAGTGTTGCTTCATATCAGCATAAAAATTTTCAGTACGAATTTCTATAATGAAAGAGTCAGTATCTGTGTACAGCAAGCGCACGTTATCACCATATAAAGGTTTGAGAAAATCATAAAAAAATTCATACATTATCGTTTTAGAAAGATCCAAAATAGTAAAACCCACGTACACCGGTTTATTGTATGTAACCGACACTTTTTGTAACTTTATAGCGACCAAATTTTCCGAGAAGACAGCAACGCTTTTGAATTGAGGCTTTGCTACTAACGTCTCAGCCCCATGCTTTTTACCATGACGTTCCCAATGACTAACCAAACGAACGTCCACCCTTTTATCGACATTTTCCATTGTCTTGCCAAATAAACTGTTAACCATTAATTTAAAGAAGTCCCTGTCCGCTTCGTTAGTTGCCTGATTACGTAACGTGGTATTCAAATCAATATAGGAACGCAACCAGGGTGCCTGATGAAATTTTAACACGCGATGAATTTTGGTTAATTCTAAACCATGCTTAAGACACTGTTGTAAATTTCTATAGTGGATAACGTAACGCGTTTTATCGAACAAGTTTGGAATTAATTTTGGGTGACGCGCGTTTCCCGTAGGCGGCACCAGAGGTTCGGGGCAGAAAGGAAAGTCATTATGTAAATCGTGCAACCGCGTTGGGTAGTGTAGATCTACTTCCAGCACGTAACCCATATCGGCGTCTTCCGCCACGGAATTTAGATCGAACTGTTCAATTTCGTACGGACTAAGCCATTCAAAGTCGCGCTGCGGCAGATACTGTCGCATACTGTAACCGTAGAGATTGGTAGCATCGAGATACATAATAAAAGAATGGGGCTTGGACGCGTCATAATTTGGAAGAAACGTATTATTCGCGAAACACTTCCTGCCAACACAGGTACTGACACCTCCCCGAATACCTTTCTTAAAGAAATGGAGCATGTCCAGATCCGTGAGCAGCTCCAGTTCTACAGACGTGCGTTTCAACATAGCATCCCAACTTAAACCCGGTGCAGTAAAATACTGCGCCGGATCTAACTTGTAATTTTCAAGACATACACGTCTAAAGTTTTCAAAGACATCAGTCAAATGTAAGACATCGGTTTTCAAATAGAGATCCGAATAGTCGCCCAAAGTCGTGCAACCAAACGTATTCCACACCTCCACAGCGCGAGCATACTGCGATCGAGAGACGTGTTCCCCTGTCAAACGATCGAAAAAGTCCTCATACGTCGGCAACGTGTCCTGTGCGAGTTTGGAGAAGCTGTCGACGTACGAATAGGGAAACACACCTTTTTGTCGCAGTAAGTCGAAGCTAACCCCATCTCCAAAATACTTTTTGATAGTCAAACACTGGTCGGAAGTTAGATTTTGAGATAACTTATCCAAACTAGAATTTAAAAATCGTAAACTGTCCAGAAAGCGCATTTTAAGACATACCTGTATTCGTTGGGACCCGTCCCTAATTTCATCTACCAAAAGCTGTTTCGAAAACGAAACGTATTTCTCTTTATTGAGCGCAATCACTTCGATTGCTTCTTTTTCTAATGCCAATTGCTTTATGAATAGATGTGAATCATATCCCGTCAAATTATGGAAAAATATCGGTATGAAGTCGGGAATTTGATACATTAAATTGCACCCGGAGTGAGCCGCCCCGCGGTACTCGCCGCTGAGGTGACAGTGATCTTTCACCTTAACGTCGTTTTCACCAAAGGGTTTGTCACAAATATGACACACGGTTGCATTATCATAGTTGAAAGTTTGTCGACACGATAAAAGTCGCATGTCTTGAACATGTCTTAAATGATCCTTATACAACCTTCTAACATCTCCTTCTAAGCGCAGCATAAACTCACTTGCTGCATTCGGACCACGGTACAATTCAAATTTAGATAACGCGTCATCGTAGGAACACTTAATGTAATACGCAAACGAATGTGGTTCGTGTTCGTACGATGTCATGGTAAATTTTCCCCTAGGATCCGGCTCAACCGTGTCCAAAGGTTTCAACACACTTTCAAAATCCGCGTAAACGACAAAAGGTACTGTAAGTTGCTTTTGAAAATTTTCAAACTTCAATAGATTACCCGGCCGGTCGTGCCCCCATTTATTGCATACGGGTTCGATAGTTGGTAACTTGGTGTAAACATGATTGCAATCAAAACGGGTATGTTGTTTTAATCTACTTTCACTTGGAAAATACTGCAAGCAGCCGTCACAAAAGTGTTTTTCTCCATTGTGAGCCGACAACTGTGACGATACCAAACGCGAAAAGTTTTTTATCCAACAGTAATGACTATTACCCTCCATATCAGAAATTAATAATAAATTTACATGTACTTCTTTCTTTTGCTTAGAGTAATGCAGAGGCCCTACAACTTCTTGTTTCATTTCTCCGTCTTTAAATACAGCTTCCAAACCACACACGTTAATAGATAAGCGTGGATTACGCGCTTCAAATTTCGAAATAGCATCCAGTTTGACAGGAAAGGTGATACCTTCAAAATCAAACAGTTGTGCAAAATTTGGATACGAAGTCGTCCTGTTGGAATGTCTCCTCGGCGGATACAAAGCGGACGCCAAGGCTCAACCAAAACAGCACTGATCGTTATTTTGCACGTTGATTACAGCCTTTTTACGTTGTATCGACGGCGGAAGTGGAACATAGGAGGAAGCACGGAGCGGGTTGTATTTATTGACGTTGACTTCTATAAATAACAGCTGCTCCAGTACCCAACCTGCAAGGACCCTACAATTAGCAATCGAATCGTAACCCGTCACTATTCATTACCTGAGTTCCGATCATTAAAGTCCGACATCTTCGTATCCAGCACCTCAACGAAATCATCATACAAATCGGTCAGATTCGAAGTCCCGGTCACAATCTCATTTTGCGTATTAAACGATTTAATTTCGTGCAAATTTTGACTTTCCAAAAAGTACATTCCGAATACTTCTAGATTGACTTTCACACTACGAAAGCGCTGAACGTTTCTTTCTAATAGTCTTAACACATTTTCGCGGGTCTCATCAGTAAATTCTCTGAGATTTATGTGATGATTTCTCACCGAGGCTCGATAACTGGCTATACGCGACTTGAAAGCCGTCTCCAGGACCACCACTTCCTCCGACTGCACTGACGCGGTATTACGATGATTGTGGCGGTTGCTTCGTAGATGTCCAGCGTAGCCACGTCGTGGAACATCCAGCTCGCACACATCGCAATACACCGTCGCGGAGGTATTTCCTGAAACAATTGCACAGATCACTAACACTAAAGCCGTTAACAATGTGTACACGTACCTTGCGGGGAGGTTTTTTTCGCTTTCTTAGATGCAGGTCCTTCACCGGTATTACCTACAGCATCCGAAGCTCCCCCAGCTGTAATCAACAAAATACTCGTATCACATCATACAACTTCACAGGAATGGTTACTTACCGCTCGTGGATGGGTAGTCCAGCGGTCCACGGCAGCTTTCTCTTCGGTGACGGGCTAAGGCATCCCGTCGGGTGAAGGACGCGCCACAGCTACACACATGCATATTCTTAGTAATCAGTAAACGGGAACGCACTGGCAAACGATAAAGCTTTTACGTCAACTTTTACCACTAACGTTCGCGATACTGATTTCCAGTCGGGACGACGAGGACGTGTTATGCAAACCCGACCGGGATAGGAAGAGGACTGGGTTATTGTTAGTGGGAGGTCACAGTTATACATAACTAAACATAACTAAACATAACTAACTTACTCACACTTACGTAACTTGCTCGCACTTTTCATAACTTGCTGCAAAACACGCGGTCAAGTAATTTTATTACAATAAACTAATTTAACTCACTTACTTATGCGCAAGCCCTGCACTTCTCGTACCTTCCCGCGTCCCGTGCTGCATCATAATTATGCGGCACGGTGATGTACTTCTGCCGACATTCGACACATAGCACCAACGTGCTGAACCTCCCCCATACCAGCACGGGCCGAGACCTCACCACGTTGCTGATCTCGGGCTATGAACATTAAATTAAAAATATATGGTTCATATCTATGTGTTTTGTAGTAATTTTGTTAAACTATTTAGTTACGTACCAGCACTTCCATCGTTTGCTCCTCCAGGTCTACCTCTACGTTGCCAACATCGTCCCCGAGGATCTCCGTATCTTCGCTCCACACACTTGATCCCCGAGACGCTGGTCGGTCGACCTCCGGCGACGAACTTTCTGGTGCACTTTGGTTATTTATTTTCACTGTAACTGAGTGCTGCAGTTTGAAGTTATAGATATATCTATGCCCCCAACTCCTTTCTGTGTAAATACAATCTCCTTGACCTTGTTTCATCTGTTCTCAACGATGTCTGTGGAATTTCTTTGTTTGCACATTCCTGACAGTCTGGTGTAGTTCTTACCCTTGAGGTTGTGTTGATCTTTCGTCTGCATACTTTCATAGTTAAGTAAGAGTCTAATTGAAATGGTATGAAATTTTTAAATCTTAGTTTCACGTTTGATTTAATCGTTAAATTAATCTCTAGGAGAGACGGAGATCGGTCTTAAATGAAACGATATAATGAGATAAATACGTGGTTTATTTAACTAAATACATATGCAATTGTTTGATATATCAGAGGATTACATATTTCAAAATTTACCACCTTGTAATTACAGAGTACATTTATTTCAATAATACCTTAGTTAAGCCCCGGCGTACTTTTCACTAAATAATGCGCTGGCTGTTTCTGTGACTTTACATAAACAGCACAACACTTTAACTCTCCGCTATTAAGATGGTGAAACGATGCCAATGTTCCGTTCGAAACTTATCCGGCTTATACTAGTCTATAAACAGCACAGCACTTTAACTCTCCGCTATTAGTATGGTGAAACGACACAAATGTTCCATTCGAAGCTTATCCGAATTATACTCCTCTATACATCTCATTATAGGAATTTTTATATTTGCATCATACCATTCGTGTAACGGCTCCTCCAACTGTTTCGGCGCTGTCCCACTTTTTCCGTCAAACCATATCCTTTCCCCATTTAAATCCATAGAATATGCAAACGTCACTAGCGCAAACACCAGATAACCAGCTTCAAGAACACTCTTCTCTTTGACGCGTTTAATGAATGCCTCTTTGTGGTGGTCTAAAGTTTTCTCGACGTTCCCACCATATAGTTGTTCGTCTCGCATTTCATCGTCCTCGTCCTCGAAATCGAATGTTACTAAAACGGTTGCCTCTACCACGTTCATGATGCTGTACTATTGAAGTGTTCTTGCGTAAATGCTGCACTACTGAAGTGTTCTTGCGTATGCGTTTATATATACTGAGTTGAGGGGTGGGATCCCAGGTCATAGTCTTAGTTGACGGGTGGGAGTCAAGGTCATGGTCTTTAATGGTAACGGTAACGAGCGATACAATATGTTCCCATGCTTATACCAACTACTGCGATTAACAGGGTGCCCAAGGTAACCACGGAAGCGTAACACGTTTCGCTGCTGACTGTACATTGTTCTACCGGACTATTTCCGAGGGTTTGCCACTCGCTATCCATGGTATGTGTTGGGTACACGAATTTGACCCTGAATCGTACTTCTTGCGTTCTATTGCCGATTTCTTGTTTAAACATTCCCATTTGTTGCAACATCACCGGTTGCATTCCATACCAAACGCTCGTATTGAAGTCGTATGAAATAAAGGCTGCTGTTGTGTCTGGAAGTTTTGCAACGTACACTACTCCCTCATACAAGGTTGCTAATAATATTACTGCCTTGATTGGTAACATCTTCCTTAGTGTTATATTGTATGTTGTATCTTCTATTAACCGCAAACGTCTCTACTGCTTTCAACGTTTATGGGTGCTAACACGTTTGCAAACACGCAATGTGGTGACCATTTCAGGTGTTCTACGATTGGATTATCCGACGGTTCCCATTTGAAAATGTTCACTCGGCAATAAAAACATTCCACTCTATCTTCACGTCCCGTATAGACAAATCCGGCCTCAGCTAAAGATTTTGGAGTTTGTATACCCTTCCAATTACGAAATGATAGCACTCGTTCTGTCAAGCACGTATTCTGTAAGCTCGCTTCTACACACATTTTGAATTTTCAATACATGTGTTCAGTTTTAAATAGTTTTTTGTAAACTTTGTAGACATTTAAATATTCGCGGTTATTGTGCTGCGTTTTTCCCGCCTGTTTTACGGCTTGAAGCAAAGTGTATGCGCGCGCGTTAAAAAAGCATGCGAGAAGTGTAGCAGAAGTCAGTCGAAAGGGACATGTTATAAAGACTATATGCAAATATATGTACACACATTTTTATTACAATGTAGTTTTTACATGTTTGCTTTCAAGAATTATTATTATGTTATAAATGTTATGAAAATGTATTATTCAGTTCAACCAGTTAAAATAAATACAGTCCACTTCAAATGTTCAATTTATTAAGAGCCAGCAAGCACAAGATACAACATTTTTGGTCAATTCTCGCCGGATTCCTCTCAAGAAGGGAACACATGGTACAGATCAGTCCGTACAAGCAGACACCTGCATCAATCAAGATAAGAAAAGCTGATCAAGCTGCAGTTCAATAAGGTCATAAAGAAGAGATTTCATGTGATCAATGTGAGTCCGTTCCTTTTATCCTTAATTAATTCATGGCATTTATATATTAATATTTATCTAATATTGTTCATTTATTTGTCACAAGATCATTGTGAATAATTTTCTCTTATACAGTTTTACAAGTTAAACGCAGGTATATTTTACATTGAAACTATTTATCGATTTATTCAAGTTATAATATATTGACAAGTGATCAAAATGTCTGTTGACAAGCTCAAAGAATTAAAACATAATCGCGGGTTATTGAAAGCTCAAGTAACACGATTCATTTCCTTTGTTGATAGCTTTTCGGTCTCAAACAAATCAGTAAAAGAACTAGAAAAGCGTTTACAAAAAATAGAACCATTATACGAATCTTTTGATACAATTCAGGCTCAAATAGAATTATTGGATCTTGATAAATCCAACGAAGTACAAAGTATTACGCAATCTGATCAAGAACGCGATACTTTCGAGAGTACATTTTTTGATATAACTTCACGCGCACAAGAAATTATAGACGATACAAATAAAAATTCCATGCAGAATGCGTCGTCTGCACAGGCAACACCTGTCACTCAGATTGCAAGTCCGAATTTTAATATTAAATTACCCCCAATAAAAATACCAGCTTTCAGCGGCTCATATAGCGAGTTTATGCAGTTCCAGAATACATTTACGTCACTTATTCATGAGAATGATTTGCTCAGCAAAATACAAAAATTTTATTATTTAAAATCATATCTACAGGGTGATGCGTTGAAGATCGTACAATCTTTAGATATAACTGATGAAAATTACGACATTGCTTGGAATTTATTAAAAAAGCGGTATCAAAACAAACGGGTCATTATCAACAGTCACTTGAAATCCATTTTTGAATTACCTACCTTAAGTAGGGAAAACTCCACTGTACTTAGAAGTTTTGTTGACACGTTAGAAAAGGATGTAAAATCGCTTAAAAATCTCGGTGAACCCGTGGATCAATGGAGTAGCATTTTGATATATTTGTGCGTGGCAAAGCTTGACTTTTCATGTAAGCGCGAATGGGAAAATTCAATTAAGGACACAACAGATATGCCAACTTTGGAAAATTTCATTAATTTTCTTAATTCACGTTGTCAGTTCTTAGAAACTTTATTCGTTAACAGGCTTAATGCCAATCCAGAAAAAGGTCATAAACACAACAATACGCAATTTAGTCATTTTTCAGGTACGAATAAGTTAAAGTGTTTCTTTTGTAAAGAAAACCATTGCATATTCTTCTGTAAAAGGTTTCTCGATATGACACCTCAAAGTCGCACCAGAGAAATCAAAAAATTAAACATGTGTAGTAACTGTTTACGCCCAAATCACACGAGCAATTGCACAGGTCAGTGTAAAAAATGTGGAAAAAGCCATAATACACTTTTACATATCGACAACATTTCTCTTAGTTCAAATAATCAAAACAATACAAATCGTCGTGTTCAATACAAACCTGTTCAAGGTCCCGTTTATAAGTCGAACGATCAAAACGATTCTGTCTCAGACGATCAAGCG
Organism: Agrypnus murinus; assembly: GCA_929113105.1. NCBI lineage: Eukaryota > Metazoa > Arthropoda > Insecta > Coleoptera > Elateridae > Agrypnus > Agrypnus murinus. Next base: position 137,266,359 of record OV816024.1, read on the forward strand.
GTCCAAATGATTTCAGAAGGTTTAGATAATTCTTCTATCTCAGCACACTGCAGTCAGACAAGCGTTTCCAATACTGTATTGTTAGGTACAGCTATGATTTACGTCAAAGATTATACAAATACATTGGTTGCATGCAGAGCTCTACTTGATGGAGCGTCTCAGAGTAATTTTATGTCAAAGCAATTGGTGGAAAAAATAGGGTTGTCGACTAAACATGTGGAACAGTCAATCATAGGCGTAGGTGAAACGTCGACTAGAATTAATCGAAGTGTCAATACGGTCATTAGATCTATACACAATACATTCAGCAAAGATGTATCATTTTTAATCTTGGATAAAATAACGGGTAGCATTCCACAAAGTTATCAAGCGGTTGCTATATCTCAGTTAAAAATTCCAGAGCATGTTCCTTTGGCAGACCCTGAATATTATATTTCCAAGCCAATCGATATTTTACTGGGCGCATCGGTTTTTTATGAATTATTGCTAAACGGTAATACTCAGATCAAACTTGGTAGAAACATGCCCATACTTACCAAAACGAAATTAGGTTACATACTAGCCGGTCCTCTTCAGGTTCATAAGCAATCTGATTCATACACGTCTTGTTTCTTATCAGTAAACAATGATAACACACAGATTCAAAGTTCTTTGGAAAAATTTTGGGAAATAGAACACGTTCAAGAATGCAAACCCAAAATCCTTACTAAAGAAGAACAATTTTGCGAAAGTCATTTTTTGCAAACCCATAGTAGAGATCATACTGGTCGTTTCGAGGTTATGTTACCTTTAAAAGCTAATTACCTTCAATTGAATGATAATTTCGAAACAGCCAAAAAACGGCTATTTACCATAGAACGCAAAATGCAGAGGGACGAGGATTTTTCTAGTTTGTATAAGAATTTCATGAAGGAATACGAGTTGCTTGGTCATATGAGCAAATTAAATAGCGATCAAGTGCATTCACGCGAGATTAAGCAATACTTGCCACACCATGGCGTTTTCAAGGTTACTAGTGAAACAACGAAATTAAGAGTAGTCTTTGATGCTTCATCAAAGGAACAGGGCAACATCTCATTAAATGATGCGTTGTGTGTAGGCCCAGTCGTGCAAGAGGATCTATTTTCGATATTAGTAAGGTTCAGAAAACACACTTTTGTTATGAAAGCTGACATTACTAAAATGTATCGCCAAGTGAATGTACACCCAGGTCATAGAAACTTACAGCGCATTTTATGGCGTGAGAATCCAAATCAAGATATTTCTCATTTCGTTCTAAACACCGTCACTTACGGTACGGGTTCCGCTTCATTTCTGGCAATCAGATCCTTACAGCAGGCAGCTATAGAAAATAGTCATAAATACCCGGAGGCATGTAAAGTCATATTATCTGATTTTTATGTCGATGACGTTATTAGTGGAGCTGACACCAGTGAAAGACTTCAAGAATTAAAATCTCAAATTTCACTAATATTAAGTTCAGCGGGATTTGTTTTATCCCAGTGGATGTTCAATAAAAATAGTAACGTGCAACAGCAAAATGTTCATTTCTCAGATTCTGGTGATTCATCAGTGCGTACGTTGGGTATTTTATGGAATCCTAATAAAGATACCTTTCAATATGTTGCCAATTTAAAATATTATTCTCAAAGTTTAACAAAACGGGCTGTTTTATCCATCATCAGTCAAATTTTTGACCCTCTTGGTTTGGTAGGGCCTGTTTTGATCAAAGCCAAAATCCTTTTACAACAATTATGGAAACTTAATTTGGATTGGGATGATCCAATTCCAGAGAATTTTCAGGGTAGTTTTGTTCAGTTTTGCCAAGATCTACCTAATTTGTGTCAAGTTTCTATAGCGCGTCATGCAACTTTATCTACTTATATAACAATAGAGCTTCATGGGTTTACCGATGCCTCTATGTCCGCATATGGCGTTTGTATTTACTTAAAAACAACTGATTCGTCCGGAAATAGTTACTGCCAATTATTATGCTCAAAATCGCGTATTTCCCCGATCAAAGTAATCTCATTGCCCAGATTGGAACTCTGTGGTGCGGTACTTTTGACAAGATTAGTAGTAAAATGTATTGAAGCCCTTAAAATCACCATTGGTCAATCACACCTTTATCTATGGACCGATTCAGAAATTGTACTAGCATGGCTATCGCGCGAACCTAGTACTTGGAAGATTTTCGTTTCCAATAGGGTATCCGAAATTCAGAGAGCTAGTGATGTACAGTCATGGCGTCACGTCGACTCGGCAGATAATCCCGCCGATGTTATATCACGTGGTTGTTCGCTTAGCTTTTTAATCAATTGCGAATTATGGTGGTCAGGTCCAAAATGGTTAAGGCATGATCCGCAATCTTGGCCGGTCAAATCCAAACTTTATACCAATTTAGAGAACGTACCCGAAAAGGGAACTCGTAATTTATCATGTCACATTATGACTGCGAATGCCGAAAATTTCAATTTATTTACCAGATTCTCATCTTTGACCAAGTTGGTTAATGTCACTGCCTATTGCCTGCGATTTATTACAAATTGTAAGTCACAAAAATCCAAAAGAAAATTAGAATCTGTATCAATCCAAGAAGTGGATGACGCCACTTTAACCCTTGTTAAATTAGTGCAGAAATCTCAATTCGCTCAAGAAATTCAGGACATCAAGACTAAGGGTCAGGTCGCGAGTAATAGCAAAACTCTTTCATTAAGTCCATTTATCGAAAATGACATCTTACATGTAGGAGGACGCCTACGAAACTCAGATCTCCAATTTGAGCAGAAATGCCCCATGTTACTACCATCAAAGCACCCGTTCACAGATTTAATCATACGGCATGAGCATGAAAAAACCTTACATGGTGGTGTACAGACGGTGTTAGCCGCTGTTAGGTGTAGGTATTGGCCCATCAATGCCAAGAATAACATCAAGAGAATTATTCGCGCATGCGTTTTATGTTTCAGGGTAAAACCAAAATCAATTAAGCCTTTAATGGGACAGTTACCTCTATCTAGAGTTAACGTCTCCCGACCATTTCTTTCGGTTGGTATTGACTTTGCCGGTCCTGTATTAGTCAAGGACGGCTCCTTAAAGACCAGAAAGGTAGTCAAAACTTATATTTGCGTTTTCGTTTGTTTCTGCACCAAGGCCATCCATCTCGAGTTAGTTGGTGACCTGTCTGCTGGCGCATTTTTGGGTGCTCTGAAACGATTCATAGCGCGTCGTGGAATTATTAGGGATATACACAGTGATAATGGTTCTAATTTTGTAAAGGCAAACAAATATTTGAAAGAGATCTATAAAAAGGTGAATATTATCTCTAACGATCCTTCAGTCAGGAATTATTTAATGCAAAATCGGGTGACTTGGCATTTCATACCCCCGCGCTCGCCCAGCTTCGGTGGCTTGTGGGAGTCGGCCGTCAAAATTATGAAGTATCACTTGATTAGAATTATCGGGGACCAACGTTTAACTTATGAAAACTTATATACGATACTCTGTCAAATCGAATCGGTCATGAATTCCCGACCCATCTGTCCAATTTCAAGTGATCCTAACGATCCTATTACCCTTACCCCAGGACATTTTCTAATAGGAGCGCAGATGAATTCCATACCGGAAGAAGATATATCTGCCGTACCCCAAAACCGGCTAACGAAGTATCAGCAAGTCCAGCAAATTTCTTTGCATTTCTGGAGGCGTTGGTCTCGAGAATATCTTCACAATCTACAGCAGAAGACCAAGTGGATGTTCAAGGATCCACAAGTTGTCAAGTGTGGATTAATGGTCATACTACATGATAACCAGTTACCACCATTGCAATGGAAAACCGGACGCATTGTCGAGACGCATCCAGGCAAGGACGGTGAAGTTCGCGTCGTTTCGGTGCAAACTTCTCACGGTATCTTCAAGAGAGCCGTAACCAAGATTAGTGTACTACCTATCGAACATTAAGTTTTCAAGTGTATGTTAACAGAACGTTTCTTTTTATTTAACATTGTTCATTTGTTTGAAACTACCTAGTTTCAAGGCCGCCGGTTTATGTTCAGTTTTAAATAGTTTTTTGTAAACTTTGTAGACATTTAAATATTCGCGGTTATTGTGCTGCGTTTTTCCCGCCTGTTTTACGGCTTGAAGCAAAGTGTATGCGCGCGCGTTAAAAAAGCATGCGAGAAGTGTAGCAGAAGTCAGTCGAAAGGGACATGTTATAAAGACTATATGCAAATATATGTACACACATTTTTATTACAATGTAGTTTTTACATGTTTGCTTTCAAGAATTATTATTATGTTATAAATGTTATGAAAATGTATTATTCAGTTCAACCAGTTAAAATAAATACAGTCCACTTCAAATGTTCAATTTATTAAGAGCCAGCAAGCACAAGATACAACAACATGTGACCTGCTATATATATCTACAGCTTGGCCTTGAATGGTGTTTGAAGACCTTGAAATATACATTATTTGTTACCTGCATGGCCTTGAGTTCAAGGTTATAACATTGTTGTCATATGTTGGCCTTGAGAATGCGGTGTTGCCACGTTTAGGTAGATAGCTTCAAGGTTACCATGCGTTAGAGAGAGATAGGTTCAAGGAGCGGTGCCCATTTAGCATCCTTAGGATGCTCGTTAAGCCATCAACTGCTTTTCTAGAGCTTGCGCTTTCACATTTTCAATTGATTTAGCGAAGCTTTCCATTGTAACATGCCTTTCTTAATAATTTTTAATTTCTCCACATTACAGACTTTAGTTTTGACGAAATAAATAATTAGGTAGAGTAGATCCAATCTGTAAACGCAGAATAATGTAATTATAATAATAAGAATAATAATGCATCATTTAATAATTTTAAATGATTCATAAACGTAGAAGCAGGGTGAGCATTAAGAGATATTTGCCCCTGACCTGATGGTAGGGTTAATATGACAGTAATTGCCCACTTAAGAGATTTTTCAGAAATATAAATTTATAACTTTGTAAATCTTATCAGTTTTCCAGTAGTTAGTTAGTAGTGTTTAATCAAATTTTTCCCAGTAATTGGTCAGTGTTATAATATAACGAATAAAATATCAAGTATGTATTACATAAAGAAAAACGAACCTTCTTAAAAATATCAAAATATATGTATATTATTTTGATGGCATTATGCTAAAACAAAAATGTAAAGAAAAATTAGATAGGTTCAAGGAGCGGTGCCCATTTAGCATCCTTAGGAAGCTTGTTAAGCCATCAACTGCTTTTCTAGAGCTTGCGCTTTCACATTTTCAATTGATTTAGCGAAGCTTTCCATTGTAACATGCCTTTCTTAATAATTTTTAATTTCTCCACATTACAGACTTTAGTTTTGACGAAATAAATAATTAGGTAGAGTAGATCCAATCTGTAAACGCAGAATAATGTAATTATAATAATAAGAATAATAATGCATCATTTAATAATTTTAAATGATTCATAAACGTAGAAGCAGGGTGAGCATTAAGAGATATTTGCCCCTGACCTGATGGTAGGGTTAATATGACAGTAATTGCCCACTTAAGAGATTTTTCAGAAATATAAATTTATAACTTTGTAAATCTTATCAGTTTTCCAGTAGTTAGTTAGTAGTGTTTAATCAAATTTTTCCCAGTAATTGGTCAGTGTTATAATATAACGAATAAAATATCAAGTATGTATTACATAAAGAAAAACGAACCTTCTTAAAAATATCAAAATATATGTATATTATTTTGATGGCATTATGCTAAAACAAAAATGTAAAGAAAAATTAGATAGGTTCAAGGAGCGGTGCCCATTTAGCATCCTTAGGAAGCTTGTTAAGCCATCAACTGCTTTTCTAGAGCTTGCGCTTTCACATTTTCAATTGATTTAGCGAAGCTTTCCATTGTAACATGCCTTTCTTAATAATTTTTAATTTCTCCACATTACAGACTTTAGTTTTGACGAAATAAATAATTAGGTAGAGTAGATCCAATCTGTAAACGCAGAATAATGTAATTATAATAATAAGAATAATAATGCATCATTTAATAATTTTAAATGATTCATAAACGTAGAAGCAGGGTGAGCATTAAGAGATATTTGCCCCTGACCTGATGGTAGGGTTAATATGACAGTAATTGCCCACTTAAGAGATTTTTCAGAAATATAAATTTATAACTTTGTAAATCTTATCAGTTTTCCAGTAGTTAGTTAGTAGTGTTTAATCAAATTTTTCCCAGTAATTGGTCAGTGTTATAATATAACGAATAAAATATCAAGTATGTATTACATAAAGAAAAACGAACCTTCTTAAAAATATCAAAATATATGTATATTATTTTGATGGCATTATGCTAAAACAAAAATGTAAAGAAAAATTCGATAGGTTCAAGGAGCGGTGCCCATTTAGCATCCTTAGGAAGCTCGTTAAGCCATCAACTGCTTTTCTAGAGCTCGCGCTTTCACATTTTCAATTGATTTAGCGAAGCTTTCCATTGTAACATGCCTTTCCTAATAATTTTTAATTTCTCCACATTACAGACTTTAGTTTTGACGAAATAAATAATTAGGTAGAGTAGATCCAATCTGTAAACGCAGAATAATGCAATTATAATAATAAGAATAATAATGCATCATTTAATAATTTTAAATGTTGTTCCTAACTATAATAATAATGTTGTTTCAAAAGCAAACCCGTTCTGACAACTTTCAATCTGGTTTTTGATGATTCATTGCTCCTGATCAGTTTTGTATTTTTAAATTGAAACAAATATTTTGTTGGCGCATTTTTGAAAGTAAAGCATTTTGATGTTACCTGCAATTTTTATTTAAAAGCAAAATTTTTCTGTGTATAAAAATGAACTCGTTTCCACAGTCTTAATATTAACTTTCGATTCCCGCCGTGCATATATTCTTTATGCCTCGTTTTGCAGTTTTTGCTATGTAAACAATTCGAATGTAAACAGGTTGACCTTCATACATACGCATCAGCTACTTGGTTTATTATTCAATTATTGGATCAAATTTGAATAACTTTTTATACACTAATATCAAATTTGCTTGCAATCCTGATTTGCACGCATTCACCCTATCTGTACAAATTCTCAACATTATGTATGTTAGTCATAAGGAAAGAATTGAAAAAGATGCATTAAATATTTGTTAGATATTTCACTAATATTATTAATAATTACGTAATTATAAAGTTTTAATATTTTATCTCTTGGGTATTTCAATTGTATTACATTTTAATTTATATAAACATTATATTTTAAATAATTCTAAACTGTACAAATCGAATGTAGAAAGCCGATAATATATTATCCCATATGTTCCTCTGTATAAATGGTTGCGAGAGAGGGTAAATAGCCGGTTTTGGGACCACACCTCCCATCTCGGGTAGACAACTATGTTTACATGGGAGCATTGTTATGCGATTGAAAATGGAAATTAATATATAATATAACACTTATAAGTATATTGATTATAAACAATGCAATTATCAAATGTAAAATATAACCTATAATAGCATTAAATTACACATAATTTTAATGTGGTTAAGAATTTATTTTTCATTTAATTATTTTCCTCTTTGGATATATTAAACCTATATATTAAAATTTGTTAAAACTGTCGTAATCATTTCTAACTTTGATAAGGTCAATAAATTTAATGTTTGATACATTATTTAGTGTTAGAGATAGGCTCAAGGTCAAATGCGGTGTTGCCACGTTTAGAGAGATAGATTCAAGGTCACCAGAGAGATAGGTTCAAGGTCACCAACATTGGGTGACCTTGAGAATGCGGTGTTGCCACGTTTAGAGAGATCAGTTCAAGGTCACCATGTGTTAGAGAGAGATAGGTTCAAGGTCACCATTTTGCTGACCTTGAGAATGCGGTGTTGCCACGTCTAGGTGACAGAGATAGATTCAAGGTCATCATTTGCTGACCTTGAGAATGCGGTGTTGCCACGTCTAGGTGACAGAGATAGATTCAAGGTCACCATGTGTTAGAGAGAGATAGGTTCAAGGTCAAGGTCAGGAGTGGGGGGTGGGTCCAGAACTCTCATTTTTTCCCTACTTTATTACATAATTGCGATTGTGTGGGTCGGGTCTGGAGCCCTGCCCCCCCCCTCTCGTCAGTCCCGTTTCCTAGTACGAATAAAGTTACGAAGAGCAATTCACTTGTTCTAATTTTATAGGCACTACCTCACAGAATAGTATGCTCAACTATATAGACAATCGGTAAGGTCATTCCCTTGCCTGATTATAAATTCCGTCGGAATATTATAGCTACTTATACAAAATTAACGTAGAATCGCAAGATAAACGTTCATGTGTTTTAACCGATCATTTCCAATAAATACTTTTCAAAAAATATCTGGAACTATCTTTTGAATTAATTCAAATAACTTTCACCATTAATAGACTACATTTCTTTTTTATTTCCTGAAATCTTTGTCACAACTTAAAGCACTTACCTAAGTGCTTCATGTTCCTAAAAGGGAAGGAATGAAAAACACCACTTTACGTTTACGTGGTATTTCCTTTAAGTAATAATTGATTGGTAGATAGATAGATTTCTGCTTTATTTGGTAAATTGCACCAGTCTTTAATGTTTCAAGTAACGTTACTGACAGCATTGTTATATTCTTACACAAAGAAAACTGTTAGCTGTACTTTTCGTAAATATGTTGTGTATCGTTCTAATTGTTCTCCCAACTTTATTAATGTAAACGAAATGGTTTTGGTATTTCATTAAAAACCCTTTAATCGGGAAATTACATTACACAAATCTACCATAAATTACAGCTACCGGACTATTAATGTGCTGCGTGGAATTAAATGAACAATATGTAAGGTTATAAATCTGATTTATATTTATGGATTTTTAATTTAAAACTTTATCGTACATATTACTAATAATTGTTTCACTTTCCATTTATACGCAAAATGAAATATACTTGTTTACTATCGGTTTATACATTTTTGTTTAACTTCCTAGTCTTAATTAAGACATGCCATTTCCAAATTGAAAATCCGTCTACCATGAAATAATTTAAATAAATTGCACGTTATAGTTATTTACGTGGCAAGCTTTGTAGATGAATCTTTACAGGTGAGCTGGAAAATTTGTGAGGCGAGCGGCGAAGGAGCGAGCCTCCATAATCCAGTAAGCCCAGTAATAGTTAATTGCAAAGCGTGTCGCGTACAAAGTTTTATTTCCACCATCACCAGCATATATATTTTTATGAATTGCATATTTTTTATAAAAAGTCATTTTTTAAGCAAAGGTGGTAGTAGCACTATTTATAGCTAGGCGTTGTCATGGTGTTGTGGTTAAGCAACAAATTAGTTTCCATAGCTTTTTGTTGATGAGCATTGTAGAATTTTACAGGTCTCTTTTAGAAGCCCGTGAAGTTTTACAGAGCTGTAGCTGTAACTACTCGTTTACTTAGTTACCATAAATGCTTGTAAAGTCTCATTTACATAGAAAGTGGAAATAATAGTTATTTACATTGCAAGACCGTTACTTAGAACTTTACGTGCAAGCACGGTACCTAACAAGCGAGCGATTAGAGAGGGTTTGTGTAACAGTTGAACATTGTACAACGTTTTAGGGTATTGTGACCTTAACTTATTCTTTTTGAAACGGACCCAAAATTTGCTACGGCAGCTCAGGTTTTTCTGAAGAGCAGGGGTCAATTGTTTTTACTTACTTGCTTCCACTTACCATATTTAATGAGCGCCACCCAATTTTGCCCTTCATAGAAAACTTCTCTGTATAAATTGGGAAAAAACACGGAAATATTAAATAAGAAATAAGAAAGAACTACTTAAGAATCGCTGTGTTTATTATAATACAAATTTTCTTCTTTTAAAGTACTCGCTACAATAAATTTCAATAATATGTTAATTTCGATAATAATTATCTATTATTTTGAATATAACTACTGTTGAATGGTAATAAAAAAAATACTTGTGATATAGCGCTATGCCTCAAGCTAACAAAGGTAAGTAACACATAAACTTAATTTAGAAAATTTTATTATTGATAATGTTTTTTGTCTTGTAGCTACTCTTAATTATTTTGATGATATACCCAACTAAATCGATATTATTTAATAAACAATAGAATGGTATTTAATGGTATGCATATAATTTAAACTCCGTACAAAAGGAAAGATCTTACTTGATGATCTAGTAAATTGCCTGATTGCAGATTGCAAGATTCCAGGATGCTGTTTGCAGATTGCAAGGTACCAGGAAGCGGATTGCAGATTCCAAGATACCAGGATGCGGATTTCAGATTTCAGAATGTACTCAATTATCTGATTATGCGTGTAAACATTGAAATTAAAATTCCATAATGTTTGGTCACAACAAATCTGTAGGAAATAATTAAAATATACGATATGTTCTAATATTTATGTTATTATTTTTTATTCAATAAACAAAACAAATCAATTAAGTGTGTTTTTTTTACGATGGACTCACCTGCAACTTGCGGATGACCAAACTTAAAATTAATATGAATGTTATTTAATTAATTTTGCGAACTTCACAAATCTGCCACACGGCTATAAATTCTGAGTGCAAAATATCTAATCCGCTACGACCAAATTTTAATCGATTATTATCGGAGGCGCGCACACTCGCCTTGATTTGAGTAATCTTAAAAGTGTGTTTTGAATGTCTTTTATAAAATTATATTAATAAATAAATGAAAACATTAAATATACAACGTGATGCAAATTTAATGTTACATCACCTCCTTTCAAATAAAAAAAAATAGACAGAAACTGGCTATTTTTCAAAGAAACACTAACGATTCTCTATTTTGTTTTTCTTTCATAATTGAACCTAACTAATCCTTGAAATTAAAAATCTCAAGTTAAACTAACTTATCTAAATTTATATCTAAACTAGACTAAATTTAACTAAGATGACTGTGTGTGTTGGTTAAGGTTAAGAACTCAAATATTAACCTGCAATTATAAAAATTGCACATTGTCATAGGACATGACAACTACTAAATAAAATATTTGCAAAGGAAACTAATGAACATAGAATGTTTGCAAAATATTCCTAATGTTGCTAGACAACTTTTGGTAAACTAGTTCATAAGAACTTAACTTATTTAAATGGTATAACCAATGGGTTAATTTTCAGTATCGGAATGTGATAATTCAGATGCAGAACCAAAGTAAGGTTTTAAATGTTTAATATGCCGTTCTCCCGCATCCGAACCATCTTCATAAGTAAGATGATAAACTAATTTCGATAATTTTTTCTTTACTGTGCATAAAACATAGCGAGGAGCTGATTTCCTTGCAAAGTCATTTGGAGCAGAGGATAATACCATGTTCCTCATCCATACCTTATCGCCAACATTAAACTCGACATCGCGCTTTCTCAAATTATACTGATTTGCATTGCGCCTGTACGCGATATCTAATCTTTTTTGAACACTATCAAAAATTTCTTTAAGCGCCCCGTAATTGGGTTGTTTGTTATAAAGATCGGCGAGATCTATTTCACCTAGAGGAATATTTCCGTAATAATCACCCGTACATGGAACCATTCTAAGAAAATTAAGGAAAGCTGGACTAAACCCAGTTACCTCATGTTGAGCGGTTCTAATTGCGTAACCAATTTTAGATATGTTTTTGTCCCAATGTTTGTGATCTGATTTGATGTAACTACGAATTGCAGTACCAATTGTGCGGTTAGACCTCTCTACAAAGTTTGATTGTGGATGATATCTAGCTGTATACCAGATAGTAGATTGGTAACTCTTAACTAGTTCTTTAAAGGAAGAAGAAGTAAATTGTGTTCCATTATCGCAGATGATATACTGCGGAACTCCAAACATAAGAAATACGCCATTTTCTATAAATTTTACTATATTTGAAGATGTAGCTTGACGCAGTGGCTTAAGGAGAACAAATTTAGTAAGCCAATCGCAGACAACTAACAGATAGAAATTTCCAGATGTTGATCTCGGTAAAGGTCCCATTAAGTCGATGGCTATTACCTGAAATGGAAATTTTACTTTTTGCTGAGCACCCATCAACCCAACTGACCAGAGGTGGGAGCTTTTTGAGAATTACATATGTTGCACATTTTTAGGTAACGATGAATGTCACGACGCATACGCGGCCAATAATAAAATAACGAAACACGAGCTAAGGTTTTAGCAAAACCTAAATGCGCTGCAGTTGGTGCATCATGTAGAGATTTTAAAACAGCATTACGCTGAGCTTTTGGAACTAACAATTTCCACTCTGAAATATTCGATTTGATAGGAATCTTAGAAGGAATAAATTTATAAACGTAGTCGTTTCTAATACGCCACTGGGGATAATTATAGGGTTGCTCACGAATCTTAGTTTGCATTTTTTTATAAAAATTATCTAAGTTTTGGAGATCAATTTGAAGATGTATATTTTCTGTCTGAACTACACAAACTTTGGCATGCTCATTATCGTCAAGTTTATCTACAGGACTCCTTGATAAGGCATCGGGAACGATGTTGAATTTACCTTTCCTATGCTCTAATTTAAAATCAAATTGTTGTAGTCTGACACTCCATCGGGCTAACTTTCCGGAAGGATCTTTCATTCTATGGAGCCACAAGAGAGAATGATGATCTGTGACAACAGTAAAGGTAGTTCCTTCAATGTAGCCTCTAAACTTTTCAACTCCAAATACAACAGCAAGACATTCCCTTTCTGTTGCACTATAATTTCTTTCAGTCCGTGAAAGACTTCGACTTGCAAATGCGATCACTTTCTCAACGCCGTCATGGATTTGAGTCAAAACACATCCTAACCCTACTTCGGAAGCATCGCATTGTACTGTAAATGGAAGTGAGAAATCGGGAGCTACTAATATCGGTGCTGACACTAATGCTTGCTTGATTGCGATGAACGCATCATCGGCCTTATCATACCAAAAGACTTTTCCACCCTTTCTTTTACCCTTTATTAAGTCATTGATCGGGGCCATGAGAGACGAGAAGTGAGGAATAAACCTCCTATACCAGCTACACATTCCAACAAAACGTTTGACCTCGGTAGTTGTTTTGGGTTGCGCATAGTTAATCATCGCTAAAACTTTTTCCGGATCTGTGCGGAGGCCGGTCGCACTTTCTATAACGTAGCCTAAATATTTAAGCGAAGGTTTTAGAAATTCACATTTTTCTAGATTGATTGTTAAGTTAGCTTCATATAGTCGTTTTCTGACCTCACGTAAGAGATTAAAGTGATGTTCTACAGTTGGACTAACCAGGATTATATCATCCAAGTAACAGAAAAGGTAAGGCTCAAATTCAGGGCCGAATATGGTATCCATCAGTCGTTGCTGAGCTTGAGCTGCGTTTGTCAGCCCAAATGGAAGAACGTTGAAATGGAACAGACCTCTACCTGGGACGGCAAAGGCTGTTTTTTCTTTTGACTCATTGTTTAAGGGAATCTGCCAGAATGCACTTTCTAAGTCAATTGATGAAATAAAACGGGCATCCCGCAGCATACTGAGAATCCTGTCGACTCGAGGAAGAGGGTACGAGTCTTTTTTTGTGACCGAGTTTAGACTTCTGCCATCGAAACAAAACCTGTAAGAGTTGTCCTTCTTTTTAACTAAGAGCACGGGTGATGCCCAAGCACTATTAGAAGGTTCTATTACATCTAGATCTAACATCCTATTAAGTTCTTTGTTTAAATGACTTAACATATATGGAGACATTAAGTATTGCCTCTGCTTAATTGGGGTTGCATTTCCCGTATCAATATTATAAACCAACTTATTAGTTCGAGATAATTTTCCTTCTCGAGCTAGACTTTTGAATTCTTTGATAATATCGTTTAATTCTTGTTTTTGAGATTCGGATAAAGTATTATGGACTCCTAGGTTGTCCTCACTTATATAGTTAATCTCATGTGAAGGAATACTAACTTTTATGTCTGTAAGACTGGATATTTCCCAGGAATTATCTTTACAATCTATGCTAACAGAGAATTGGCGACAAAAATCGCTCCCTAATATAAATGACTGTTTAAGCGAAGGTACTATTAAGGCAGGAATCATCTTTAAGGTATTCCCGACACAAAGAGGTAAGTCTACTATGCCGTTAACAGATTGACGAACGCCATCTGCTGTGATGACAAATTTATGTTTGGAAGGTCTTACACGAAGTTGAAACATTTCAATAATAGGTATCCCATCAATGCCTACTATAGAAAAATTTGCACCAGAATCCAAGAGAGCAATAATCTCCTTGTCAAAGAGACTAATCGAAACAAATGGACGATTATCATTAGGTTTTTGAACTAACAGAGAAGCTGACTCATTTAAGGGATTTATTTCATCTTCGGTTTTGTGTTTAAAACAGTTAATAACAGAGTTAGTGGTCAATTTTAAAAATGGAGATAGTTGTCGACCGTTGCAAACTATCTCCTTTGCCCGTTTCCCTGATTGTTTATATGTTTTGAACATTTCTTACATGTAGCGGAAGTAACATTTGCTTCTCGCATTTAAAACAAAATTTCCCATGCTTCATAGTACAATTTTGGAAGGTGTGGTTTGGTTGCTTACAATTCCAACAAACAATAATTTTATCAGTATCGTTAGCAGATTTCGTGTGTGATATATTACTTTTAGAATTATAAAACATTCGAGGCGAATTATGATGATCCCCTTGGGAATAACGCTGAGAAACACTGCTTTTCTGATAATTGTTTCGTTTAGGAATAAACGTTCGTTTATCATTATTTGTGTATTGAGCAAAGGGTATACTAGGGCTTTCTAAATTACTAGGAGGTGTTGCAGGAGACTCTGATAAATAAGCCAAGTCTGGTTCCAATAATTGTATAGATTGTTTACTAGTACATGGGCGATTGTACTGTTGTTTTAGTGAAACCTCTTCTAATTTTTTACATGACTTGGATAGCTCACTTAAATTTTGAAAATCAAATAAAGCTAATTGTTCCACATATTTAGGAAGTAGATTAGCGCGGATGTACTTTATTTTAGTTGCTTCAGCAATTTCCCTATCAAAACGTCTAAAAAAGGATTCCATTGCTGCTACAAAAATAGTTACTGATTCGTTAGCACCTTGCCTACGATTTCTAATTTCGTTCCATAGCTGATCCTCGTAATCACTTGGAAGAAAGTCGCGTTTTAAAGCTAATACTAATGACTCCCAATCAGTTAAACTAGGTCTAATTGCCCTGTACCAAATAAGTGCTTTTCCTGAAAAAAGGTCTATCACGGAATCAAAAAGTTCTGATTTATCAATGTTTCTAGCTAAGCATAATTCATCCACTCTTTCCAAGAAACTATTAACACCTATACTTTTAGAATCCCCCGAGAACTGAATATTCCATTTGTATACAGGTACTGATTTAGGTTTAGAGACTGGTATTTGATTTGCTTGATTAATAGAAAGAAATAAAGTCTGAGTTGGTTGTTGGACTTGAACCTCACATATAACTCTTTCATCTAATTCCAATTGCAAAACACTGGCATATGTTTCATCTTTATAGGTTTGTGTCTCTTCAATCAGTTCTTGGTTAATGGGCATACGTTGTACCCTACCTAACAAGTGTATAAGCCTACTTTTTAATCTTAAATACAAAGAATCAGATTTTGGACCATCGAAATCGGGAATTGAAGCCTTAATACTCTCTAAAGTTTTATCTATTTCGACCTTTTAATTTTCAAATTTTAAATCGCCTACAAGAAACGGTAAGTCGAGCCCTAAATCTTTTGCTAATAAACGTGACAAAATTTTTCTTTTACTGGCTACATCACGTGAAGTTTTAACACCACGAATTAACAACTCATAATTAATTTCGTCTAAATAAAGATGATGCACTTTTATGACTTTCATAATGTTATTCCTGATAAAACTGTGGAAAAACGTACGGACAATAGTTTTGCAACTACAGTAAAACTAAAATCCGATTATCTCAGGATAGGTAAATAATTTTAACTATAGCGTTTACTGTCTCCAGCCTTACTTTGTGGAACTCCATAATCATGAAATATAATATAAATACAAAGATTAGTTAAAGTTTCACAAGTTTTATTAATATCTTAACCTGACAATATTGTTTCGACACTTTGTGTCATTATCAAAGGTAGATAAGATTGATAAACAAACACGTTGCTAAGGATAAATACATACAGAAAATAGGTAACTAGATACAATACATACAAAAACTAAATATCTAACACTTCTAATAAAGGAGAATTACTAAGCTCAGTTTGTTCATTCATTAAAGGTACTGTGCGTTTATGTCTGTATATTTCAAAAGCTTCTAAAATGTCTAATTTGTGTTTGTTGTTGCAAAAATGTAAGAATTTAATGTTGTTTTGAGGTGTCATTGGGTGGTTCTGTTCCAAAATGTGTTTGGCATAATTCGATTTTTCTGGATGTTTAAGTCTACAAGAGCGTACGTGTTCTTTGTATCTTATGTCGAAATTTCTAAGTGTTTGTCCAATATAAACCGAGTTACAAAAAGAACAATTCAAACGGTAAATTCCGGATTTCATGATATCTTGTATTTTGTCTTTAGCATTGAATAAAAATGAAAAGGTGTTGGTGTTAGTTTTATAGGTTATTTTGTAACTGGTGGTTTTTCTTAGTATAGTTGCAATTTGTTCTGATATCTTGCCAAAGTATGGTATTGATATGTAGTTTGTGTCTTGTATTTGAGTGTCAATTGGAAATATTCTTTTGATAGCTAACCTATAATCTTTTTGTTGAATTAAAGTGTCGATCATGTTATGGTTATAATGGTTTGCATATGCTAATTGTTTGATGATTGAAATTTCTTTATCAAAATCTGATCGTTTCATAGGAGTAGTTAAAGCTCGGTGTACTAAAGATCTATAAGCCGCTAGTTTATGCATTTTGTGATGACATGAATCGTTAGGTATCGTGACGTCTGTGCTTGTGAGTTTTCTGTATATGGAAAAATCAAATTCATTGTTTGTATTAATTGTAATAGTTAAATCCAAAAAATTAATAGCTCTATTTTGTTCTGTTTCTAGTGTAAACGTGATGTTTGTATGAAGACTGTTAATAAGAATTAAAAACTCACTGATAACCTCAAAAGAACTGTCAAAACAAGCTAAAATGTCATCAACGTAACGAAACCAAAAAATAATGTGTTTAGAAAGATCTAATTCAAATATTCGATCTTCCAAATTATCTATAAATATGTTAGCTAATAGAGGACTTAGAGAATTACCCATAGGTAAACCATCTTTCTGTAAATAAATTATATTATTAAAAGTGAAATAATTTTGACTGATACAAAGATCAAATAATTGAATTAACTCTAATCTTTTTACTAATTCTACATTACTATTAACTAGGAAATTATCTAACAAAGGAATACAGTCTTGTGGTGGAATCTTTGAAAACATGTTACAAATGTCAAAGCTTACAAGTTTTGAATGTGCTGGAAGATGTATGTTCTGTAGTTTTTCTACTAATTCTAATGAATTTTTGACAGAGTATTTCGATTTGTATCCTATGATGTTAATAATATGGTTGAGTTTCTTGGACAAGGTGTGATTAGGTGCGTTGATATATGATACTACTGGTCGTATAGGCATGTTGTGTTTATGTGTCTTAATCAGTCCATATAGTTTTGGTACTTGTGGGTTTTTATGTATGATTTGTTGTTTTCTAATTCATTAAAGCAGATATTGCAGTTTGCTAAAGCTTGTTTTATTTCTTTTTGAAATTTTGTGGTAGGATCTTTGTTTAAAACATCTAAATTTTCTTTATTAAAAAAATCATTAACCTTTTGTGTGTAAACATCTTTCGAAAGGATTACCAAAGTGTTACTTTTATCTGCTTTAACAGAAATTAAATTGTTTTCTGTAATTTTATGTCTGATAGATTGAAGTAGTGACAGGTTAGATGTTTTATTCTGTGTTTTGTCCTTTTTCAAAGATATTTCTTTTATCAGATTCAAGATTTGTAATTTTGCATAATTGTTGTGATCTTTTAGAGCTATTAATTTTTTGGATTTAACTATTACAATTAATACAAACAATGAATTTGATTTTTCCATATACAGTAAACTCACAAGCACAGACGTCACGATACCTAACGATTCATGTCATCACAAAATGCATAAACTAGCGGCTTATAGATCTTTAGTACACCGAGCTTTAACTACTCCTATGAAACGATCAGATTTTGATAAAGAAATTTCAATCATCAAACAATTAGCATATGCAAACCATTATAACCATAACATGATCGACACTTTAATTCAACAAAAAGATTATAGGTTAGCTATCAAAAGAATATTTCCAATTGACACTCAAATACAAGACACAAACTACATATCAATACCATACTTTGGCAAGATATCAGAACAAATTGCAACTATACTAAGAAAAACCACCAGTTACA